>CM040243.1:157050573-157250573 GCA_022545495.1 Chrysanthemum lavandulifolium
TGTAATAAATTAATTACGGTTGCTTAAACTTTGCGAAACTCATTTTTAAACTACATTTTGGACAAAACCACCATCTTTAACCTTTATTATCTTTATGTTCGAGACCTCTATGGCGAAAACTCATGAACTAAAACTTCTAGATTTTGATACAAACTTTCCAAAACCGTCGAGTTCGTTTCCTAACGTTCGACGTACACCATTTTACGACTAGTTTTTGAAGCCATTTTGTCACTTTCATGAAATTTCCAACGACTTTATTTTTTACGATTTAAAAGTGATAATTTCACTATAAATCATTACGAAACTATTGTAGGATGACATTTTGACGTAAATACTTGTAAAGTAATTTAAGATTGGTCAAGGCGTCAAAAGAGTATTTTTCGACGATAAGTATTATTTTCAAAACTCACAAATGGTATAAATAACATACGAAATGCATGCATAACATTACATCATAACTCAAGTCATAACATTCATTTTAGGTCGCGGATAGTTTCCGAGCCTCACTTTCGTGCACTTCATTTTGTTATCATATCAATCACACGTGTGAGTTCATACCCGCTTTTACTCATTTAAATTCCTATAAACTATTTGGGCGAGATATATGCTTATTTATCCAAACATTTAAACTCTTTTGCCAAACAACATTACCTATACTTTAGACTTGAATCGTTTTATACTTGATTGGGTTATACTTGATTTCATATGCATACTTGGAACAAACATACAAGAATTAGTGGCTCCAAATTAAGTTGTTGGAAGGCTATTAATTTACAAACATACAAGAATTAGTGGCTCCAAATTAAGTTGTTGGAAGGCTATTAATTTACAAACATCCCAACGCGAGTTGTTGGAAGACTCTTGTGGTGACATTTATACTTTTAACTACTATGATACATGCATACATGATTGACATACTATATTTTGGCAATGGGTTGTGAACACAGGGTTGCAAGTTTTGTATGGGCGGAACTTGAACCGAGTGGATTTACAATGCCCTTTGTGTGAACATTCTCAAAGTATTTCAAATCATTTTATTACAAACTTATGAACTCACCAACCTTTGTGTTGACACTTTTAGCATATTTATCTCGGGTTGTAAGGCGATAGCATTTCATGGAGCTTTTGGGTCTCATGGCATACATTGGAGTCTAGTGTTTTTATCTATTACCATTCGACATATTTTGTAAACCTTTATGTATTATCAAACTTTGGGATCTCATGTGTTGTAAACTTTAACTTATTTAATCGAATGGTAAACTCTTTAAAACGTCTCATTATAGAGGTCGTTTCAGTATCCATACTTTGTGCTATGACGTCATACCCCAATGACACTATCGTTCATTGCGATATTTTGGGGTGTGACACTTATGCCACACCAATGGCTCATACCAAGAAGTTAGATGTCGATTTACATGGGAAATTAGTTGACCTACCAAATACCGGAGTATTATTGGGTCCCTCATGTATCTAACGACCAGCGACCGATATTGTCTTTGCCGCTTATCTATGCTCCCATTATCGTCATCGCGACCAACTGAAACCCACCTCTCGAGGCTAAAGAATCCTCCGATACATCAAGGGAACCATTAACTTGGGGATCCGTATCCGAAGGATTACGGTTTTGAACTAATCACTTTTTCGACGCCGATCACGCAGGATGCTTAGACTCAAGGAAAAGTACTTGGGAGCTCTACAACCGATGATAAACCGGTGTCTTGGCAATCAAAGAAGCGAGATTGTACATCGTACATCAATCGAAGCGTAATATGTAGCCATGTCCGCGTGTTGTGCTCAAGTCATCGGATGAGAACACAACTCAAAGACTATGGTTACGTATTCGATGAGATCCGATGTATCGCGACAACGGAGTGCCATTGCAATCTCGCAACTCGATTCAAGACTCGAAATCAAAGCACATCGATCTTCGCTATCATTTCATCAAGGACCACGTGGAATAGGGTACCGTTGAATTATACTTGTGGGTACATAATACCAATTGACATATCTTCTCACCAAAGCCTTGCCTCCCGCTAGGTTTAATGAGTTGGTCCACGGATTGGTATGAGGTGTTTGACTCAAGAGGAATTGGATGACCTCTTAAAACAGTCTTAAAAACACATCAAACACCAAAACATCCTTTGTAAATAATGTTTTCAAAACAAAATACAAAAATATAAAATCTTATAAAACAACAAAATATTCTTCTAATCTATAATCTTTCAACATGGCAAGTACATTTCTTCCTTCATCACTATAATCTTTCAAAATTCAAGATTTTTACGATCAGTGTTGAGGGGAGAAAATTATAACTTTAATCTGTTTCAAAACATCGTGTACTTGCATGTTATCATATCCGTTGTTTCTTTTAACAATGGTGGTGAAGTTTACGGTACAATGACACTCCTCGGACTAAAATTAATAACTTTTCACGGTTTTCTTAAGTCGAGGGGAGTGTCGTCAAGTTTCTTTCCTAAAACTTTGTTTGGTAACCAAAATGGAAGTTAAATGGCTTTGTATGAAAAAGGAAAAGTGGAGGGACCAAAGCCATCAAAATGTTAAAGTTAATTTTAATAAATACCTTCACCTAACTTCCACTTCACATTTATTACTCTAAACCTAACAAGATCCTACGCCTAAAATTGCTCATCCTATCCGTGTTTTTGATCATCATACGTAAGTGGATTAATGTTTCTAACATGTTTTAAACATTGGTTTTGATTTTCAAAAGAATCCAACGGTCAAATCCTCCGATATGGGTGATTTTGTGTTATTCGCCACGCCGTAAGAACACATGATCATGTGTTATGTGTTTGTGGCTAAAAAGATAATGTCAAGATGTTTTAAAAACGTTAATGATATGTTTTCTATCCTCAAACAAACCCGTAAACACGAATTGATGAATTTTGAAAATTAGGGTTTATGAGTCGAATTGGGTATTTTGAATGTGAAGTGTTTTGGTCAAAAGTTTGTTGGGTTATGCTCTTGTGTTGTTGAATTGATGATTTCCAAGGTTTCTAACCACCCGTAAACACGAATTGGCTAACAATTTGAAATTAGGGTTTAATGTTCATAACTTTTGGGTATTTTGATTCTCAACAAACTATGTGTTATAACGTGGCTTATAGACTCTCAACATATCTTAGAACTACCGAATTAGTATGGTGCAAATTCCATGGTTAAAGTGATACGCGTAAATCTCAATCCTTAGGGTTTTGACCCACGCGTATGACTTTCTCTACGATAACTGCTCCATAAGTGTTCTTGCCATAAATTGTTGATATAATGAAGTTCGTGTTAATGTTAATGATTTGATGAACTTATTTCGTGATTGCTACGCATAAAATTCGAGAATCAAGGTTGATTGTTATTCACGCATAAGGATTACTTTACGCGAGGCGCTATGCGTAAGAGAAATCCTACGCGTAACTACTACGCATAAGGTTCTACAATGGGACTACGGCGTATCACGTGAAGGATATCGTAGCGATGACTTCTCTCGCATAAGGTCTACTCTTACGAGTAAGCCTTACGCGTAAAGTCTTTATACGCTTCTGGCGTAAGTCCCACGCGATATGACCCCTTTCCTCGCGTAACTTTTCACGCGTAAGTTAGGATCCTACGCAAGCAGCCGCTCACGCGTATCTCATTACTTTACGCTTAACTTTGCCGAATCTATGCTTAAGCACGGATTGACCTTCATTATGAATTGTTACGTGTACAAACTTGTTAATAAACTAATCATATCATCACGAATCCAATAATGTCACTAATAAACTTAATCGTTTGATATGTTGTGAACAATAAGTGATAACATAAACTTTAAAACTTAAAGTTAACTAACTCATGAAACATTTCACGGCGTCATTAGACTATTGGACAAACAAGTGACTTAGGACTCGTAACAATCATTATCCTTGTACATTCAATAACTTGGCAATAAGACCTTCATTGACTAACATTATGTCTTCGATATGTTGGTTCTTTGGCTAATGTTATTTCGGATCACGACATGGTCGAACAAATGAATGTGGATGCACCGAAGTTCTTACAATTGCTGATATCTTTCCGGAGGGTTACCCAGAAAGCTTGGAAAGAACAACCTTAGGGTTGACTTTGACACCCTCACATGCTCGGAATCTTCTTGTCTAATTGCGGTGGATATTCTCGGGAATCATCCCTACCAAAACATGCTCTCACACCGCCACGTTCCGAGGTTTACATTCAACAATTCAGGATTCCATGCGAGAGGATCACCGGTCAAAATGTTGTGAATGTGACTCTTAATCACAAACAAGTCACTATCACTCCCGATGACTTACTGGCTGTTCTCATCATTCCGGACATCGCTCCAACCGACTTCTTTGCCACCCCTACTGAGCAGATCATCTGCAATTCTTGATAGATATTGGTTATGATGAAGCTAAAGGAATCATTTCTAAGCACTCTCGTGGGTGAAGAATATTCCTCAACCATGGAGGACACTCTATATGATCATCACCAAATCGGTCTACGGTCGTGGCGGTGGCTATGAGCATCCCAAGCTCATGGAACTACAAATTTTACAGTCGTTGATCAACAAGAAGGACATCATAATTGAAGCTTGCTATGGGAAGATATGATGTTGTCTCATAGAAGCTTGGCTCCAAAATTCCCTATGTCGGATACATCAAATTGTTGATCAGAGCTCTTACACTTCATCCGATATCCCCATGAGACTCAATGACCCGGATAATCATGACATCAGGTGAGCACATTTTATCATCGGAATCAAAGAAGCGTCTCGAAAAACAGGGAGTCGAGTTGCTGATCACCTTCTCTGGAGGAAATCAAAAAGGCTGAAGCGTACAAAAGGTATCGGGTAGCCGTTAAAGAAGGTAAAGTTGGACACCTTGATGAAAAGGCTTGGGACACCTACTCGGAGAACCGTAAGAGGCAAGTCTTTGGAAGTGCCACAAGTACGGAGAGTCCAAGGAAGTTCCCAAGAGGAACCCTCATTAAAAGAGGATTGTTCCATCTAAGGAAGCTACTCCCATCCCAATTCCCAAAACCGAACCGCAAAGACGACTTTTGGACGAAAGTTACGAAGGTATTGACACGGATGAAGAGATTTCCTACTCGAAGCGCAAGGATGACAATCCTTCCGTGCAAAACCTCCAAGTCCTCAACCGATAAAGGAAAAGGGAAGACTCTCGCACTCGTGCGGATGATGAAAGCTATGAAGATGAAGAAGAGCAAGCTGGATCAATCCTACGGAAGGCGGTTAAATTCGTTAGTCACCTTCAAAGGTGAAGAATTTGCAAAAGACCAAATGGGTGGCCGGAGGATCAAGTGGTCGCTTACTCCTCACCGAGATCTCGATGCGGTTAATCGCCCGATAAGGATGCGGTGCCACAACTCTTCCGCAACAACAAAAGTTTGTGGAGGATACTATCGAATATGAGTTTGAGAACCACAGGCGAGAAGTGCGAGAAAGATAAAGATGATGATTATGACAAGTTGCTTACGGAAAGTCCCACACATTCACAAAAGGAAACTTACGAACCGCCTAAGGACACCGGTCGCCTCATGTCTCCTCATCATCGGACTCTTCATCTCATTCATCACCACCACCATCAATGAGATCAACCAAATCATCATCCAAATCGATAAAGAAACCACCTCGTTCTTGGATATCTCATGCTCATAAGCGTATTGGGAATCTTTGTCAAACAAGTCGGAAAGAAAGACATTCTCCAAAAGAAGTTGAATTTCTATGTCGATCACATCTGACATTTGTATGACGAGCATGAAAAGATGAAAGAAGAAAGGAAGTTTATTCGAGAATTCATGAAAAGTCATCGTCAAGAGGAACTGAGCGAAATGATCGACGGTTACACTAACAACTACCTTCGAATATCGTTCCTAAAGTCACAAAGGATCCATTCACGCACAACTTTATCCAAATCTTATGCAAATCGCCAACAAACTATCCGATCAACGCCCTAACCGTAACAATCAATCCAACCGATCCGGTAGTTTTCTAACAATGAATTGGTGGCGAAGCTTGTTACACAAATGTCGCCACGAACCGCAATGCTCAACTCGAAGAAGCAAAATTGTATCAAGCATCTGCTAGACTACCAACTTCAAGAAGCTTGTAGATTTGAGGCGAAAAGTTGAAGCGTCCTAGAGATGATGAAGATAAGGATAAAGACAAGGACTCGCACCTAAGCGTCGAAGCGATCCGGTGAATCTTCTTCGATGCCACCTCCTCCACAACGGACTTCTTCTCAACAAAGTCTCCTCCACCTCGGTCTTCATCGATAAACCTCGGGACGATTCCGAGTTACCACCGACTCAAAAAGCGGTGATTACTTTGAGTATACGGTGGTGACGATGAAGAGGTCCTTGAGCCCCTACAACAACCCACCTCACCCAAACAAGTGCGAAACCGAATAATCATCAAGGCCTTCCAAAAGAAAAGAAGGCGACTCGGCTGAAGTCGTATCATGGCTAGATGACGATAAAACAGAAGAGTTTGAATGGTTCTCCACACTTGTCAATCAAACTCCTGCCGATGAAGGTCAAGACTTGGTAGAGCGGTTCTACATTGGAGCACGCAAAACTTTTGCAAGAAAAGTTCCATGTGAAGAAAATGACGAAATCGAGTTGAAGCGAATCAAGAATGAAGCATTTCAACTTCAAAAGACGACTCTGAAAGCGCCTCGAGGTCGAATATCATCTTGAGAACATCGCTCAAGCTATGTCTAACAACATGGATTGGCTCAATCCGAAGCAAACATTGACTTCACACAAAGGACAACCCTCCATACTACATGATTGGACCAAACCCCTACCGACCATTGGCCAAACGGATGAACCACGGATTCCTTCGATACTTCTTTAACGAAACACGGATTTTCTTTTACACGGTAGCGATGGTTCACGAAAATCGCTACATCGTTGACTCTTCCATTCCCCGACTATTTACTCAAATCGCATAGCTATCGAGAACGTGCAAGTCGCTTATTTTTCGACAACGTGCAAGAATACGACCGAGATGCATTGTATGGGATTCATCATTGGCACGAGCGTCAAGAATCTACTACGAAGTTGCACAGTTCGAAGTCTCAACACGCGATGTATGAGTTCTAAGGACATCGTGGCCATCAAACACGTTGATCTCAAGTCTAAGTAGGACTACACCTTCTTGAAGAATATCATAGTCAAACGACAAGATGAGCAGGACTATGCATTATCCGAAGGCGACTTTGAGAATTTATCCTCAACGACATCGAAGACATGTACCTTGCCAAAGTACGGTCGTATGAGACAATTCTCGATGAAGTTCAACGTGAATTTATCAAGTCAATTCTCATCTTCATCAAACGATCGTGATCAAAGAGCGTGTAGAAGATATCCGGTGGCTATTGAATCTTATCGACGCGTGTCAACCTCACTCCTCCAACGCTTGATCTTCCCGACATCAATCGCCTAACTCAATATCGCTCATCGACCAAACCATTCGAGTTGTTTACCGCGATGAACTTCAAAGCCGCTTAATGGCGTGTAGTGAACTTCGTAAATTCGGGATCATACTTTGAAGCTGGTTAGGGATGGATTGGCGTCTGAGTTGAAGGATATCGCTGAAAATTGGGTCTCTAGCGCCGGAATTCTCGTGAAAGGAGGGATGTGAGACGAATCATCACAATGATTGATGAAAGGTTGTTCGAGCAGGATCGATTCGGACGATTGGAGAGATATGTTGGTGGTCGACCGGGATTAACATAACCGCTTTCAACGCCTTTGCGCACTCCAGGATCATCAACGCACTTCTGGTACCCTTGAATTGGTTCTTTCATTACATATTTGGATGTATAATTTTATATGTCAATGGCTTGTGCACACATAATGTTGTACAACCCGTAATTGTCAAGAAAGGACCACGTAGTGCGCCTCGATGCCACAATCCTTGTAAAAGGAGCGAAGCTTCTTATTTTTGAGTAAAACCTATCAAACCTTTCATTTTCAAGGTTTTGCTCAAAACACAAGTACTTCCCGTATGATTTTGAAAACCTCAACCGTTTATATCACTTGTTGAGGGGAGTATTTGATTTAAAACTTTGTTCACAAATTGTTCATAGTGGTCATCTTCCCATGACACTCGAAATGGTCATATTTATTGTCAACCGTTCAAAAATAACATTTTTATGCCATTTTTAGGGAGAAAATTATGTGATAAGAAATATGTTGTACAAAATGCAAATGAATCTGTGTACCTCGGACTTAACCAACGAATTGACGGTACTAAACTATTTGTAACTCGAAAAGACTTGTCACGGACGGGTAATAATTTCAAACTAGTTCGCTAGTAATGTAAACGTGTCTCGCAAAGGACTTGTCCGAGTAGAATGTACCATTCGAGAAACTCTTGATAGACATGAACTCGACGGGTATGAAAACCTTTGAGGTTTGTCTACACCTTCAAGGTAGTTATTGGAGCTAGTTGTCACCTAAAAGCGACAATGTATCTCTTTAACTACACGCAACATAACCGTGTCTCATGAGGATTGTCTATCTCGAGTGGATCAATTCAAAATGTCGCGCTCTTTCCTCACTGTGCATTTAACCATTAAAACTATTAAGCACATGTGGAGGGAGTAATTATGCAAAACCTTATCTCTCATAATGGTTCAAACATGTTTTCATTTACAAACCATTTGAGAGATTTTCAAACCGTGGTTTTAATGGCAACATAGGTTAGTCATGGAGTTATAAGGTGACTAAGGTTAGGAATAACGTCCTATGATCCGCTTGAGCGGAGGATCTACCCAAGGACATCACAAATAGTTAGTACTTAGAAGTCCTTAGGTACGATTATAAAAGGAGAAAATGAGAATCGGAGAAAGAAGGAGTTGAAGAATCAAAAGAAATGCAAAAAAGGGTGAAAAGAAATAGCCTTCAGTTATTCAACTTAGGCGGACACGGGTTCAATTCATATACTCGATTGTCACTTAGTGACACCGGTATTGAAGATTAAAAGTCGTCATGGACCCGATGGCGCGACGCACTAAACCTTCTTAGCCACTCAAGTTTCTCTCAATGAGCTTGTTTCATTCTCAGGGAACCCTACGTAAACTATTGGCTTTCTCTTAGAGATCGTTGGTATTGAAGAAGGAGACCCTCTCCCAGTCTCCTCGGGAAAACCAAAGCGCACTATTGAGTCTAGAGCCACGAGATTCATCAAAAGATCTCTTAGGAACACTTGACATTTCATCACTTGTTGATCAACAAATAAGATCTTCAATGATTCGGTGGTTCGGATCGAGTCCTTCGAGATCTTAGCAACTGTCGAGAACATTTATGAGAGGTTCACTACGTGATTCTCGGTGATTGAATGGAAACCCTGCCGGTCAACATCAAACGACCAAAGCGTGTCACTTGTAATTCCCCATGGATTACGCGGAGTGTGTCTCAAACGGTCTGATCGTGAGGTGATGCTTTGGTGTACCTCGACTCATCTCGAATCCTTAGATGTGCCCGGTACATCGCGTTATCTCACTTGTGGGACTCCGGTTCGAGAGCGGCCTTTGTAAAATTAGAGTTGTGTTTTCACACTATCTTTGTTAACACTCTCAAGTTCAAACTTGTAAGTCCGGAAACCGCTTATTACTAACCGTTTGAAATGTTTTCTTCTTATGGAAGAACCGGGCGGAATGATCGTCTTGATTCTTTTCATGCTCACGTCAACATCATCACTAATGGAAGTTCTATTCGAATGCAACTGTGATTAGAATGATTCTTCATCAAATAAAAGAATCTACAAAGTCAAAGACTTAAAGAACTTCATCGATATTGATTTCCAACATCAAAGAACGTGTGAGCATGTTGAAGAATGACGTGGAGACACTTTGGAGCGTGAAGGAGACTGAAGCGGACTTGATGCGGAACAACAACATACTATCACTTTCACCACAAAGAACAATGATCAAAGAACAAAGTTTAAGATGACGTCAAAGCAAAACCGCTCAAAGAAAACTATCTCTACACTAGGGAGATTGTTCGATTCAAGGCAATTTTCTCAAGAGAAAGAAGAATGTCGATGAGCGTCAAAGCTACTATTACATCAACGCCTTCACCGTTTACATTCATATATACTTGAGGGAGATTGTTGGAATCACTCCTAAAGCAGTATTTCAAGTATTTATATTTCATATGTAATAGGTAGCTTATTATGGCCTTTATGTTTGTTTAAGGTCTAGCTTATGTAGAAGGCCCATAAGCTTAGGCCCAAGCCCATAAAGGAAAGGATGGGAACTAGGAGTGTTGCCCTAGCTTTCCTCCTATAAATACTCTTGTAAACCCTCATTTGAGGGTTGGTTGTTCAAGTTTTTTTTTCACACATATTCCTACGCCTAACCGTGCTACTCTTATCGTGTATGTGTGCTTGTTTACTTGTTCAATCGCCTTATCTCTTTCTATATTACTTGTGTTTGTAAAACTAGTGACCTAACAAATTTATTTGATAAATTGTAATTTAAATAGGTTACATGCTTAATTTAATAGATCTGATTATTTGATACAAAATAATAATTGTGATAGATTATGATGATTTGTGATTAGTTGATTGAATAATGGTAAAACCCTCTTCCTTACTTTCATCTAGGATAACTATTAGACTACGGTTAATTACCGTTTAGTCCCTTAGAGAAAATAACGGCGTATTTTTATTTCTTCAACTCTTTCAATTTTTTTTGTAACTCGTTTCTTATTTTCGCTTGTATATTCCCGTTTAGTGTGCACTGGTGTGACCCTTCGACATTTTCTTGAAGGCAAGTATGAAAGATGTTGTGCTATTTGCACACAAACCCTTCACGGCTTTCACACTGCCTTCACAGAAATGTCTCACATGAGTGCACACTAAACGAAACAATGCAAGCGGAAATAAGAAACGAGTTCACGAAATGAAAAGAGAATAAAGAGAAAATAAAATTATAGTGTCATTTTCATTTAAGGGTTAAACGGTTATTACGTAAAATCTAATATTTATCCGGGATAAATATTAGAGGGTAATTAATGACAAAAGACAAAACAACAAACCCATAAGGGTTGTTTGTTTGGGTAAGAAGTCGTAACCCCATAAGGGGGTGTTTCAATTTTAGTATTCGAGAACCTCCTTAAAGTCTTAATAATACAAAAGAACCTTAAGGGATTCTCATAACTCTTCCAAGATCTCTAAAATCCTCTCTCTCCTCTCTCTTCTATTCGATCGCATGACCAAAGGGATAAAACCCTTTTGGTCGATCGACTTTAAGTCGACCAAACCCAATTCAACACCCGATTTCCTACCCCCTAACGTGCGATAGGTTGGTAACCCTAGTTCTATATATGTAGTACTGGTGGATACATAACGCAGTCTAAGAAGTAAAAATCCTCAAGAAACCCTAAGAAGATTCATGAAGCATCAAGAAGATCAAGAAGGTATTTTTGCAGCATAAAAGGTTAAAGAAGGTTATGTATAACAAGATTGACAAGTAAGTCTTCTAAATACCATTTATACGTGTTAGATTAGGTTATATATATGTTAGCAAATCTGGACTTAGGGTTTTGTTTTGCACGATTTTTTGTGGTTATTTTCTGTTGTACAAGTTTTATAACCGTATGGATGACCACCCGAATCATACAGTGGTATCAGAGCTACACTAAACATATATAACCTAGTTAGGATTCTTAGTAATTGCTAATATTTTCATAAAAATTGAATTTTGATTTTGGTTATTCTTATGTTTGGGTTGATTTATGCTTGGGCTAAATTAGGGTTTTTTTGTATGGAAATTAGGGTTTTTGGTCTTTGTGAAAATTAGGGTTTTATTACCCATGTAATTAATTAGGACTTTAATATGTTTGAATCCACAATAGAAATACATAAGGGTTTTTCTAGACCTTTGAGGGTGTCTATTTAGGTTTAGGGTTTTTCTTTGTCGAAATACATAAGGGTTTTTTAACCCTTGAGGGTGTCGACTTCCTTATAGGAAACTCATTAAAAGTACCCAGGATTAAACATTGTGTCCTTAGTTGGTAATTGTTACAATTGCAAAAACTAGAGTTTTCTAGATTTAGTTTTCTTGGCATGCAAGTAATCTTGGTCTTTACACTATGATCTAAGGTTTTAGGTATTCTTGATAAGATGGAAATCTTCCCAAGAATATTCCAAAACAAAGATTGGAAACCGTAGGTTTCCAAAAGGTGATCATAACAACATTTCTTGGTTAGCAAGAACACTTATCTTGAACAACCGAAACCCAGTATGGGTCGATTTTACTGATCACAACTAGATGGGATCGTTGGGACCTAAAATCTCTTATGTTCATAAATAGTAAAAAATGGAAATCAGAAGATTAGAAGTAAGGCTCAAGGGTTCTTCTAGGAAGAATCGCCAGAAAGTTTAAAAGTAGTGATTGGTAACTTCCAAACACTTTTTAGTACGAGCTAAATCAATAGTTGGGAATCGAGGTAATGTCGTTGACTCATGAAAACCGTACAAGACATTACGAGTATTTTCTACTTAGCCTATTTTGAATCCGTGAATGGAAGACATCATATTCTAAAGGATGTTCGTAGCTGATTATCAAGGAGGAAAACCATGATAATGATCACATCTATTGTTAAACAAGAAACATTTTGGGGAGGTGTTGAGTTCAACATGCATTTGTAGGGAAAATGTTGGACGTAACCATGATTGGAAAGCGACTGCATGGATCAATGTTATGGAAAACTAGAAGTGGTTTGAATAGTTTTACCCTTTTTAATTTCTTTTCTTTGAAAACTTTTATGTGAATTCGACTAATATATATTGACAAAATATGAAAGTAAGTAAAAAGCAAGGAGGATAGAAACGATCAAACCACAATACAAGGATATATAGTTGTTCGTTTTACAAGGACTCTTTTTCCTTGCCTTAATCCACTCTCCGAGTAGACAACTCGAGAATATCCTTCACTAGTTAACAAGTTCCTTTAACCGGCGGAGAAAACCTTACACGTTGCTTACACAATATTTCCAACAAAAAGCTAGATGTCAAGTTCTTTACAAGGGTACAACCACTCCCGTCACACTACGTATTTTGAGGACTAAAATACTAACCGGTTACTATAGAGGATTATGATAGTTTGATACAAACAATGATGTATGAACAAGTACAATACACACTGTGATGAACAAACAAAGACTTGCAACAATTTCTTGAAGCTTGTAAGTATTCATTGATGATTTAATCTTGTTACTATTTAAAAAGTTCACTAAAATAAATATGAATGAGTTAGATATTGAATATGAGTTAGTGAAAGTGTGTATATCAGTTTATGATTGTAAGTGATGAGTAAACAAGTGAATTTGAGCTGCTATTTATAGCCAAAAGGCTCAGCAACCCGCGATTCACAAGGACCCCAAAAAGGGGCCAACCCTTTATAGAAAAGGGGTCCTTGGACCTGTGTCACAGAATCTGCAAAATCTTGATCATATCTTTCCAAAATATTTTCAAGATCTTTCCAATATCCTATTTAGATCTTTTCTTAGATGATTCTAGGGTAGGATCATCCAAGAAATGATGTAATAACACATTTTCATTTTGATCTAAACGTATTAAGAAAGTTTAACTAGTAAAATGTATTATGTAACTAGTTAGAAAATGTTTATTAAGAAGTAATGTATTAGTCTTTGTGTAAGTTAAAACTATTTGGTTACTTATGATAATACAAGACTAATCTGATGTATCATGGACATTTTTTGAAATGTGTACAACACAAAGAATACTTGTGTATATAAGGTTTGTACATTTTAAATTAACACTATATGATATGTATTAAAATCTTTTGTGGTATGAAATAAAACTTGTAGCTATATATAAAAGACTTGACAATTTGTATACTTTGCGTAAATAAAGTTTATTATTCTCATCAAAAAAATTTAGCAAAGATCGTAATAAATACATAACATTTTTAGGCAATATGTGTATTAATAATCTCTCACTTTTTGTTGAGGAAAAAACATAAATTTTATTTTTAAGCAAGAGGATAAAAGTGTGCAAGTATTTAAAAAATATGAGTTTAAACTTTCTTTTATAAAAATTATAAACTTTTTTTTATTTCAATTGTAAAGTAAATTAAAATGTGTATAAGTTCAACTTTAATAGTTTAAAGTCTTTCTCCCCCTATTTGTCGAAACAAAAAAAAGAGGCGAAGCGGAATGCATAACGAGCCCAAGCTAACTTGCTCCTCTTGGCCAATACTCCCCCTTGTTAGGGTGCCAAGTATTTTAGACATGGATTTTGAAAGATACAAAACAAAGATTAGATATACAAGTATTGAAGGTCATCACATAGGAACAATAATAATTACATATCAAATAAATGTCGTCAATCTACAATACACAATGGATATTAAAGCAATCCACAATAAAAAAAAATAAAGATCCACAATATTATGTAAAATTACATTATAAATAACTTCATAATGTGAGAATAATAACGATTTTGATGATGAAAACAAACTAATACAAAAAGTGTAAAATAAGTTTAAAATTAACTTAAAAACTTCCATCATTGTGGATCTTATGGCTGTGGAGGATAATGGTATTAAGTTGCTAAAAAATGTAATTAAGGATGAACCTCAATGGATGCAAAAGATGACATTTGTGGTGGATTGTTGATGTTGGTGAAGTGGTGAATAGTTCAAGTGGTGCAAGGTTTATTAGTGAATAATCTGAAGAGGAGTTGAGGTTTACAAAGCAATAAGGACGAATACATATTCATGCTGTTCTTCGAGATGTTCTACTAGATTGTGAAGAGTGTGTGAATTTTGTCATTCGTGAGGATACTTAGTAGGTACTAAGATTCATAGAGATTCTTAGAAAGGTGTGGTAAAAATGAGGGACAGGACTTCTAATGTATAATGTGGATGATCTATGAAATTTTGTTCAAGAATTTAATGAGAATCCACTTAGGTGTTCTATGATTCAAGAGTGTTCTAAGACAAGTGAAAAAGATACTAAGACCATGAAATGAATGATCTAAAGTGCGAAAAAAATTGTGTGTTTAGCTGTTAGCCTAGAGGACCCTTTTTTCCAAAGGGGCGGACCCCTAAAAAGGGGTCCTTGCAATCTGTGGTCCTCTGATGTGGTTTTTACCACAAATGACCATTTTGACCCATTTTAACCTGTCGTGTTTCCATAAAACAAATTAGTAAGTATGTGAAATATGTTTTTGAGTGTAAATCAAGCTTTATAACACGTATTTACATATGCATAGATTATCTAATAGTGAAAAATATAGAAATTTCAACAAAAGCGAATAAGAGAAAATTGATTACATAGCGATGTTATCTACCTGCAATATTCGAGGTTAGTTTACATAATATTTAATATCAAGTTAACATCCTACAAATCACATAAAACTTAATACGTCATTGTTCTAAGTTTGTACTAAACACTCATAAAGATCTCAAAGTTTGTCGAGTTTCTTGTTGATTTTGGTGAGGTATCTTCCAAAGCACTTCCATATTCTCTTTGATTGTTTGAATTCTTTCGATGGTTGTTCAATACTGGGTAGATTCCTAAGGTATTCAAGAGGAGTAAGCTTTGAGTTTGGAAGTCCATCTTCCGAGCTATTAGATGAGGATAAGGAAGTTGGAGGATGAGCACGTTTTCCTTTTGACTTGGTTTTAGACACCTTTTTGTCACTTAAAGGCACCATGATATGATCATCAAAGGAGTAGTCAAGAGAAACTCCTTTAGCATTTGGTGGAATTGGTGCAAATGCCCTATATAGAAGAGTAAGAAGCATGCCATATGGAAGAGCCATATTCCCAAGAGTGAGTATGTCCGTCATTTTTTTGGTGACATAGTAGGTAAAATTGAAGGGTTGACGAGTTGATAAGCAATAGAGCATTGATAACGCTACACGCGTCGTTCGGGGTCAAGGAAACTTCCTTTTCTTCGAGCAAGTTTTATAACACCCTAGGCGATGAACCTAATCGTTGTAGTGTAGTAATTAGGGTAAGCCACGGGTATTGATATCGTTCTCTGGGGAATAGGAATGCTAGTGAGAAGTTACTACGCTAAGGTTGAGGTTGAGGAAGATTATTTTTGAATTTTTATATTTTGTAGAAATGGAAAAGGTGCGAATCTCGGGTATTGGATTTGGGGGTTGGTATTGCACCGATTACTCTACTATTATCTAATTATCTAAGCTAAGGTTGTGATAGTCTATGTCTAATTGATGTGTACTGTATGATAGTTTAAAGATGTGTTTACTTAGGTTTTACTACTCCTTAATTATCTCCTATTGATGGTTGATTTGTCACGTCCTTATTCCTAGTTGCGTTGTGATTCTAAGGCTATAGGGCGTGCTTGTTTCCCTAACTCTTTGAAATTACCAAAGGGTCTTGTTTACAAATCCTCTAGTGATTTATAGGCGCCTACTCTACGGTTGTCCTTGAATACTTTATCCTACAATTACCTAGATAATTATATTCTAAAGTTCACAAAGAAAAGTCAAGCATTAAGTACACAACGAATAATCTAGCGCACTCTAGATCATTAGTCAACTAAGATAAGTATCAACCAATCAATATTCAATAATTAAGTTTCATATTCCTAAGCAAACACACAAATAAATTAGCGGGACATGGAGAACATGCAAGCATACACACAAATAATCAAAGACATAATTAAATTAATGAAGTAAATACTTATCTTGATGTATAATAGGGTTTAGAACCCTAAAATACTGCACAAGAAAGCCTTGGTTCGGTTTTAGGTTTTACTCCAAAAGACTACACACAAAAACCGAAAAATTCGGATTCTATATATAAGATTACATCTGCGACGGCCACCTTATGTTTCGTGGACGCGTCGTGTCGCCGTCATTAGGGTTTCGTCTTGCCACGTAAACCTTGGCGACGGCGTCACCTTATGACCGTGACGCCGTCCCTTCACTCGACGCCGTCTTGGCTGCATCTAGGCCGTCGAGTTACGACGGCCTACTCCTTTAGAACTGACGTCGTCCTTGAAAACATGCAATTTTTCGACCGTCGCAAAATTCCTTCCGACGGCGTCGCAGATATGCTTGATGACGCCGTCGCCTTATGTTTCAATGACTTTGAGTGTCTCGATTCGACTTTGGCCATTTTCTTCAGATATTTGCGCCTTTTCGTCCAAATAAGCATCATTCCAGATTTTGCCTTCAAGAGACCTAAAAAGTGAAAAGGAACGATATTAAGCAATAACGGATATAGAAGTGATCGAATAAGGGCTTAAATGACCCCTTAAAAAGGTACCTTTTAAAACCTTATCAAGCATGTAAGAAAGACAAGCATCGACATGATCACGATTTTCAATGGTGCATAACACATCTGCCCTAAGAATTTCTTCCCATTTCTTGTATTGGGGGCGAAGTTCGTTTAGTTCCATGGCATATGGATCTCTATTGATTTCCTTACCCGAATGATTTCTTTGAGTCGTTTGTACTTTTGAAAAGAACAAATGATCTTGGATGATTTCCTTGTCAACCAAGGAATTTTGGTAGGGAATACCATGAGCAATGATTGTGTCAATACTAGAAACAGGCCATTTATCCGTGTAGATGCATGCTCCTTCACCAGGAAGTCCAAGGATTTGAGCAAACTCACGAAGAGTTAAATGAAATTGGTGTTTGTTTGCTTTGAAGTATATGGACATATGTCCATCATCATTACTTGAAAATACTACGCTAGCATAGAACTCGAGGAAAAATCTAGGAAAAATTGGCTCATAAATGTTTAGAAGACAATCAAAGTTGATTGTCGCAAATTGTTGGGTAATTTTGTTGTTTCTAAAAAGGATGGGTGTATGGTTCTACCCTCATGCAAGTATCGGTTTTCTAATGCCTTAAAGATTTCAACTTCTTCTTTTGAGAGTCCCTTAGTCCTATGGTGATCAGGTATGTAAGATAACGTGTCTTTGTGATCATAAGTTTTGGCGTCTGGTATTTTCATTCCTAGACAAAAATGATCAAGGCTTTAATAAAATAAAACTAAAAAAAACAAATTTCTATATAATTTTCTAGTGTGTGCCTATATGGAGACGATGTAGAGGTGCGGTTATCTTGATTTTTTAAGCACAAAATTTTAATAGTTTAGTAATAATAAATGAGATAACCTAAAGGCTCATAATTCAATGTAGCTTTGATTGAATGTACCTGAAAATATATATTAGTTATGTATTCCTTTTAGCATTCAAGATACATATGAAAATGATGTTTAAATAACATTTTTATTTGTATAAACAATGTATAAAAATTGTATGTCCTAATTGTGAGAAGTTTTTACAAAAATTTGACTTGGGGTGTTTAGCAAATCAATTTTATTTACTACATAATGCAATTCCTAACTAAAGGAAACATGATTAGTTATGTAATTAACACATGTACTTCATAATTTATCTAAATAATTACATAACATCCAAGTTTGGTTTTGTGCTTAAAATAGGAACCCTAGACTCAAAATTTAGAGGAGAAGGTTATGAAAGTACTTACAAAGTTGTTAGGAATAGATACTTGTTAGAGGAATTGCCCAAATTTTGAGTTGAGTAGATTTGGGAGTGAGCTTGAGTCGTTTGTGTTTTAATTTTATAAGAAGGGTGTTTGTTTTTATGGGACTGTTGTTACTGGCCCAAGCACCCACGGATCAGCCGGACCCATGTTGTCGAAGGGGTCCTTGGCCGAAGTCATCTTATTCGATAGTGATTAAACGAGGGTTCAAGCTAAGAATTTAACTACTCAAAACTACGAATTAGGTTCCATTAGTCCTAGTCCAAGTCTAAGAAGATTAAATGGTTCTCGTTTTAGAGGTTTTGTTAAGATATCAACAATATTGTCCTCTGAGAAGACTTTCTCAATTGAGATATTTCCTTTTTGAACATTATCGTGAAGAAAGTGATGAGGGATGTCAATATGTTTAGTTCGAGCATGTTAGACTGGATTTTTACTAAGTTCGATCGTTCCTTTTTTATCGCATATAATAGAGATATCGTTGATTTGAATGCCATAATAGACAAGAGCTTGTTTCATCCATAGAGCTTGTTGACATGCTTTTCCTGCTGAAACATATTCGGCTTCGATAGTTGAAATTGCAAGAGCCGTTTGTTTATTAGAGAACCATGAAGTTAGGCAATGACCTACAAAGGTGCATATTCCATTTGTACTTTTTCTATCAACATAGTCACCGACATGATCCGAGTCTGCATATAATATAGTTTCAACACCCGTTTCTTTAAGGTACCATAAACCTAAATGTGTGGTACCTTTTGTGTATCTAAAGATGCATTTGACGGCTTCAAGATGTAAGGTTTTTGGATCTTCTTAAAAGCGAGCACATAGACAAACACTAAACATAATGTCGGGTCTACTAGTTGTAAGATAAAGTAGACTACCGATCATTCCTTTATATTTAGTGTTATCTACTGATTCACCTTCTTCATCTTTGGTGAGTTTGGTTTCTGAGGACATATGTGTTTTAATAAGTTTAGAATCTTCAAGTCCAAATTTATTAAGCATATCTTTTATGTATTTAGATTGATTAAATAAAATTTTGTCTTCTAATTGTTTGATTTGTAGTCCTAGGAAAAAGTTTAGTTCTCCCATCATACTCATCTCAAACTCGCCGTACATGATTTTTTTAAAATCATCACATAGCTCTTGATAAGGTGATTCTAATATAATGTCGTCAACATATATTTGATCAATGATAATACGTTACTCCTTTTTCTTAGTAAGGAGTGTGTTGTCTACTAGTCCCATGGTGTACTTATGTTCAACTAAGAATGTTTTAAGTCGATCATACCATGCTTTTGGTGCTTGCTTAAGTCTGTATAATGCCTTTTTAAGTTTGTAAACATGATTTGGTTTTTCAAAATCCGTGAAGCCGGGAGGTTGTGCAACATATACTTCTTCATTAATAAAACCATTCAAAAATTCACATTTGACATCCATTTGAAAAAGTTTAAAGTCATGTGCACATGCATATGCAAGCAAAATTCTAATAGACTCGAGCCTAGTAACCGGAGCAAAATTTTCATCGTAGTCAACGCCTTCTTGTTGATTATAGCCTTGTGCTACTAGCCTAGCTTTGTTTCTAGACACTACACCATTTTCATTCATTTTATTTCTAAAAACCCATTTTGTTCCGATTATAGTTTGATCTTTTGGTTGAGGAACTAATGTCCAAACATCGTTTTTAACAATGGTTTAATTCATCTTTTATAGTTATGACCCAAGATTCATCTTGTATAGCATCATTTATAATTTTAGGTTCAATAGTTAATATGAAACAAAAGTAGTTACTTTGATGTTGGACTTTAGATCTTAAGGTTCTTTTATTAATTTTTCCTATGATATTGTCTAGTGGATGACTTTTAGATTATTTAATGTTAATAATTTCTTTATTTAATAGTTCATCTTCCTTATCATTATCTAAGTTGACTTGGTTTTCAACAAGTTGACTTTCAGCTAAGTCATCATCTACCAAAAGTGATGTCTTAGAGGGAAGTGGACTTTCGTCAAATGTTACGTTTAACGATTCCTCAACTCTCATAGTTTCTCTGTTCAAAACAATATATGCTTTACTATTTTGTGAATATCCAAGGAGTACATCTTCATAAGACTTTGGGTCAAATTTGGTGAGGTAATCTTTAGTGTTTAGAATAAAACATTTACTTTCAAAAACTCAAAAGTATCCTAGTGTGGGTTTCTTACCTCTATATATTTCATATGGAGTTTTGTTCAAAAATGGTCGTATTAAAACTCTATTTAAAATGTATGTAGATGTGTCAACCGTGTTACACCAAAAATTTTAAGGTATATTTTGTTTATTAAGCATTGTTCTACTCATCTCTTGAAGTGTCCGGTTTTTACGTTCTACTACACCATTAGATTAAGGAGTACGAGGAGCTGAGAAATTATGTGTTATGCCGTTGGCATTGTAAAAAGCTCCAAATTGTATTTCATTATCAAATTTACGACCATGATCCGTTCGGATCGACACAATGAGACTACCTTGTTGGTTTTGATTTTTCTTACTTAAAATTTCAAATTGATCAAAGGCTTCATGTTTATTTTTCAAATAATTTGTTTAAGTGTATCTTGAATAATCATCTACTATGACCAAAGTGTAGAAGTTGCCTCCGTAACTTTGTATAGCGTATGGACCAAATAAATCCATATGCAAAAGTTCTAGATACTTAGATGTAGACATCATGTTTTTAGCTTTATGGCTACTATGAACTTGTTTTCCAATTTTGCAAGCATCACAATTTTTTTTGTCATATCTCAACTTAGGTAAGTTCCTAACAAGTTCTTTTGATGATAGAGATTGGATGAGTCTCATATTAGGGTGGTCTAAGCGTCTATGCCAAATTGAGTTATCATCTAAAGTGGTGAGAAAAGGTTTATCCCTGGATATTTTTATAAATTTTCATAACATATATGTTATTTTTCCTAACTCCTTTTGTTATGGTTATTCCATCTTTTAGTATTTCACTTTCATTTTTGCTAAATAGTACTTTATAATTTTTATCACATAATTGACTAATGCTAAGTAACTAAAATCCTAGATTATCAACATGAGCAACATTTTCAATAGAGAAAGAGAGAGTCATGAGAGATTGTACCTTTTTTGATGATTTTGCTTTTCAATTTGCTACCAAAAGTGACATTACCTCAGTCATATTCTTGATATGTTGAGAAGAGGCTTTTGTCTCCTGTCATGTGCCTTGAACAACCCTATCTTTTATCCACTCATCTGGTTCCAATCTGACTTTCAAGCATACCTAAGCAGCATAGAAACTCAAGCATTTGGTCCCCAATATCTCATGGGTCCATTTGGGTTAAACATACCATTTACTTGGTTCATGTATGAAAATGGCGGATATGAGTTCCATGGCATATAGTTAGGAGTTTGATAATACCTAGGAAAGTTATGATTCCAACCCGTATGCTGATAGTTAGGTTGTATGTTGTAGTTACTTTTTGGAAAAGGGTGTTGGGGAATAGGTGTTTTAAGCCTCAGTTGAGTAGTTTTAGTTTTAAACCCATTTTTAGCGAGTCCTAATCCTATTGTAACAACTAGTTTATGTTTTTCTTGACTTTTTAAAACTTTATATTTCTTTGTAACGGTAACCAATTCAGTAGGAGCCAATTTGCAATCTTTCTTTTCATCTGGAGGTTTCAAGGACCCCTTTTGATGAACAGGCGGACCCTAAAAAGGGGTCATTCAGATCCGTAGTCCTCTAAAACCGTTGGATCAGTTTCATTTTGTTTTTCGACTCATTTTATTTGACTACATGAAGTTTTTAACTCCAAAAACCCTAGTTCGGTTTTATTGTTTGGTAGTTTTTGAATGCTCATTAATTCATCCGCACAATGGATATTTTTATCAAAATTTTTTGTGAGTCCCAAACATTGGATCTACTTAGCTTGTATAAGTATATTGCCTTGAATGAATCCAAAACAAATGTGAATGAAACAAAGCTTAATGTTAATCAAGTATGCGGAATCTACTTGATAACACTTAGAAGAATAATCAATAGAACAGTGAATATGCAACATACAAGGTAATGAATAAAACAATTCAATATTATTAAACAATAATACGGATACTTGGCTAGTATCAGGGTATACAATCTTGAAGTTCTTCACACGGCTGTTCTAATTGATTGTGTATTGGTGTATATAACAATATAACATATGACCTCCTTTTATAGGACAAGGAGTCCTTTACAAGAAAACTATCACTATAAAATCGTATAAGATATACAGTATCTATTCTTAAAATACAAAGCGTGTGCATATCCTATTAGCAGTACAAACCATATGTACTAGCAGTACTAACTCAATTAGTACTGCTAGTGTATTCTTCACTAGTTCAGTTTGTATGCTTAGCAGTATCAAGAGCACTTAGTACTTCCATTGCTTAATTCCCAACAATCCTCCCCTAAACTTATGATTTCTCTGCAAATCACTGAGTTTCTTCAATTAAACTTCATGTCTTCTGATGAAGGGGGAATCTTTCAAACACTACTTTCTTCTTGCAGTCTTCATTGCTTGGTCAAGCTGATTTCTGATCTTCCTTATTAGTCTTCTTGTCATCTCTGAGTCTTCATCTACAGTAAGTTTTGCAGATAACATAAAGGGTAAAAGCCATAAAATAACAACGTACTTTTCAAATTTTGCCGACATGAAACACTTACTTTTTTATTACCTTACTTCACCAACAAACTTTCAAAATTTGTTCCGACTTCATCTATATGACCCGTTTATATTAAAATAATAACTGAAATGACTATATTATCCTTGTATTCTTTAAATTTGTTCCGAATTCACCAACAAACTTTCAAAATTTGTTCTGACCACCCATATGTCGAGGGTAATGTCGTCATTTCAGTTATTATTTTAATATAAACGGGTCATATGGGTGAAGTTGGAACAAATTTTGAAAGTACGTTGGTGAAGCAAGGTAATAAAAAAGTAAATGTTTCAAGTCGGCAAATTTTGAAAAGTACGTTGTTATTTTATGGCTTTTACCCTAACATAAACACCAAAATTCCAACTCTGAGAGGGTACTCTTTTTCTACCAACATAAACACATATGTACTATCAGTTGTAGATACATGATGCACACCAGATGTGTCATATAATCTCCATGTAGTAGCTCTGTCTGGAACATGAAATTTCCATAGACTATCAAAAGGATCAGGTTCAAATAATCTACCTAACTCAGTCCATAGCTCTAGTTCCTTGTTATTTTCAAAGTCTGCATGACTGAACTTTTCTTTGACCAAATTCCACAGCTTTACAAGATCATCTCTATCAAATGCCTTGACCATATTAGAAACATTCTTGAATATATCCACCTTGTTTCCCAATTTGATGATCTTCCAAAATATACCAAATTTATTTGTGTGAATTTCCCAATCAACAATGGGATATTTTGACTGCAATGGTTCAACAAACATTGCACTGAAATAGCTACCATCTCTTGTTGAAGTTGGTTATCAGAAATGTCTTCTTGTATTTCAACCTCTTTAGAAGTATCTTCTTCAACTTTTTTCTTCTTTTCTGAATGGGAATCGAATGTATCTTTCCTTTTAAGACAGCTTTATTCAGAATCAACTCTTGTTGAAGTAGCAGTATATGGATCATTAACAGTATCAACTAGAATATCAACAGTACCATCTTTATTTTACACTGCTTGTGTAATGATTCTTCTAGCTGCATCAGTATCAACTGTAACTCCTATATGTCTTGCTACCTTTTTCACATTCTTTATAAGGTTTTCAACATTAACTGGATGCTCTGTGTCTTGATGAACTTGCTCAGGTTGCTCATCATTATGTCCTATATCATAATCCATATCCATCCTCCCCTAAATGTCTGCATCTTTAACTTCTTGAGATTTCCTTCCTTGTTTGGAAGAATCCCCTTGCTTCATGTCTTCATCAGAACTGTCTGAGCTTGATACAACTAGTTTGATTCTTTTTGGTTGTTAAAGTGACTCCACCTTGAGCTGCAATTTCTTCACTTTGCCAATAAGATTGGTGTTGACTCTGGTGTGTGTGAAGTCTTAGTGTGCTTAAGTTCCTGCTCCAAGTTAGTCACTTTTTCTGTCAATTTGGTACATGTAGCCATCAAGTCCTGTATAAGTTGCAAACGGCCCTCACCACTTCTAGATGTGTTAACTTCTGGAAGAGGTGGATCACTAGGCATATACCTCATATTATCCATGTGGTTAGGGATTCCATCACTTGTAGCTGATCCCTTAGAACCAGATACATTAGATGTTTCCATAGTATGGGTCTTATTTATGTTACCCCTGACCTGACCAGCTTCTAAGCTTGTGTTAGTAGGAGCAGCCCTTCCTATACTGTCAGAGACAACCTCATCTGCATCAATAATTATGGTAAGAACTCTGTGCTGAGGAACACCAAAGTCGTGTCTGGTATTATTCCTAAGTGGTGATAAAGATGATTGGGATGGTGATAGAGAACCATGAGCTTTGAGTGTGTGTTGGGAGTCAACTGGGATTGTTGATCCTGCACCCTTAGTATGTAACATGTTTTCAAACAAAGGTACTACAAGTCCGTTGAACCCTTTAGATGCCATCTTCATATTACAAAAAAGCTTTTGGGTGAGGCAAGGAGTTTTATAAATGTTTGCATGGAACTTGAGTTTAACTTGATTGGTTTCCAAAACTGTTTGAACAAATCGTGGATACATTAGAAACTTGAATTGATTATCCACATTTTTCACCATACTATCAAAAATCAATTTTGAAAAATTATAAGTTCTACCAGTTGATAAGCATATGAGAGCAATAGAAATTTTTACTAAACTGCTCCCATGAAGTTTTCTTAGAACTTAAACAATGAAGAATAGTATGGATCAAGAATCTCCATTGTGGGGCAAAACAACCTTTGAGAAACGATAAGTTTTTAGATGATGTGTCATACCCCATTCTGGTTAAGTTTTGAAAGATTTTAGTATTTGGCATATCACTAATACCATCTGCATCACCTAGGTTTAGATGCCTCTTAAGAGATGCTTCAGTAAGAATAATGATAGTGCCATCAACTTTGGCTTTAATCTGTTTATTTCCATCTTCAAAAGTATTGACAGTAGCAGTCTGCCAAAACTGATTGATATGAGAAACAAAGATAGTTGGATAAACTGTAAGAGCATACCTAATGTGGGTATGATTCAGAAAATCCACTATCTCATGGAAGTCGCATGCTTCCTTAGTTTTCTCCAAGAATGCCACCTGGTCGTGTTTTGCATCAAATTCAAGAGGTGCCATTAAAGAGAATTTAGATTTTAGGGTTAAAAGAGTGTTTTGACTGTTGGGTTTTTGATCGATTTTGAATGAATGATACTTCTGATAGCCAATTGAGTTTTTATAGACAAGATTTAGGGTTTCAAGATTAACCGACTCTAATGTTTAGGAAACTTTAAGAGAAGAATAATCTGTCAAAATATTGAAATTAAATACTTTCCAAGTTAGAAACCCAAAGAAAATAACAAACTCTCAACGGCTATTTTCAAAAAGTAGTTATTACTTGAATAAATTCCCAGCAGTACCAAGTTATGCTAGCAGTTCCAAAAGTTTGCCTAGCATTACAAACCTTTCCAAAACATTTTTCTAAGCATTATTAACTCAATTTTCTTACAAAACAATATTGCATTGAGTTTTATGAAGGGATTAAGGGTAGAGGAAGACACTTAATCAAATTCGGTCTCATATGACCTCGGTTGTGTGAAACCAATAGTTTGATGATTAATCGCACTGTGATGATAGACTCATTCAAAGAGCCTTCTTGACACGGTTTCCAGCTCGTGGCAGTTGTTACTTCTAACACAAAAGTGTCAGATTCACTTTTCCTCGTTGTTCTCAATGCCAGAGCTCATTAGAGTAACACACTATCATGTAACATGATAGAATGGCTAGGAGTGGGTTAGATCAGAACAAACTATCTAACTATAACCATCAATTCATGTTCAATAAAGGTCCAGATGTCTCATAATGCTTTGGCATCTATATGATTATCAGCATAGTAAATCTCTGATTATACCACCCCATTGGCTAGGAGTGCCAAGGTTTCACACATCTTTAACCATTCAGAGCGTTGTGCCCTACCTGAAATTGTTAGTCTAAAACCAAATAAACACAAAACAAAGTATTTCCATTTTAACAGGACAAAGTATGACTAACATTTTAAAAGAAATGAAATTAGATTCCTTTGGGAACCCAAAACATTACTGGCTTAGATCTTTCATGTGCATCAAGATGGGCACTTTTCCTTAATTTATCAGATGCACAGTTGGGTTTAATGGTCTTTTTAACCCAAACAGTGTGGTCTTTGTAACATTCCTTTTGTCACCCCAAACAACATTACTTTTAGACTTGAAAGTGTTGGTTTTTGGTCTAGCAGTATTAAGTTTTGGCCTACCAGTACAAACTATTGGTCTGGCAGTACTAAACTTCCTTTTGTAAAATTCAACCTGTTGATTAAAGTTTTGAAAGGATAATATTGTTTTTCTTTTAATGGGTCTTGGGTCAGTTAATGGTGCTTGTTTTGTAAAAGA
Source organism: Chrysanthemum lavandulifolium (assembly GCA_022545495.1). Taxonomy (NCBI): domain Eukaryota; kingdom Viridiplantae; phylum Streptophyta; class Magnoliopsida; order Asterales; family Asteraceae; genus Chrysanthemum; species Chrysanthemum lavandulifolium. Next base: position 157,077,722 of record CM040243.1, read on the forward strand.
TTTCATGGGTCTTGCACCAAAAACAGTTGGTTGAGGGTAAGCAGTATAATTTGGCCTTGAGGTATTGACAGTTTTAAGGCCAGATTTCAAAAGAACTGCTCTTGGAGTGAAATAGGTTGGGTGAGAATAGTCATCCTTCCTAGCAAAATTGTTCTCATAAATCATACTACACCTTTGATGATGCTTAATGCTTCCAAATTCAAAACATGATTTGTTGTGCCTAACAAACTCATCTTTTAGGTGTTGTGATTGTTTTCTATTCCAAATCATTTGGTTTCCCCTAGGATTGGGTGATCTTTCTTTAGACCTATACATCTCATCATACCTGAGTGTGTTCCTAAACGGTTTTGCCTTTTGTTTAGGTCAAACAGTCTCTACTTTTGGGACAGATTTATTGAGAAGTTTTAACTTGTGAGGTATCAGAGCTGTCCTTAACCTCACTAGTCACTTATTTTTCATCCTTTTTGAGCCCATACAACATTTCAGGTTCTTTAAAATCCTCTATTCATGAGCTAGAAAGCTCAAATTTAGGAGGCTTGTTGTTAGGAATTAGAAAATTCCATAGTAAAAGAGTCGGTCACCCCAACTATTATCTAGCATAAGTTAGCTCGTAGACATATAGTTATTTACGTTATTTAGTAGTTTATTAGTTAATTTGTAGCGTAGTTTAGCGTAGTGTTTCATCGTGGAGGAAGGACGGGTCTTTACCCACTGTATACCTGATCCACAGGCCGTCAGGAGGTCGTTTAGTTTGTAACCTATAAATACCCTCTACCTAGCAAGGTAGAGGGTTGGAAGTTCTAATCTAATCTTTCACTTTTGTTAAGCAACTCTCTTTCTAGAATTCCCTCTCAACTCTCTTCATCTATCTAAAATGGCTTTCTTGTTTAATCATTGTCCTAGACCACCCGAATCATCAAACAACATAAATATTAAGATCCTACAATTGGCATCAGAGCTAAGGTTGTGTTGTTTTTGATGATTCTTTCGGTTTTTGCACTCGATCTTGTATGCGGTTTATTCGGTTTTTGATGTGGTTTGATGTGGTCATGTTGAATGTTTGATGTTGTCGTTGAACATGGTCTAAAATGGTTACTGGTTGGAAACTTTTTGTGGTCACATTAACAGTCTTTGCAATATTTTAACAAGGTCTCTATAACTGTTTTAGAACATGTTTCAGAAATTTTTTTTTTGTGGTCTAATAAACGATGTACTATGGTTCAGAAAGCAGGTTATTTAAAGGTGTTTGATACTGGTTTTTAAACAATCATCTTGTTACTGAATATGTTTTGTGCAAGCTGTTTTTGTTTCCTAATGTCTCTACTGTTTTCTGAGTTTTAATATGAGAGTTTTTGTATGCGAGTTGTGGTCTGCCTCTTCTATGCGACTTGCCATATGCGAGTTGTTATAACATTTTTGAAGAGCAAGCGAGATGCTGTCAAAATATGTCCAGATACTACGTACCTTATGCGAGTTGTCTCATATTTATGGTCAAAAGCGAGTTGGGTACTGGTCCAGTTTTATGCGAGTTGGGTTTAGTTGCGAGTTGCCATTTGCGAGTTAGGCAGATGCGAGTTGGTTTAGGATGCGAGTTGCATATTTATGCAATGTAAGAGACTTGTTAACCCTGTTCTTAAGCAGATACGGTTTATCTAAATTTAAAGGAAGCGAGTTGTCTTATTGATGTAAAACAAGTGTGCTGTACTCTGGCATAAATCGGCTTGCAAAAGAAAGGAAGAATAAGAGTGTCTGAACCATGACAACAACATAAAGACTTAAACCATATATCAAATGACTCAACAACAAATACCATATACCATAACTACAACATGACTCAACCTCAGGTTTCTACCATCATTGATTTCCCTATCTATCACCAACAAATTTCATTACACAACAACATCAAACTTAAATCCATGCCTACGACTCATCTACATCTAGTTCATGACTCAACCAACATCTATGATCTCAGTTTTTTTTTCTTGTGAGTACGATTCAACACTTTGATCTTAAAAGATCTACTCACTGAAAAAAACATCATTGAACTTTTCGAACATCAAGCAAGAATTATATCATGTATGGTATACTCTTTTTTGTGATGTGTTCATCTTAAAGAAAGGGTCACTTAATTAATCTCAGTTCGTTTTAAATGGAAATGACGATTAAGATCTCAAGAGTTTTCTATGATGGGTTTAAGACATATCAAAGACCATTTTTCTGATCTTAACACCATCAAAGGACATCATCACAGATCCAATTTTTTGAAGTTTCACTTCATTTACTTATCCGAAGCTAAAGGTTCAGGAAGATAACATGTATGTTATTTCCTTACCTATGTTCGTTCATAACCAAATACAAGACACAGCCACAAAGTATCACTTACCCGAGATCCTTTGTTGAAAGATATTGATACCGAACCTTTGTTGCTCATGCCATCCACTGTGGCAGTCACAAAACGCCTATGCCATCCCTGTGGCTTATTCATTCAGATCGTACATGATGTTGTGCTAATGAGATGAGACTAAGATAAGATTACATCATTTTCTTTGGCGTTTTGCTTTCTGACGATTCGTTTTCTTTTGGGAGAAGGAGGCGTACAATATTTGATGATGTATTGTTAGGGTTTGGAAATATAAGTGTTACAGAGAATGGGGGCGTTTAATGATAGTCTCTTAGGGTTAATTTGTGTTGGTATGTGAGTTTTATATACCCGAAGGATTAGGGAAAATGAATGGACATGGGCCGCATGGGTTTAAACTGGGCCGCTCATATTAGCCTTTGGAACATGGGCCGAATGATATTCTTCTTGAAAGTATGCTTAACGATTTTGGGTTAAATAAATATCTTAGGCTGCGTCAATATTTAAGACAAATATTTCTTGAATATCTTAGGTTAAATAATGTGTGCTTAACGATTGGAAGTGTCATAATTTTTGTGAAAATATTTGATATAATTTTGCGATGATTATTTAAGACAAATGAGTTGAGATTTGAAGTTGTTTAATGGATCGGACGTATACTTTGGTCATGGACTGTGAAACGGACTATATTGGACTTTGGAACCTACGTGCGTTATTCATGTCATAGAGTTCTTGGGCTGATTGAACACATGAGTAACATTGGTTTAGGTCTCTTAGTTAATGAACCAGATGTATACAATTTGGATATAAGCTGGAGTTGTTGATGCATTTACATGAGGATACTTGTCATTCAATGAGATTTGATGATGAGACTGGTTGAGTTATGAAATTTAAGTTGGTGATTAGAGTTGTAGTAGTGTTGTTATGGGGTTTTGGCACTTTGGTAGTTACATACTCACGTAGGATACCATGTCGCGGCTTGAAGTGCTTATTGGAAAATATTAACTACGGGGTTGTTTGAACGGTATTTCTTATTTGGATTTGCAGTGAAATTTTCCAGGCGCGTTCACTTATTTCGTCTTCTTTCTTCCTACCCTTCCGCGAAGATGACTTGTTTGAGCATTTATAGAGTGTGATAAAGACTTGGGTATCTAGTTACTATTGTGCTTCTTCTCTTAACCCAAAAAGTAACTATCACTTCGGTGTCTCACGTAGTTGAGGATACGTCAAGAGGATTTGTACATTGGGTACACCGTTTCTTCTTCACAAGGATTAGTACAAGTTTAAGTAACAAATCTGGGGAATTTTACTTCATGATCAAGTTTGGCATATCGGGTTTACTTCTCCATGTGGTCACTAGAATAGCCGACATAATGCGTGATTGATGTGTTTTCCAGAGTATTTATTGGTTGATTGATGGTGTTGTTGATGTTGGATAATGTACCGCTGATGAACCGCTGCATGTTCCCCTAAAACAGATATTCACCGAAACCAAGGTTGTCATAACTCATTCAAGCTGACATTGTTTATGGTTTTGTCTTGATTTTGTAAAATCCCGCGAAAGAACCTATTTCTCGGTTTAAATCATAGACTTGTAAAATCCATGACAATGAAAACATCTGGTTAAAGTAATGAGCATTTCCGGATCTATCTTACGGTTTATTCTTGGTTTTGTAAAATCCATGAAGAAACTATTTCTCGATTTAAACCATAGAATTGTAAAATCCCGTGATGATGGAACCATCCTGGAGAAAGGAAAGTGTAGGTCGAGATCCTTTCTTATGCTAGTGCTATGGTTTCTACTTCGAAGAAGGGATAAAATGGTGTACTTCATGAATTGGATGTGTGTTTGGATATTCGTCATGGCGGCTTGGTTACTTCAAAGTTTTACGGGGTTATGCTCATTTAACCATGGTCGGGATGAAACCATTATCATAGTTCACTTAAAATGTCAAAGGAGGCTATATTTGAACAGTTAACCAGAAGATGTGACAACGGCGTTAATTCAGTATTATCTATTTGAAGTTGAAGTGAAATATCACGGGCGAGTGTACTTAGTATCTAAAGGTATCGGGGATGGATGGATGAAGATTCTTCATGATCCTTGTTCGAGCTTATTATTAAAAATGAAGACTTGGAAATCTAGTTATTGTTGGGTGTCTTTTACCTTTTCTTTTACCACTTGGGGGAATTGGGCTCATGCCACCACAAAATAACTATCACTTTAAGGAGTTACGTTGTAGTGCTCGATGTCACATTCAATTGTGGATTTTCAAGAGGTAATGTCGTCTTATACTTGATGGTTGGTTGGTTGAAGAGTATAGAGTACATAGAGTACTTAGAGATGCTAATGGAAATCGGCACCGCTCTTTGTTACATATGTGCAAGTTTAAGTCACGAGTTCGGGTTAGTTTACTTGAGGTCAAATTCATCATATTGGGTTTTCTCCATCATTTGTCACAACAAATAGCCTCTTGAATGATAATGGGGTTGATTACAAGTTTGCCAAGAGTAGATGAAAAGAGAGATTTATGATGTATGAATACAACAGTTCATGCCTCGTTCTCTAAAGAAAAGAGAAGTGTATGCGTTTGATGCGCTTTATCTTGAAAGAGAGAAATCTTCTTATGACGTATGAACACAACGGTTCATGCCTCGTTCTCAAAGAAAAGAAAAGTGTGCGTGTCGGTGCGCTTTATCTTACGAAGAAGAAATCTTCTTATTATGACCATTCTCATCAACATGCTTCATACTTTTCCATGCGCTTGATCATCAAGTGAACGGGCTACCTGTTGATTGTTTTCTCATTCCACTTGCTCGATTATAATGAAGATGGCGACATCATGTGCTTATTTTGCGGGAGAAGTGTGAATAGAACATTCGATGATTTTCACTTATTTAATCAAGAATGGCATCTCCGTATGCAATTCTTGAGGGAGAAAAGTGTGAATTTTTGCATTGTTGATTGATATTTGAGAATTTAAATGGTCACGGCTCAAAACTCATGTAAGAACCGAGCTTCTTATTATCGGGTCATCTTCACATGGGTTTTCTCTTCTAAGAGCCGTTGGTTGACATCTTCACTCGGATTGATGAGTTTATCGACAAAGTGCTTCCGGTTAATGCTTCACGTATACATCAACATGATGATTCGAACAATCTCTACATTCTTGTTTGATGTGATTGGTAGTTTGGCATTACCATATTGTGTGTTCGTTGCGGCCTTATTGTTGATTTCCTTGATGAACATCTTTACATTCTTGTTTGATTGGGTGGGATTTTAGTTAAGGGATTTGCAAGATGTAAGTTAATTGGGATGCTTTTGGTGGGATGCTTTTTGGTGTGAGTTGAAGATGTTAACTATCTATTTTCCAACTGCACAATCTTGAAGAAGGTCGAGTCTGATCATTCTACATTTTACGCTACATGTTAGAAGACTAAAGGCGAGTTGCATTTAACGATCTAAAGATTTCTTCTTAATCGGGCATTTATCAAGCAGTTGTCGGTTTAGGGAGAGCACTAATTGGGGAGAGTTATAAGTCGATTTAATCCCAATTAGACTTGCTCATATTCTTTATGATGACTCCTCGAGGCGTTGTTATTGACTATTTCACGTATTGGACATTTGACACAAGTTGATTACTTCGAAGTTAATCATTTATCTCTTATTTGAGATTGAAGTTGACTTTCACAAAGGCGTGTTCTTATTTGATAACTTGCTCGGGCTTAAGAATTTGAGTTGAAGACTTGGTTTATCTAGTTACTAGCATTCGAGGTGGATGGTTGAAGACCTGGTTAACTATCACTATTAGGAGTTACTTTGTTTTACTCAGTGTCACACGCATATGACAGTGTGGATAATCGCAAGAGGTGTTAATGTCTCATACTTTGTTTGGGTAGTGAGTACTTAGAGATTTGCTTGAAGCATAAATTCTCTACACCGTTCTTCCATCATTAGGTGCAAGCTTAAGATACAAATGTGGGAAGTTGACTTGGTTTCAAGTAGGGTATATCGGTTATTCTTCATCGATGGTCACTTCAAATTGTCTACATAAGGGTTGATAAAATAGTCGAGAGAGAGTCTTGACAAGTTGATTCTCACAAGAGTTCAAGTGTTCTTCTCATAAAGATTTCAAGTATTTGGGCTTATATTTGTTGTTGATTACGAAGTATCAAAACCCGCAAGGGGCAAGGAGACACATCTAAACACTAAGCGAGTAAACTTGATGAACTTAATACTTCTAAGTAATTGAAGATATCCGGGAAGACAAATGTTATTACCACGAGAGAAACTCAAGGTTTGACTCATGGCGAGTAAACTTGATGAACTTAATTCTTCTAAGTGATTGAAGATATCCCGGAAAACAAATGTCATGACCGCGAGAGAAACTCGAGGTTTTACTCATCAAGGCTTTTAGTGTTAGTATTCCAACGACGTGGGGAAGAAAGAGGTAAAAAGTAAAGTTTACGAAGATAAAGAGGTACACAAGTGCGACATATTGGGGGAGATAAATGTGTAACATGAGGAGGTGTTATCAATTATTCTTTCAATGTGGGAATGTGTGTACTTGGTTCTTGAGCTTCATACACGATCATCGGGGAAGAAAAATGTGAACATGGGAAGGTGTTTTCATTCCCTCATGATGTGTATTCGGAGAGCTTTGGGTATTGGTGTACTTGGGTTCTTGAGCTTCATACACGTTCATCGGGGAAGAAAAATGTGAACATGGGAAGGTGTTCTTCATTCCCTCATGAAGTGTATTTGGGAGAGTTCTTGAGCATTATACAAGAGGCGGTGCATCAATTCAACTACACTGGGAAGTGTTCTCTTGACACCTTTTGGAATGGATCGCTTGGACTTTAGTGGAAAGGAAATTTGAGAAGATTATTTAAATGTGGGATGATACGTTGTTGTTATTCTATTGGATGATATAGCCTCGAGCGAAGAATCACGGTGATTATTCTTAAAAGGAGCAATTGGGTTTATGATAATGGTGTGCTTCTTTGTGCACAGCTAAAGCAAGCTTGAAATAGAGCTTGAATCTGCTCAACATAAGGATTTTCGGTTTGGGGGAAGCGCCAAAGTCTCACTTTCGGATGGTTCAATTTCTTTCTTCTATGCAAGAGCCTCGGAAGCTTTGGTGGTGAAAGTTTTAGAGATGATGACTTCTATCTTCTACAACGTCTTTGCTCGATATCCTTATCTCGGTACTCGTATCATCATCTTCTTTAACTATATCATCTATTCTATCTTTGTATATATTTTTCAAAAACCAAATACAAAATATAAAACCAAAACAAAATAAAAAATATAAAACCAAGAAAAGAAAATATAAAATATAAAACCAACAAAACCCATAAAAATCGAGAAAATTTGAAAAATACCAAAAATATTGTTTTCTCAAGACATGTCTTACGGTATCGATAACATCTACGGTCTTAGAAATGTCATTCAATAATGGCACGGGACTTTAGATGAAGTTCGAGCAGGAGGTGTAAATATTCTTTTCAATACATGTCTCAAAGTATGGCTTCTGAGTTATTTGAGCTTGTAACCCGCGCTTCAAATATGGCTTGGTTTGCGATTAACCCGTGCTTAACCTATGGTTTGCTATTATTTACGATAGCAACCCGCTCTTAAAAGGAAGGAAAGTGCTGCGCTAAACCTATTTTCAAAAATTTCGTGCACTTATCCTAAAACAAAATGAGGAAAGTATGTCGAAGAATCTTTGTTCCTACACAAATGTTTTCCGTCTAAAATTCTTGAGAAAAATATTTGTTGTGTTCAAAATGGTGGTAAATGAGTTGCTTGAAAATCAATCGATATCGAGTTTTCGTATAAAATTTGCAAACTCAATCAATGACTTGCGCTTTTAAAACTTTTCAAAAAATGAGTCATTGATTGAGGGAGAATGTTTTCAAATCTATATCATCTAACGAGCTTTCTTAATTATCCTAATATGCTTAATTAAAAATGATATTTGCACGTGTTGAAGGACTAGGAATTTAGGATATGATTGTTAGGTTTAGATGATTAGAGTTTGATTAACACATTACCCCATGCCTTATATGATCGATTGATATGTTGAATTGACTTTAATTAGTCGATTGTTGTTATGGGTGATGTCGACCACCATATATGTATGTGTGTTCACTAACGTATCACGGTATATTGGTATATAAGAATGTTCGATCCGGATCCCACAATTGAAGATGATTGGATGCGAAAGGAAAGGGTAACTATATCTTGGGTTGACAAATGAAGAAAGCGGAGCTTAATTGGACTTCTATGGGAGTTGGCATAAATGCAGCGTAAGAGGTCTCCTTGCATCGACGAGATGGTTTTCTTCTAAGTGATTGAAGAAAGCGGAGCTTAATTTGACCTCGGTTGGCATTCAAAATGCAACGTAAGATGAAGTCTCATTGCATCTGTGACGGTTTTCTTCCAAGCCCTACTGACAACAACGAAGCTTCTCAACCACCTAACATATCTTTGTGCGGGATAACCGTGATGATACCATTTTCTAAAACTTTGAAAATATTGTTTTGAAAATGGAAAATATTGTTTTGAAAATTAATTGGACTAAATTTTGAAAATCACGGACTTCATTTTATCAAAACCTAAGTCACTCAATTATTGACTTGTCATCAATTGAGGGAGAGTGATTTAAAATAAAATATTTTCAAACAATATTTCTTCACAAAAGTTCCGTTTATACGTTATAATAAGTGGTGATCTAAAGATTTAATGTTATGTCATGGTATGATTTTCTTCAAAGGTTAAAGGTCTTTCAAAATGAAATTTTTACATTCTTGTTTGATTGTGAAATTGTTTTATTTTACTTAAAGGTCTCTTAAAACAATCATACGACACTAACAATCTTTAATGTCTAAAATGGTCCTTATCATCATTTTCAAAATCAAATCTTGCCACGTCTTTCCCAAAATTTTCTAAATGATTTAAATCTTTTGGGATCACAAATCTTAAATTGGTTTGATATTTTTGATCGGGTAGAGATCGTGATTTAAATCTCAAATCATTTTAAATGGAATTGGTTTTAGTCCTTTAAAGGCACTCCTGCCTCCATGTGCCAAACGATTTCAATATACATAATGCACATGTTGAGGAGGAGGATTTATCCAAAACAAGATGAGTATTTAAACAAGACACATATTCTCCATGTTTTCTAAACCTTATTAAATCACTTGGGATCCAAAATCTCAAAGGGTTTGATATTTTTGATCGGGGAGAATTTGTGATTTAATAATGAAATTTGATAAAGGTGATCGTTTTGATTTAATTGTGCCAGTTGCTCTCTCATATGTGCTAAGCGCTTTGAATCTTGAAGCACATATTGAGGGGAGCAAATAAACTATCGAGTACAAAGCTTTTAAAGTGATTTATAAAGTACCTTGATTGAGTTTTCAAATGGTTTTCTTAATGGCTCTTGTGATTGTGGTTGTACTTCAAAGAACTCTTGCCTCTATGTGTTAAAATGATTTCTCTTATCCTATGCACATATTGAGGGGAGAATTTACCAAGAAAATCAAATGGCTTTTTTTGTATGAAAATTGTGATCAAAGAAAATATTTCAAAGTCCTCTTGCCTCCATGTGCTAAACAATTTCTAAATCATATGCACATGTTGAGGGAGGTTTTCTAAATGATCAAAACTATTAAGGTACAAAATGCTTTGATCTCGTATCACAAGTACCTTGATTGTTTTCAAATGATTTTTCAATTGGTTTCAAGGAAGAATGAACAATACCAAAAGACCGACCATTTTACTTTATGCATGGAGTTATAAGGATGGTTAGGTTAGGTATTTGTTCCCACGATCCGCGAAGCGGAGGGATCTACCGAGGACAATCCACTAGATAGTGTAGAGTCCTTAGGTATATTGAAAAAGGAGAAAAATGAGAAATGGGAAGAGTGCGGTGAGGCAGAGCTAGTCTTGGAATAAACCCAACAAGGTTCTAGTTATGAAGTCTCGGTAAGCTTGAAGGGTTGAAGAATGAAAAAGAATTGAATGTGAAAAGGGTGAAAAGAAATAGCCCTCAATAATTCAACCTTAGAGGCGATGAACGGGTTCAATACATATGCTCTTGGTGGTTACTAAGGTAACATCGGTATTGAAGACAAGGCGTCATGGACCCGATGTGACGCCTTGCACTACAACTTCCCAAGCCACTCAAGTTCCTCTTAAAGGGCTTGTTTCATTCTCACGGGAACCGACATAATCTATCGACTTTCTCTTAGAGATTGTTGATATTGAAGAAGGAGACCCTCTCCCTAGTCTCGGCATAGGAACCAAATGTGCACTAATTGAGTCTAGAGCCAAGAGATCATCCACAATATCTCATTAGGACACTAAATTAATGAAGACTTCTTTGTTTCACACAATGTGGAAAGTAAGTATATATTAAGAGTCCTCGCATTATCCTTGTGGTATTGCGAACATCAAGTGATATGTAAAAGTATTCACGATGAAGATGGAAATCCTTCTAGAGCCAACATCAAACAAGCTCTTGGTGGGTGACATGTGAGATCTTCTAAAGATCAAGCTTGTGACAAGCGGATAGAAACGATGGGGCGATTCACTCTTGAATCAACCTTGGTCTAGGAATGGAATTGGCGAATACTTTTGGAAAAACCGTTCGATGTGCAAATCTTCTTTTCTCTAGCACATCGAATGTGTATTTATGTTTTCAAATTCAAAAGTATCTCGATTGAAAAATACTTTTAGAAAAACCGTTCGATGTGCGAATCTCTTCTTTTCGCTAGCACGTCGAATGTGTACTCATTCTCAAATACAAAAGTATTTTGATTGAAAATTGATCTTTCTCATAAAACCTTCATCGTATTGCAAAACTCTTTCTTCAAGCAATACTCGATTGTTTTCAAATCATTTTCATCAATCGGTGAATCTCAATTCTTTGGTTCACTCACTCCGTGTTGTCTTCTTTGAGGCGTTCGGTTTGAGAACGGCTAGAACATTGCGAAACCCTGTCAAGGAGATTCTTAGGAATCCTACGATCACGAGCGATACTTGTCTTGATCAGCGGGAACCGTGGTCCGTGTACCTCAATTCAGCGAAAGTGATCAAAGACACTTTCGTGTGTTTATTGCTAATTGTTGTTTGCGGTACATTTGGACGATTGCGGTGATCGAATTGAAGAGTCAATCAAAGCCGCATGCTCACGGCATCCACACTTAATTTGAAGAAATCATGGTGGTGCATATCTACATAACACGGCTCGATATTTCATACTATGCTTACGCTTGCTGCTTGCAAATATCATGAACCGATAAAGGCTTCCGCTACTACGATGGAAAGATGTCATGATTCAAAAGTGTGAGCATGTCGGTCCAAAAGTCACAACTTCACATGATGGCAACACAATAAAGGGTGATCCGGAGAGATTTCTTGTGGTGATGATCTCAATGAAAGCTCGAAGATCATCAAAGATGTGGATCGATTAAAGGCCTCACTAAAAGTACAAATCAATGCGGACTTTGAAGAATCGCTACTAATGCACAAAGATTGCGGAAATTGAAGAATTGAAGTCTGAGCTCAAGAACAAAGTCAAAATAGAATGCTAGGATTCAAAATGTAAATCATGGGGTGACCTCCTTAGGGGAGATTGTTAGGAATTAGAAAATTCCATAGTGAAGAGTCGGTCACCCCAAATATTATCTAGCATAAGTTAGCTCGTAGACATATAGTTATTTACATTATTTAGTAGTTTATTAGTTAGTTTGTAGCGTAGTTTAGTTTAGTGTAACACCGTGGAGGAAGGACGGGTCTTTACCCACTGTATACACGATCCACGAGGCCGTGGGAGGTCGTTTAGTTTGTAACTATAAATACCCTTCCATCCATGGAAGGGTTGGAAGCTTTCTAATCTAATCTTTCACTTTTGTTAAGCAACTCTCTTTCTAGAATTCCTCTCAACTCTCTTCATCTATCTAACATGGCTTTCTTGTTTAATCATTGTCCTAGACCACCGAATCATCAAACAACATAAATATTAAGATCCTACACTTGTATAAACCTAAAGTGGGTGGTGCAACACTATTGTATCCTAAACCTTTTGAACGGTTTAAGAAGACCATAACGATCTCTATGATCCTATGTGAACAATCTTTTGAATAAGCATATTTGTCTACACGAGCTTGAATGTTGTCTTGTTGGAATCACTCTAAGCGATATTTCAAGTATTTATATTTCATATGTAATAGGTAGCTTTATTATGGCCTTTATGTTTGTTTAAGGTCAAGCTTATAGAAGGCCCATAAGCCCATAAGTGATCCAAGCCCAATAAGGAATAGGGAAGGAGAGGGTGTTGCCTAGCTCCTTGCCTATATAAACTCTTGTAAACCCTCATTTGAGGTTGGTTGTTCAAGTTTTCTTTTCACACATACTCTCGCCTAACCGTGCCTCTCTTATTGTGTGTGTGTGTGTGTTTACTTGTTCAATCGCCTTATCTCTTCTCTTATAAGCTTGTGTTGTAAAACTAGTGACCTAACGATGGTATCAATCGCCAAATAGTTGGGTGTACTCGTTTGTTTTGAAGTTTTGGTTTTGGATCTTCGGCGTAGAGATAACGCATTCTTTGGTTATCTTAAAAACTCGTTTTTACACTTTTTAATCCAAGATTCTTGTACTTTCAATGTTTTGAGGTGTTAAAATACTTGTTTTGGCAAAAGTTTCAAACTTCTGGCGTGGATTTCGTTTTAAGCTTGTTTTTGTTCGTGGGTGTCGTTCTACGCGTAACCCGTTTAGCGATTTTGGTACATCAAAATTCACACTTTTGTGTTCTTTTGGTACTATTGAAGCTATTCCATAACAAAAAGCGGTTTAGAAACACATTTGGGCGAGAATCAAAGTTACGAGTAATCTCGCGTATCAAAACCCTAAAATTACGCGTAAGATTTTCCTTGGTTTGATCTTCAATTTTACGGTTTATTCCGTGTTTTCTTACTTGGATAAGTGCGAAAATCGTCGACTTTGGATATCTTTTGCCTTTGTGAAGTGTAAAAGATCATTTGAGCAAAAACCTAAAATTACGCATAAGCATAAGCTTACGGCGTAGAATTCTACGCATAAGATTCACTTTACGCGTAAACTACGGTCTCGCATAAGGTAATCCTCGCCTCGTTTCTCGCCTAACTTTTGTCTCGCTTAACTTTAGTGCTTTTATCCTACTTACGCGTAGCTAAAACCTCAGCGTAACTCCTCATTATTCTGGCGTAACTTTTGGTGTTTTACGCATAAGTGCTACTTGGTTCTTGTCTTTTCTCGCCTAAGGACACTTCATCAACAAAGGTTCATTCGACTACAAAGATCCATCTTTACCACACAAGTTTATCATCATGTCTCAACCACCATACTCTAACTATTTCCCTCACACTTATAATCATCAACAACAACAACAATTAACTCCACAACATCAACAATGGAATCAACAACAAGCTATTTATCAACAACAATTTAATCGACAACATACTCCACAACTTGGTGCAATTCCACAACCACAAATGGTTCAACCACCACCAAGTCTTCAAGTTCAACCCTACACAACGATTTCAATCAACATCCATCACGGACCACTATGAAGGAACCCACTTGGTTTGCTAAGATGTGTGAAGCTTTAAGCGACCAACAATCAATTCATGAAAGTGGATCACTTGATAGACCTCCAATGCTCACTCCGAAACTACGATCAATGGGTGATAAGGTTCTTTAGGTTTTGTGATCGAAGAAGCCACATGGAAAGTTCTTAAAGAAGGTTATCTTGGAAGGTCCATTTGAGATGCCTCTTGTCATTGTGCAGGAGATCCAGCTCTTTGTTCCACAAGAGATGAACAAACCAACATTGCTCTTGTTGCGATTTAAATCCTCTGAACTTCTACACTATGAAGGTGATGAACTTGCAATGGAATACATCCTCTTAGGATTACCAAACCCAATTCTTCGTAGTGTTGATGCTCAAAAGCGCACAAAAATGTGGGATCATATTAGTCTTCTTATGGAAGGATCATACTCAATCGGGAGGATTTGGAATCCAAAATTTACTTGGCTTATGAACACTTCATGATTGAACACGGAGAGACACTAGAGTCCTATCATCATCGATTTTGAGATATCATCAATGATTTGGATAAACACAACATCATCATGCCAAGAATTGCGGTGAATACTAAGTTCTGAGTAGTCTTGGTCGAGAATGGGAGAAGTATGTCATTTTCTCCGTCAAGCGAAGAATATGCATCATTCTACTTATGGATTGTTGTACGATTACTTGAAGCCTCATGAAAAGGAAGTTGATCGGGAAAGGATTCTCCGTGCTCAAATTGCTAAGCGATCGCATGGCCGGACAATCAACAACTTGCCTTGTATGCTCAGCGAATTATCCTCTCGACCGACAACTCAACCAAGCGCTTCAAACACACCTTCACGCATCAACCTCAACCTCAACAAAATCAATTGGTTCCATACGGCAACAATGCTCAAGCATATGTCGGTGAAGCGGCGAGGAAGCAGATCCGTTCGAAGCATTGCAACAAGGATTTGTGATGATTGCTAATGCTTTTGGCGTTACACCAACAAATCCAACAATCGTATTCGTTCCTCATCTAACACACGGACTCAAGTTGTTGTGAACAATGGGCGTGTTGAAGTTGAGAATCGTGATTATGGTCGTCGGATGGGCGGTGGTCAAGGGTTTAATCTTGTGGGTAGGAATAACATGAGCTCAAGTGGTGGAGCAGAAATGCTCGAGAATCGGTTAAATGGTCTTAGATGCTACAAGCGCAATGAGAAGGGACACTGGCTAATGCATGCCCAAAGCCAAGGACTAGGGGCGGTGCTTATTTCAAAGAGGCCTTACTTTTGGCTCTTAAGGATGAAGGTGGTGGATCTCTCACGGACAAAACGAGCTTTATGGCGGATCTGAGACTCGAGATGATGATATGGAGGACTTGCGAGGCTAATCATTTGTTATGTTGATGGCTAATATGCATGAGTTGCACATGGTAATCTGAGGCCAGTGTATGACAACGATGGCTTGTCTCAGTACCGAACAAACCATCATCATATCGAACTAATATCTCCGCCAATATCTCGAATCAAGCGCGGATCGGTATTCAAAATGAGTCTTCTACATCTTCTTCGATGATTTTCAAGTTAACCACAGTAGTTACATTTGGCGATCAAGATGACCTTATGGTTTCCTTTGATAATCAAATTGACTCCGTGGTCGTACTTGAGGATCTAAAGAATGATCATGTTGAGACTCGCGTTGAACAAGATGATCTGTTGCCTCATCCGGATTTTGCTCGGTTAATTCAAGACCATAAAATCAAAATGGAGGAATGTTATGCATTAAATCAATCCTTAAAAAGTAAAAATGCCTTTGTTAACCAAGGATTTTGAATGTTTACAAATGCAACTCAACTTTTCAAAACTCAAGAAAACCGTGAAAAAGGTTTTGAAGCCGCTTTGCAAAATCTCATCAAAGCGAAAAATATTTAGAGACGGATCGTGATCTAGCCGCCTCGAAGAATGCTTTGTTGTCGAATTAGAACAAGCTGAAACATGAACATAAAAAGCAAATTAACGCTCTCACCTTGGAAAATCAAAAAGCTAAAAGGTGAGTTGTTAAATTGTCAAAAGCAGTTCTCCGCATACAAAAAGCATTCAACGAATCGGGTAGATGACCTTCTTGAAGAAATTCTCGGTTTGCAAAACAAACTTAAAGAGTTTAAAGCTGTTGTTTACAAACATGGTGAATCGATATGACTATTGAAAAGTTTACCTTAAAACCCAATCAAATGGATATGGAAAAATCTGGCGATTACAAACCAAAGCTTTCACTAAAACATTCAAACCAACTCACGAAGTTTCGGTCAGAATACAAAATTGATAATCTTGTCATGAGTGTTGTTGAATATCATCGTCAAGAGGAATTAGATCGAGAAGGCGAGTCGATCAAAATTAAAAACCGTTGTTTACAACAAACCTTTTAATTATAAAAGCGGTCACTTCGTCACCAGCGGATTCTTCTAACACACCAAGGGTTATCATCAAAACACACGAGTCTTCTATTGTTAATCCCAAAGCAGTCTTTGCACAAACTTATGGTCCTTTACCTTCCATTAGTGAAGTAAACTCACAACACGAAAATCGAAAAATTCTTGATATTTTGACATTTTCATGGTGACCTCAAAATTTTACAACATGAGATAGAATATCGATCACGAAATCAAAGTTGAACATTTTCAATCGCCTCTGGCGCGAGAACAAAGAGACATTTTTCGGAAAAATCTTTTACCTAATGTTAAAAACTTGAAAAGTTGTGCAATTGCACAGGAAAAGGATTTTCATAAGGAACTTGGGGTAATGAAAAGCGTTTTCGAGAAAGCGAAACATCTATTACTAACACAAAGCATAAAAAAAAGCTATTGAGAAAAGATGTTGATCGACTCTTGGAAGATGTTATCTGTCTTGATATCCATAATGTTGTGCTATTCTATTCGTTGCCATATGCATCGATCATATCTCTGCGATATTGTTGAAGCTGTTATTCTTGTTGAGAACACCGATAATGTGCTTGGATCGAGTCTTTAAAAGCGAAAATAAGCGATTACACACGAAATTTACAATGCAAAGCGTCGTCTTCATTGGTGTGAAAAGATATTCACAACCATCAACTTAGTTTTCAAAGAAAATCGCTCAATTGAGTGCAAAATCTTGATCCTAAAATTGAGCAGCTGGATGATCAAAGCGTGTCTTTGAAAAGTCAAATCTCAAAATATGAACAAGAACTTTTAAAAGTTAAGCAGAATATGGTGTCATATTTGATTTACTCAAAAGACTCGAGATGAAGCATCTAATGAACTTGATCACTATCTTGCTCACACTAGAAGTCATGAATTTTCTTTGGTAATATTAGTTACGAAAATCAAGATCGATTCACACCATCTCTAAGTTACGGAAATGTTAGGAAAGTATGAACAACTCCGCCTCTTGTGATTAAGAGATTAGCACCAGTCACACTTAGTAATCGTGAACCTAGAATTCCCTTTGCCAAATCACAAGTTGCTAATGTGTTTCCCTCTCTTGAAGCAGGAATAGTTGCATCTTTTCCAAGCGTCCGCACTTCACGACCTAGGAGCACTCAATCGAAGAATAGGAAGTTGCGACCTAAGAAAAGATCAATAAGGAATGCTAAAGTAGAAGAACACCCTAGGACTCGAATAAAAATCATGTTGCTTCCACTATAGATGTTACGTCGGCAAATGTAATAGAAATAGTGATGTAACGAATGCTAAACCGTTAAGTACTTTTGATATTGATCGATGCACCTTGTGTTATTTGTCGAAAGAGTATGAATTCGATTGTCATGACAAATGTGTTGCTAAAGCTATAATCTCTAGATTACGGAATCCTAAGAATCGGAATACCTCTAGGCCCACTAATCATTCTAAGTGCGTGCTTGGTAAACCACCTTCTTTAGATTCTAAGGCAACCATTGCTATCACGGTAGCTACCGCTTCACCTCCTAAGAATGTAGTACCACCTAGTGCTTTCACTAAGACTAAAGCAAAGAGTAGTTCTAGATGGCGAAATGGATATATAACACACTAGGATTTAAGTGGATGCCTAAAATTCTCAATGTGTGTATGTCTAATATATACCTTGGACCCTCTAACATTTCGGGTTCCACATCTACTTCTATTCCATCGTGTAAATGCGTGTGTAATGCGGTGATCTGAGATCATTCTGGATTGTTGATAGCGGATGTTCCCGACACATGACGAGCAACCTTAAGCTGTTATCAAACTTTATTGCAAAGTTCATTGGCTTTGTCAGTTCGGGAGCGATCACTTGCGACCATCATGGGCTCGGAGATTATGTTAATGGGAACATCGAAATCGGCGGGGTTTACTATGTGGAAGGCCTCGGTCACAATCTGTTTTCGATGGGTCAATTTTGTGATGGAGATTTGGAGGTTGCTTTCGGGGAGAAAACTTGTTTCATTCGTGATCTACAAGGAAATGACCTTATGTCGGCTCGCGTAATTCTAGTCTCTACACTATCTCTATGCAAGACATGGTTGCTTCCTCTCCCATTTGCTTACTTTCAAAGGCAACATCTACAAAATCACGGCTATGGCACCGTCGTCTCTCACATCTAAACTTTCAAACCATCACCAACCTTGCTCGACACAAACTAGTTGAAGGACTCCCCGATTCCGGTATTCAAAGATCACCTTTGCTCGACTGTGAACAAGGGAAAAGCACTCGTGCTCATTTTCCTTCAAAGGTGGAACACGACTCTCGACATGTGCTTCATCTTCTTCACATGGATTTGTGTGGCCCGATCGTGTGCAAGCGATCAGCGGCAAGCGCTACATCTTAGTAATTGTTGATGACTACTCACGATGGACTTGGGTCTACTTTCTTCGTAGCAAAGACCAAGCTCCACAAATGATCATCACCTTTCTCACAAAAATCTGAGTTCGACTCCGCAACACCGTCCGAATAATCGAGCAGACAAAGGCTGAATTTGTTAACAAAACCCTTCGTGAATTTTATGAGAAAGTGGAATTGACATCAAACATCTATTGCGGACACACGAACAAAGCGGAGTTGTTGAAAGCGAAACCGAGCGTTAGTGGGCTGCAGAACAATGTTAATCAATGCTAAACTTCAGTTACTTATGGGGGAAGGTGTATCTCTGCATGCTATACTCAAAACCGTTCTATGATCACAAAGCATACAACAAAACACCTTTCGAGCTTGTCACAACTATAAACCGAACCTCAAACACTTTCATGTATTTGGATCCCTTTGCTATCGAATAATGATCGTGATGATTTTGGAAAGCTCAAAGCCAAAGGCGATATTGGAGTCTTTATTGGATCTTGTGACAATTCTAAAGGTTTCGAATCGGAATCGTCGAACTAAGGAGGTAATGGAAGCGATTCATGCTCATTTCGATGAACTCACGGAAATGGCTTACGAGTATATGACTTAGAACCGGTCACAACCGTTTAAACTTCCTCAACCCCATCATCGGTGAAGAAAGCCCTCACTAACTCGTCAACAAATGGAAAGGTTATTTGCTCCTACGTTACGTGGCGATATTGATGAGCGTGCTCTGGTGTATCCATTGTTTCATTGCACACACGATAATATTCCTATACGATACACTGCTACAACAACTCTTGTTGAAGATGCACCTACACAATTGACTCCAACACAGCGAGTTGAACACACCGCTTCCAACAATGATGAACCGGTGATGATATTACGAATGAAGTACCCCACTGCGATTTTGATCCAAATCGTTCTTGACCCGTTTGCTAATGAGGCTGCTTGCACGGATGTCGCGGAATCTTCAACAAACCATTTGAATCCTCGAATCGCACAATGTATACCAACATCAACCCTCTACACATAGATGGACTAAAGACCATCCTCGGCTAACATTATTGGCAACCCGAATCAACCGATCGTTACGAGACAACGTCTTCACTCGGATGGTGAACATTGCATTTATGCACTCGCATGTCTGCCAATCGAACCTAAAAACATTAAAGGCGCAATGACAAAGACAAGCTGGATTGAATCCATGCGGGAAGAACTCAACCAATTCAAGCGTCTTGAAGTATGGGGCGGTTGAAAGACCAGCGAGTCTCGTCATTGGTCTAAAATGGATTTGGAAAAACAAATTGGATCTTTGAAGGAATGTCATCGAAACAAGTCACGGCTAGTTGCTAAGGGTTATCGTCGGGAAGAAGGAATAGACTTTGAAGAATCTTTTGCTCGGTTGCTCGTCTTGAGGTGTTCGGATATTTCTCGCGTTCGCGGCTCATATGAACATGACGGTCTATCGGATGGATGTCAAAGCGGCGTTTCTCAATGGGCAACTTAAAAGCGGTCTATGTCGACCAACGGATGGATTCGTTGATCACGAGTTCCCGAACCATGTCTACAAAGCGAACAAAGCTCTTTATGGTCTCAAACAAGCCCTCGGGCATGGTGCGATAAGCTATCATCTTTCCTCATTGCCAATAATTTCACCAAAGGCTCGGTTGACCCAACTCTTTTATACAATATCACGGGGCACATATCTTAATTGTTCAAATTCGTGGATGACATCATTTTGGGTCTACACATAAAAAGTTTTCAATCGCTTTTGCAAAACTAATGAAGAAAAATTTTGAAATGTCCATGATGGGTGAACTTACGTTCTTTCTAGGATTGCAAGTTCATCAATCACCCGTGGTATTTTCTTGAGTCGATCAAATATGCCCTTGAATTGTTAAACAAATTTGGAATGAAAACACTGTGATACTTATGCCACACCAATGACTCATACCAAGAAGTTAGATCTTTGATTTACATGGGAAATTAGTTGACCCTACCAAATACCGAAGTATTATTGGGTCCTCATGTATCTAACGACTAGCGGACGATATTGTCTTTGCCGTTTATCTATGCTCCGTTATCGATCGCGACCAAGCTGAAACCCACCTCTACGAGGCTAAAAGAATCCTCCGATACATCAAGGAACCATTAATTTGGGGATCGGTATCAGAAGGATTACGGTTTTGAACTAATCGCTTTTGAATGACGACCGCGGGATGCTTAGACTCGAGGAAAAGTACTTGAGGCTCTACAATTTCTCGGTGATAAGCGGTGTCTTGGCAATCAAAAAGCGAGGATTGTACATCATTTGTCATCAAGCGAAGCGAGAATATGTAGCCATGTCGCGTGTTGTGCTCAAGTCATTTGGATGAGAACACAACTCAAAGACTATGGTTACGTGTTTGAGAATCCGATGTCTTTGCGACAATCAGTGCCATTGCAATCTCGTGCAACTCGATTCGACTTTCGAAATCAAAGCACATCGATCTCGCTATCATTTCATCAAGGACCACGTGGAGCAGTGCAGTTGAATTATACTTTGTGGTCTTGAATACCAATTGGCGGATCTGCTCACCAAAGCCTTGCCTCCGCTAGGTTTAATGAGTTGGTCCACGAATTGGTATGAGGTGTTTGACTCAAGAGGAATTGGATGACCTCTTAAAAGCAGTCTTAAAACACATCAAACACCAAAACATCTTTTGTAAATAAATTTTCAAAAACAAAATACAAAAATATAAAATCCGATAAAACAACAAAAATATTCTCCTAATCTATCTTTCTTTCAACATGGCAAGTACATTTCTTCCGTCAACACTTTAATCTTTCAAAATTCGGTATTTTTCCGATCAAGTGTTGAGGGAGAAAATAATCCATTAAGCTGTTTCAAAACATCGTGTACTTGCATGTTATCACATCTCGGTTGATTCTTTTACAAATGGTGGTACATTTTACGGTTCAAAGACACTCCTCGGACTTAAATTAATAACCTTTCATTATTTTCTCAAGTCGAGGGGGGTGTCGTCATGTTTCTTTCCTAAAATCTTTGTTTGGTAACCAAAATGGAAGTTAAATGGCTTTGGATGAAAAAGGAAAAGGTGGAGGGACCAATCTTGTCAAAAGTTTAAAGTTAACTTTAATAAAACACCTCTCACCTAATTCTTTCACTTCTCATTTATTACTAAACCTAAACTCATCTCGCCTAAGATTCATTCAAGAAATCCGTTGTTACGATCATCAAATTGTAAGTGTTTTAATGATCTAAACATGGTTTTAAGCTAAGGGTTTTAATATCACGCAAATCCAACGGCTAAAAAGTGTGTTCTGGCGTGATTATGTGTTCTACGCATAAGCGTATGAACACATAATCATTAATGTGTGTGTTTTGGTTATATGGTTTGTGTCAAAGCGTTTCTTATACATCATGAATACCATTTTAACCATCAAAATCCACCCGAAACACTAATTGATGATTTTTGAAAATTAGGGTTTATGAGTTGATTTGGGTTTTCAAAATGTGATGTGTTTTGGTCAATAAGATTGTTGGGTTATGGTTATAAGGTGTTGAATTGATCATTTCCATAGTTGGTAACCACTCGAAACACAAATTGGTTGACAATTTGAAACTAGGGTTTAAAGTTCATAACTTTTGGGTATTTTGATTCACAACAATTTTGATGTTATAACTTGGCCTAAAGACTCTACCAACACTCTTGAACTACGAATTAAAATGGTGCATATCCTATGGCTAAAAGTGATACGCGTAAATCTCAACCCTTAGGGTTTTGACCTCTGCGTATGACTTTCTCTGCGTAACCTTTAAAGAATGATTCATGCCATGTATTGTTGTTAAAATGAATATGTGTGCTAATATTGATGATTTGATAAATTTATTTCGAGTTGCTACGCTTAGAATTGAGAATCAAGGTCATTTGATTATCTCGCATAAGGATTACCCTACGGCGTAGTTATGTTATGCGTAAGAATAATCCTCGCGGCGTGACTACGCGTAAGGTTCTACAATGGACTACGGCGTATCACGTGAAGGATATGCGTGCGATGACCTCTACGCATAAGGTCAACTCTTACGGTAGCCTTACGCGTAAGGTTAATATATGCCTACGCATAAGCTCTCGCATAAGGTCTCCTTTTCCTCGCGTAACATTTCTTACGCGTAAGTTAGGATTTCTGGCGTAAGTTTCGCCTAAGCATATATCATTCACATCTCGCATAACTTTGCCAAAACTACGCAACCTGGATTGACCTTCATGATGAATTGTTACTTGTACAAACTTGTAAATAAACTAATCATATCATCACGAATCCAAAATGTCACTAATAAACTTAAATCATTTGATATGTTGTGAACAATAAGTGATAAAATAAACTTTAAAACTTAAAGTTAACTAACTCATGAAACATTTCACGACATCATTGAACTATTGAACATACAAGTGACTTAGGACTCGTAACAATCATTATCACTATACATTCAATAACTAGACAATAAGACCTTACATTGACTAACATTATGTCTTCGATATGTTGGTTCTTTTGGCTAATGTTATTTGAGATCACGACATGGTGAACAAATGAATGTGGATGCACACGAAGTTCTCTCCATTCTTGATATCTATCCTCATGGCTATCCAATGAAGATAGGAAAGAATAACCTCCGTGTTGACTTTGACACCCTCACTTGCTCACGAATCTTCGTGTCTTATTGCTATTGATATTACGAGGACTCATCCGTATCGAACATGCTTACACACTCTGCAAGCTGTTCACGAGATCTACATCCAGCAGTTACGGAACACTATGGAAAGGGTCAAAGGACAAGCTAGCTGTGCGGTGACTACGAATCACAAACAAGTCATCATTACACTGCGAGACTTAAGAACATTCTCCTAATTCTGAAGTCGATCCAACCAAACTATATGCCTCACTGTTTGAAGAGCTCACTCTCAATTCTTAATCGATATCGGTTATGGCGAGGCTACGGAGTAATCAACAAGCACTCTCACGTAGAGCTTAAGAGTATTCCTCAACCATGGAGAACACTCTACATGATCATCACCAAGTCATTTACGGTCGTGGCGGTGACTATGAGCACCCTAAGCTCATGGAGCGCAAATATTACGGGCATTGGTCAACAAGAAACACATCGCTATCGAAGCTCGATTTGGGATGACATGATGTCATTTCTCAACAAACTTGGCTCAAAGATTCCCTACATCGGATATACCAAATTGTTGATCCGAGAGCACTTGGACTTCATCGACATTCCCAAGAGGCTCAATGACCCGACAATCACGACATGTTGGCGGAACCTATTCTCTGTTAGAATCAAGGAAGCGTCTACAAAGAAACAAGGTCTTTGTCTTTGCAGATTTCCTTCTAGCGAAGATGTCGAGCTCGAATCGTACCAAAGGTATCACGGAAGCGGTCGAGACAAGGCAAAGTTGGTCATCTCGACGAAAAATCTTACGGAACACTGTAAGGAGAACCGAGAAAAGGAAGTCTTGGAAGTGTCACAAGTACGAGATAGTCAAAGGAATGTTCCAAAGAAGAAACCTATTCAAAGAAACCCCCCTAAGAAGAAAGTTCCTTCTCGGAAGCCACTCCGATCCTTTCACTTGAACCGCAAAGGCGGCTCGGGGCGAGGACTGCGAGGCTCTTGACACGAGATGAAGAGATCACATACTACGAAGCGCAAGGATGAAAATCCTCGGTGCCAAAACCTCCAAGTCCTCAAACTATTAAAAAGGGAAGACTCTGCACTTGTACCTCGGGATGAAAGCTACGAAGATGAAGAAGAGCAATTGGATCAATCATACGGGAAGAAGTTTCACAAAGTCGAGACACCTTCAAAAGGCGAAGAATTTGCTAAAGATCAAATGGGTGGCCGGAGGATCAAGTGGTCTTGCCCACTCTAAACCATCTCTGATGCGGTTAATCAACCCGATAAGGGGCTGGTGCCACCACTCTTCTGCAACAACAACGACTGTGGAGGACACTATTGTGTATGATTTTGAAAGCAGTGGCGAGAAAGAAAAGTCTAAGGATGGCGAGGATGATTATACAAAGTTTCTTCTAGGCGGTCCAACACACTCAAAAAGGAAAACCTCGAAACTCCTAAGGACATGAAGTCTCCTCATGTCTCCTCATCATCGGACTCTTCATCTCATTCATCACACCACCATCAACAAAGTCAACGGATCATCATCCAAATCGTGAAGAAACCACCTAAATCTTGGATTTCTCAAACACATGCAAGAATTGTGAAATTTGTCAAACAAGTTAGAAAGAAGGACATGCTTCACGAGAAAACTTAATTGGTATCTTGAACAAATGCGGTACTTACATGATGAGAATGACAAGATGCGGAAAGATAGGAAAGCTATTCGAGAATTCATGAAAAGTCATCGTCGGGAGGAGGCCGAATGAAATGATTGAAGGTTACACTCAAAAGTACCTTGAGGATATCGTTCCTAAAGTCCAAAAGGCTGGAGAAGTCGACAAGAGATCAAACCCACAAGTTTCTTCTCGACCTTGTCCCGGTGTGACTAGAAGTATTCTCGGACAACTCACCCTAACATCGTCGCATTGGTTAAACATACAATGGCCAAAGAAGGCGATCTCTCTACGAATACGGGTTAATCGCTAAACTAGTGATGCAAATGTCAAAGCGATGCGGAGCGTTTACCGGATGAAGCTAAATTTTTGAAGGTCTACTTGCTTTTCAACTCGGTTCATCATGCAAGAGTCGACCGATCAACCCAACGGCCAAGAGATGGCGATGATAAGGATAAGGACTCGCACCTAAGCGTCGAAGCGATGCGGTCAATCTACATCTATGCCACCTCCTCCACCACGGACTTCTTCTCAACATAAGTCTCCTCCACCTCGGTCTTCTCTTGATAAACCTCGGGACGATTCGAGTTACCACCCGACTCATAAAGCGGTGATTACTTTGAGTATACGGGTGGTGGCGATGAAGAGGTCCTTGAGCCCGACAACAACCCACCTCACCCAAACAAGTGCGAAACCGGTATCATCATCAAAGCCTTCCAAAAGAAGAAGCGGGCGACTCGGCCGAGTCGTATCATGGCTAGATGACGATAAAACCGAAGAGTTTGAATGGTTCTCCACACTTGTCAATCAAACTCCTACCACGATGAAGGCCAAGAATTGGTAGATGGTTCAACATTGGAGCATGCAAAAGCTGTTGCAAGAAAAGTTCCATGTGAAGAAAATGACAAAATCGAATTGAGCGAATCAAGAATGAAGCTTTTCAACTATGGAAAACGACTCGAAAGCGCCCTCGGTCGAATATCATCTTGAGAACATCGCTCGAGCTATGTCTAACAACATGGATTGGCTCAATCCGGAAGCAAACATTGACTTCACACAAAGGACAACCCTCCATACTACACCGATTGGACCAAACCTCTACCGACCATTGGCCAGCAGACGAACCAAGGATTCCTTCCGATATTTCTTCAACAAAGACACGGAATTTCTTCTCCATGGTGGCGATGGTTCGAGAAAATACACTACATCATTGACTCTTCCATTCCAGTGACCATTTACTCAAGCGCATAGCTATCGAGGCGTGCAACTCACTTGTTTTCGACAGCGTGCAAGCATCGACCAAGATGCATTGTATGGGATTCATCATTGGCACGAGCGCGAAGAATCTACTCTGTTGCTGGTTGAAGTCTCAACATGAAGTGTATAGCTCGAAGGACATCGTGGCCATCAAACACATTGATCTCAAGTCTAAGTGGGACTACACATTCTTAAAGAATATCATAGTCAAGCGACAAGATGAGCAGGACTATGGATTCTCGAAGGCGACTTTGAGAACTTGTCCTCAGCGACATCGAAGACATGTATCTTGCCAAAGTGCGGTCGTATGAGACAATTCTCGTGAAGTTCAACGTGAATTTATCAAGTCGGTTCTCATCTTCATTAGGCGCATCGTGATCAAAGAGCGTGTCGAAGATATCCGGATGGTTGTTGAATCATATCGAAGCGTGTAAACTTCACTCCACCACGACTTGATCTTCCGACATCAACCGGCTTAAACAACTCACGCTCATCGACAAACCTTTGGCGTTGTTTACGCGGTGAACTTGAAGAAAGCGCTTAATGGCGTGTAGTGAGCTCCACAAATTCGGGATCATACCTTGAAGATGGTTAGGGATGGATTGGCGTCAGATTGAAGGATATCGCTGAAAGTTGGGAATCCTAAGCTGGAATTCTCGGGAAAGGAGGGATGTGAGGCGTATCATCACCATGATTGATGAGCGGTTGTTCGAAGGATCGATTCGAGACGATTGGAAAGCTATGTTGGTGGTCGACCGGGAGAAACATCATCGGCTTTCAGCATACATGCGCGCTCACAGGAACATCTTTGCACTTCTGGTACCCTTGAATTGTTTCCTTCATATGATTTTGGATGTATGATTATATATGTGAATGGCTTGTGCACACATAACGATGTACAACCCGTAATTGTCAAGAAAGGACCACGTAGTGCGCCTCGGTGCCACAATCCTTATAAAAGGGCGAAAGCTTCTTATTTTTGAGTAAAACCTATCAAACCTTTCATTTTCAAGGTTTTGCTCAAAAGACAAGTACTTCCCATATGATTTTCAAAACCTCAACCGTTTATATCACTAGTTGAGGGAGTATTTGAATTAAAACTTTGTTCACAAATTGTTCACGATGGTCACTCTTCCCATAACACTCAAAATGGTCATATTTATTCTCAAGCGTTCAAAAATAACATTTTATATGCCATTTTGAGGGGGAAAAATTGTGTGATAAGAAATATGTTGTACAAAATGCAAATGAATCGTGTACCTCGGACTTAACCAACGAATTGCGGTACTAAAGCTGTTAGTAACTCGAAAAGACTTGTCTGGACGGGTAATAATTTCAAGCTAGTTCGCTAGTGATGTAAGCGTGTCTCATGAAAGGACTTGTCCGAGTAGAAAGTACCATTCGAGAAACTTTTGATAGACATGAACTCGGCGGGTTTGACAACCTTCAAGGTTTGTCTACACCTTCAAGGTAGTTATTAGAGCTAGTTGTCACCTAAAAGGCGACAATGTATCTCTTTAACTATTCAACGTAACCGTGTCTCGCGGAGATTGTCTATCTTTAGTGGATCAATTCAAAAGTCGCGCTCTTTCCTCTTTGTGCATTTAACCATTAAAACTATTAAGCACATGTGGAGGGAGTATTTATGCAAAACTTATCTCTCACGATGGTTCAAACATGTTTTCATTTACAAACCCTTTGAGAGATATTTTAACATCGATGGTTTTAATGGCAAACATAGGTTAGTCATGGGTTATAAGGTGACTAAGGTTAGGAATAACCGTCCTATGATCCCTTGAGCGGAGGATCTACCCAAGGACACTACCATTAGTTAGTGTTAGAAGTCCTTAGGAATGATTATAAAAGGAGAAAATGAGAATCGGAGAAAGAAGGAGTTGAAGAATCAAAAGAAATGTAAAGTAAAGGGTGAAAAGAAATAGCCCTCAGTTATTCAACTTAGGGCGGACACGGGTTCAATTCATATACTCTTGGTTGTCACTTAGTGACACCGGTATTGAAGATTAAAAGTCGTCATGGACCCGATGGCGCATGCACTAAACCTTCTTAGCCACTCAAGTTTCTCTCAGCGAAGCTTGTTTCATTCTCACGGGGAACCCTACATAAACTATTGGCTTTCTCTTAGAGATCGTTGGTATTGAAGAAGGAGACCCTCTCCTAGTCTCCGCTCGGGAAAACCAAAAGCACTATTGAGTCTAGAGCCACGAGATTCATCAAAAGATCTCTTAGGAACACTTGACATTTAATCACTTGATGATCAACAAATAAGATCATCGATGGTTCATATCGAGTCCTTCACGGATCTTAGCAATCATCGAGAACATTTATGAGAGGTTCACATGTGATCCTCGGTGATTGAATGGAAACTCTGCCGGGTCAACATCAAACGACCACACGGCGGTCGCCGGTAACTCCCGTGGATTACGCGGTGTGTCTCAAGCGGTCTGATCGTGAGGTGATGCTTGGTGTACCTCGGCGACTCATCTGAGCTGTAGATGTACTTGGTACATCGCGTTATCTCACTTGTGGGACTCGGTTCGAGAGCGGCCTTTGTAAAATTAGAGTTGTGTTTTCACACTATCTTTGTTAACACTCTCGAAGTTCAAACTTGTAAGTCTCGGAAACCGCTTATTACTAACCGTTTGAAATGTTTTCTTCTTATGGAAGCTCGGGCGGGATGATCGTCTTGATTCTTCTCATGCTCACGCCAACATCATCACTAATGGAAGTTCTATTCAAAAGCAACACAACCGTCGAATGATTCTTCATCAAATCAAAGAATCTACAAAGTCAAAGACTTAAAGAACTTCATCGATATTGATTTCCAACGTCATAGGCGTGTGAGCATGTTGAAGAATGGCGTGGAACCTTTGGAGCGTGAAGCGGACACTGAAGCGGTGATCACGAGACAACAACATACTATCACTTTCACCACAAAGAACAATGATCAAAGAACAAAGTTAAAGATGACGTCAAAGCATAAGCGTTCAAAGATAACTATCTCTCTACCTTTGGGAGATTGTTCGAATCAAGACAATTCCTCTCACAAGAAAGAAGAATGTCGGAAGGCGTCACGACTACTATTACATCAACGCCTTCACCGTTTACATTCATATATACTTGAGGGAGATTGTTGGAATCACTCTAAGCGATATTTCAAGTATTTATATTTCATATGTAATAGGTAGCTTTATTATGGCCTTTATGTTTGTTTAAGGTCAAGCTTATGTAGAAGGCCCATAAGCAGATCCAAGCCCAATAAGGAATAGGGAAGGAGAGGGTGTTGCCTAGCTCCTTGCCTATATAAACTCTTGTAAACCCTCATTTGAGGGTTGGTTGTTCAAGTTTTCTTTTCACACATCTCATCGCGCCTACCGTGCCTCTCTTATGTGTGTGTGTGTGTGATACTTGTTTCATCGCCTTATCTCTTCTCTTATAAGCTTGTGTTGTAAAACTAGTGACCTAACAACGGCTCGGTAGACTTTTTGTAAAAACACCGACGCGTCGAGCTTTGAAGAGGAAGGCGTCACTAAGACTTTTCATCTCGCACGGCCCGGATCCGTAATCAAGACGACGTCCTGCTGAAGCCGACGTCACACAACTACAACGTGACGCCGTCCCATCGATAACTTGGCCAAGACGAAAACCCTAATGACGGCGATCTGACGGCGTCCCACCTATAAGGCGACGCCGTCGCAAGTGTAAATCTATATATAGAATTCGATTTTTAGCATTTTAGGAGGTAGACTTGTGGAGTAAAAACCCTAAATGTTTGTAGTCCGACTTGGACAATATCTTAGGGTCCCGAACCCTATTTTACACATCAAGATAAGTGTTTTATTCCATTAGTATCATTATGTCTTCCATTGAATGTGTGTATGCTTGCTTGTTTATCATGTCTAGCTAAATTTCTTGTGTGTTTGCTTAGATCTATGAAACCTAGTTGTTAATTATTGATTGGTTGTCTCTTATCTTAATTGTAATTGGCTTAGGAGTGCAACTAGGCTATCGTTGTGTTTAAATGCTTGAGTAATCTTTGTGAAGATTATTTTATGAATCACTTAGAGGAATAGTCTAAACATCCAAAGATAACCTTAAAGTTAGTTTATGAATCATCTAGAGGATTTAAAGGCAATAACCTAAAGGTATTCTCAAAGAGTTAGGGCATAAGCACACCCTACGACCTTAGAAAACACAACGCGTTAAGAATAAGGACGTGACAATTCAACCAACAATAAAAGATAACTAGGGAGTAATAGTATCTAGGTAAACACATTTTTAATCATCATACGAGCACACATCAAAAAGACATAGCTACCCGTAGTATTAGATAATTAGAATAGTAGAAGTAATCGGTAGAAGTACCACCCCCAAACCAATTGCCCCGAGATTTTACCCTTAGCTTTCTAAAAAAACATATAAAAGATAAAAAAAGAATCATCCTCAACCCCACCTTAGCGTAGTACACTTCTTGCTAGCATTCCTATTCCCTAGAGAACGATATCAATACCCGAGGCTTACCCAATACTACACTACAACGATTAGGTTCATCGCCTAGGGTGTTGAAAAACTTGCTCGAAGAAAAGGAAGTTCCTTTGACCCGAACGCGCTCAGACGCGCGCATCAAGTTTTTGGCGCCGCTGCCGGGAATAGAATAGCTAGTTAGATTTCTATCTCGTTTAGGTTCCTTGCTTGATTCCTATCAAGTAAGATTTTTCTCATTTTAGCTTCCTTGTAGTCTATCCCCCTTCTTCGTGACTTTGTTAGTAATCCCATCACTTTTCATCATGGAAGGTGATCACCCAATTCCCATCGACCCACCACCAATTGACCCGCCAAGAGGCCGTACTCTTGGTGAATACTCTAGACCGAGCCACCAAGGCTATAGGAACACCATTGAGCTCCCCGATCAAGCTCAAACTACGGCCCTGCGATCCGACACCATCCGGTTGGTGCAAAACGGATGTGCATTCCATGGACTTCGTTCCGAAGATCCTAATCAGCATCTCAAGGACTTCCTTAAAATCGTTGATTCCATCGACCTTGATGCTACCACACGGGGGACCAAGCTAGTAATTGGCTTGAGCGACTTCCTGCCGGATCCATCTCAAGTTGGGATGATCTGACTACTTGTTTCCTTGCCCAATTTTTCCCACCGGGGAGAACTACCAAACTTAGGAAGGACATCTTGATGTTCCAACAACATCAAGGCGAATCTCTCTACGAGGCATGGACTCGATTCAAGGACTTGCTCCATAAAGTCCCTCATCACGGCATTGATCTTTGGCTTCAAGTCCAAATCTTTTACGATCATGCCAACTTCCTCACCAAGCGATCCATTGACCAAGCGGCCGGTGGAAGGCTCGGCAATCTCAACGCGGAAGAATCATGGGATATAATAGAAGAGCTTGCCGATCACAGCTACGAAAATTGGAGTGAATCTCATGAAACCCCCATAAGAATGGTAAATGCCATATCAATTCCTCATGAGCCTTCCAACATTACTGAAGAGCAAGTTAGTGCTCTTGAGAGAAGGATCGACTATCTAATTGAGAGGCAAAAGAAAGCACCTGGACCAATCCATCGAGCAACGGTTAATTCCATTAACTCCACCAACCACCCAACACCTCTCTCTGAATCACCAAGCCGTGAACAAAATCCCAATTCCGTACGACGCTTCCGTTCTACCTCTCCAATTCCACTCTCACCAAGCTTCAAAGCACAAATGAGAGAATACATGGCAGCCCATTCGGAAAGATTAGCCAAATTTGAAGAAGAGGTTTATAGGCAAAGGGAAGAAATGCAGGCAAAAATGGCGGAGATGATGAACTTGGTGAAAGAGTACACTAAGACGAAGGTTCCCGAGAAGGTGTTAGTGAGAAACGATGATCACGCTTCCCACTTTGTTTGTTAACGCCATTTCCATTGTTTCCGATGAGGGTGGAGTAGTTGAGAAGAAGGAGACTGAGAGCAACAAGGATAGTAAGGACAAGGATGAGGTTGAGACTGATAATGAACCCAAAATCATTAAACACTACCTTAAGCATGAGATCAATAAGAAAACAATTGTTAACCAAGTGAACAACTTTAGGTACAATGAGGTTCTTAGGAAATCCCTCTTAGGTGAAATAAAAGAAGAAGAATATGACACCATGCCTATGGGACCTATGTACGAGTTGATTCTGAGAAAACCAGTAACTAAGAAACAAGAGATCTCAGGGAACTTCGTAATACCATGTAGCATAGGTGACTTCGAGAATATAAATGCCTTAGCCGATCAAGGATCCGATGTAAACATAATGCCGCTATCAGTCTATAGTAAGTTGACTAAGGAGGAGCCAACCAAGACCAATCTTAGACTTTCCTTAGCAAATCACTCATATGTTTATCCCATAGGAATAGCGGAGGATGTCTTAATTGAGGTTGCCAATATTGTCTATCCGGTAGACTTCGTAATCATAGACATTGAGGAAGATAAAAACATGCCATTAATCCTTGGAACACCTTTTCTGGCCACCGCCAAGGCAACCATCAAATGCGGTGAGGGTATCATGATACTCAAAAGTGGCAAAGGACAAGTTAGGATACCTATTGTTCCGAGATATCCTTTGAAGATTATGGAGAAGATAAATGATAAGA
Source organism: Chrysanthemum lavandulifolium (assembly GCA_022545495.1). Classification (NCBI taxonomy): domain Eukaryota; kingdom Viridiplantae; phylum Streptophyta; class Magnoliopsida; order Asterales; family Asteraceae; genus Chrysanthemum; species Chrysanthemum lavandulifolium. The sequence goes on from CM040243.1 coordinate 157,110,786, forward strand.
ATTCGCAGGTCTCCAATAATACTGTTAAGAAGAAAATTAGTGAATGGGAAAAAGGGCTTAGAGATTTCATGGGTCAAGGGTTAAATGCGACATTGTGGAAACGTGATAAAAATTAGGGAACAACTACACCACAAAGCCACAGCCTCAAAAGAACCCTAAAGAATTTTTGAATGGAGAAAAGGTGCTTTTGTATAGATCAAGATTAAAAGCATTAAGAGGAAGGAATAAGCCAAGATGGTTTGGACCCTATACGGTGAAAGAGACTAATCTAAAAAGTGAAACCGTTATCATATTAGACGACGATGGGAGAGAGTTCACGGTAAGCATACAACGTTTACAACCTTATGATGAAGGCTTAGTGAAAGAAAATAATAACGGTAAGGAAGTCACGTAGGAGCACGACTTCGAGTCTAGCTACAAGACTCATAAATAAAGAAAAGCGCTTCGTGGGAGGCAACCCATGCTTAATTGTTTGCTTGTTTGTGTGTCATATATCTTTTTCATTGTTGTTTATTCTCATGTTTGAATTTGTGAAAATGCTTTATTTTGTCTTTAACCTCGTCTTAATTACATATAAAGGTATTTTACAAAAGATAAGTGTAGGGAAGATTACATACGTTTTAAAAGAACGTGAACATGAGAATTACAATTAGTGAAATTGATATATATGTGTGTTTGTTAGAGTCAAATGCTTGTATCGAGTCATAATGGATGTTTTGCGTGAATTTTTCCGATTCTAAAGATGTAATTTTTCCAGAAAACGCAGCAGAGACCAGTTTTGTCATGACAACTGACGTCGAGATTAGAAACGACGACGTCCACTCAAGCGTAAACAACTTATAAAATTTTTCGTTTTCTGTGCTACTTATAAATTTTGGAAATTCTCGTGTCTTAATTTTCCGAAAATCGCAAACATCCATTCCACAAGCATTATATCCTAGTGTAGTTGTGTCATATATAGTTTTACCGCCGATTTTACGCGAAGGTTTCGTCTATTTTCTTAAAGTGTGCAGGTTATATTTGGCAAGAAGAAGAAACACAACATTGGATGGAGCTTATCACGTATACATTCTTCTTGGGAAAGAATTTAACCACTACTTCACACGGATCCTACCGAGCTAATTACGGGAGTACTAGTTTCTTTCTCTTTTACTTACCTTCCTTTATCATAACTTTGATACTTTCGGTGAACATTGGGGACAATGTTCAGTTTAAGTGTAGGGAGGGAGAATAAAACGGGAACTTAGAAACTATGCTTATCCTTGATTATTTGTCTTGTCCTTGGTCATTTGTGTAATAAGCTATGAGAAATATTTGTTAGGGCAATTTTAGCACCAAATTTAAAATTTTTATGACATGTACGAGCAAAAACTTTAGTCTTAATAAAGCGTCTCATGGATAGGAGTTATATGACTAGCACAAAAACCGTTTACCACTCAAATTCCACCCCAAAAATGTGAGGTTCGCCCCTAGATCTTTAGGAATAAAAGCATTCACCTTTAATGCTTAGAGAGTGTACCGGTAGTATAATAGATTCTAGAACTTGTTTTGTGATGCATTCCGAGATCGCTAGTGAGACTACACTTGTGTAGTTAGGAATAACTAAATGATAAGAGGCATTAGGATAACCCTTGTTTGAAACCCGTATTATAATTACTTCTTCCACATCGGTCGAGTAATTACCCCACACCCTTGCGATGTACTCATCTTTAGTACACGATACCCCTAGTTAACCCCTCAGAGCCTATCCTTTTCGCGGTTCTCGTGATGTTTCGGTTTTCCGAATATCAATGAAGAGCATTGTTTACAATCCACCCCCAAATGTACACCCAAATCGCCTTAGCCTACCTTGTATGCACTCACCTTTAGTGCATTATTGTTATCATACTAAACCCTTAGTTCAATTATCTAGTTACTTGCATGGTTGCTAAGTCGAGTCATATCTTTTGTACAGTTTTGGGATGATTGGGACTCATGGGTAAAAGTAATATTTTATGGAGTGACGGGAAAGAACGTTAAATTCAAATTCCCTTTATTTACGTAATTAAATACTCCAAGTGTTTTGATCTTTTCAAATCGGGTCAAATTAGTGTTAGAGTAATAAAACTCAAGTGTAGGGATGCTCCTATAAATCCCTTATATTTTGATGTTATCTTAGAGGATGGTAGAGTAAAAGTGTAAAAAAAAAAAAAAAATCGAAAAAATGAAAAAAAAAGAAAAAAACATACGGGCTACCATCCTACATCTATCTTTATGTTTATGTTTTTCAATTTATGTATGTTTGTTTCAAGTTATCTAGAGTTTAGTGAGTCGAGTCTTGGCTTAGCAACGCCATTCTTTTCATGCTTGTAACATAAGATTTTTGACTTGCCACCACTAAATCGCCTATCCAACCAAACCCTTTGTTTCCCTACCGTAAGCCTAACGTTACAACCCTTTAAAAGACCTCTTAGATAGTTGTTCCTAGGTGCTTACGCCAAAGCGGTGGAGGTTTGATCTAGTCTCAAGCCTATGGTAATCTATGTACTATGCGGTAATGAGTGTTTATCTTCCATTTCCATTTACTATATTTCATATACACCGAGAGATGAGAGAATCCAAACACCCTTGTGAGGTGCTAGTATATAATTTCCGTGCTTGTTATGACTATTGCGGTACTTTTACTTGTTGTGAATTATGTTAAACCAATGCTTCATGCCCCCTAACTTATAAATTGATTGGCCAAAAGCACATTTGCTTGAGGACAAGCAAATACCAAGTGTAGGGATATTTGATAAGGATTTAAAACGTACACTTTTAAGGGGTCATTTAAGCCCTTAATCGACCACTTTTATATCCGTTACTGCTTAATTTCGTTCCTTTTCACTTTTTAGGTCTCTTGGAAGCAAAATGTTGGAATGATGCATATTTGGACGAAAAGGAGTGAAAACATGAAGAAAATGGCAAAGTCAAGATCGAAGCCACTCAAGCTGCTAAAACTGAACCTGACGACGTCCCAACTAAAGGGCGACGTCGTCCCTCTCTGATTTGATTAAAATACACCGACGGCTCGGTAGACTTTTTGCTAAAATACACCGACGGCGTCCAGCTTTGAAGAGGAAGGCGTCACTAAGACTTTTCATCTCGACGACGGCCTAGATCCGAATCGACGACGTCCCTGCTGAAGCCCGACGGCGTCACAACTACAACGTGACGTCGTCCCATCGATAACTTGGCCAAGACGAAAACCCTAATGACGGCGATCTGACGGCGTCCCACCTATAAGGCGACGCCGTCGCAAGTGTAAATCTATATATAGAATTCGATTTTTCAGTATTTTAGGAGGTAGACTTGTGGAGTAAAAACCCTAAACGTTTGTAGTCCGACTTGGACAGTATCTTAGGGTCCCAAACCCTATTTTACACATCAAGATAAGTGTTTTAATCCATTAGTATCATTATGTCTTCCATTGAATGTGTGTATGCTTGCTTGTTTAACATGTCTAGCTAAATTTCTTGTGTGTTTGCTTAGATCTATGAAACCTAGTTGTTAATTATTGATTGGTTGTCTCTTATCTTAATTGTAATTGGCTTAGGAGTGCAACTAGGCTATCGTTGTGTTTAAATGCTTGAGTAATCTTTGTGAACATTAGTTTATGAATCACTTAGAGGATTTCGTAGTCTAAACATCCAAAGATAACCTTAAAGTTAGTTTATGAAACATCTAGCGGATTTCGTAGGCAATAACCTTAAGGTAGTCTCAAAGAGTTAGGGAAAAGGCACACCCTACGACCTTAGAAAACACAACGCGTTAAGAATACGGACGTGACAATTAAACCAACAATAAAAGATAACTAGGGAGTAATAGTATCTAGGTAAGAAAATTTTTAATCATCATACGAGCACACATCAAAAAGACATAGCTACCCGTAGTATTAGATAATTAGAATAGTAGAAGTAATCGGTAGAAGTACCACCCCCAAACCAATTGCCCCGAGATTTTACCCTTAGCTTTCTAAAAAAACATATAAAAGATAAAAAAAGAATCATCCTCAACCCCAACCTTAGCGTAGTACACTTCTTGCTAGCATTCCTATTCCCCTAGAGAACGATATCAAATCCCGAGGCTTACCCAATACTACACTACAATGATTAGGTTCACTGCCTAGGGTGTTGAAAAACTTGCTCGACGAAAAGGAAGTTCCTTTGACCCCGATTGCATCCCGATGCTTAGAGTAGGTCAATAATAGTTCATCAAGGAGAGACATTAGCAAGGCTTCTTGCCTTTAGATCATTCTTTCTTCGATCTTTTCATCTTTGGATGTTGGCTTTGGAATTGTTGGAGGTTCTCCTTCTTTTGCCGGAATGGGCACTGCAACAAAGGAGTTTCCATTCTCAATGATCTCCCAAAGATTGTAGTCCGGCATTAGAAATCTTGTTCAATCTTTATCCTCCACACATCATATTCTCCTGCTTCACCTTCGGGATCTTTGCGACAACATGTGTTTGGTGTTTCGATTCCATAGCTTTTGGTTGGAATGCACTTCTTCTAATTCAGAGTTTCAAATGCACAAGCTCTGATACCACTTGTGAGTCCCAAACCTTGGACCTACTTAGCTTGTATAAGTATATTGCCTTGGATGAATCCAAAACAAATGTGAATGAAATAAAGCTTAATGTTAATCAAGTATGCGGAATCTACTTGATAATACTTAAAAGAATAATCAATAGAACAGTGAATATGCAATAGACAAGGTAATGATCAAAACACTTCAATATTATTAAACAATAATACAGATACTTGGATAGTATCAAGGTATACAACATTGAATTTCTTCACACAACTGTTCTAATTGATTGTGTATTGGTGTATATAACAATATAACCTAGGACCTCCTTTTATAGGACAAGGAGTCCTTTACAAGAAAAAACTATCACTATAAAATCGTATAAGATATACAATATCTATTCTTAACATACAAAGCGTGTGCATATCCTATTAGCAGTACAAACCATATGTACTAGCAGTACTAACTCAGTTAGTACTCCTAGTGTATTCTTTACTAGTTCAGTTTGTATGCTTAGCAGTATCAAGAGCAGTTAGTACTGCCATTGTTTAATTCCCAACATTTTTGAACTTAGAATTTTGTTCAATGAGTGTTTCCTGTGTGAGTTTGAGTTTTTCAATTTCAAAAGTCCAAGCTCTTGACATGATGTACATCCTTTGTCAATGGTTTTGCTTTTCTTTAAAATTTATGCCTTTTCTTTTAATTCATAAACTTCATTTTCTAAAAATTCTTTTTTATTTTTCTAAAATTAATTTTTGTTTATGATTTTTTAACTAAGTTCACACAGTTTGTTATATTCTTTTTGCAATGTATCATCATCAATAGAAGAGTAAGATGAGTCAGAGTGTACCTCGTTTGAGTCCTGATCCATTAGAGCAATTTCGTCCTTCCTTGGCTCTTCATCATCATCTTCACTTTCACTCCAAGCACCACTTACAAAAGCCCTTTGATTCTTGTTTTTGGGTGCCTTGGGACAATCTCCTATTAGATGACTTGTATCTCCACACCTAATAGATTTTCGTTCACTTTTGCCTTTCTTATCATCATGGTCTTTCCGAAAATTTTTCTTGTCTTCTCGAGGTTGTCTTACAAACTTTCTGCATCTTCTAAAGAACTTTTTGAAGTCTCTTACGGCATGGCATATTCTTCATCTTCACTACCTGATCTAGATTCTATGTCATCACTTGACTCCGTTCTTGCTTTTAAGGCAATGGACTTGACTTTTTCTCTTTTTCCTTTAACGATCTCTGAATCTTTTTCCATTACCATTTCATGGACTTTGAGGTTCCCAATGAGCTCATCAAGTGACATACTTGAAAGATCTTTAGATTCTTCAATAGCCGTCACTTTTGCTCTCCATTTTGGATGGAGTGCTCTAAGGAATTTCATGAAATAGTTCTTACTACAAAAAGATTCATCAAGTGCCTTAAGATAAGTAATGGTAGTATTAAACCGAGCAAATCCACTATTAATTCATCTTCAGAAAATAAAAAATTGTTCATATTGTTGAACAAGAAGATCAAACTTGTTATCCTTAACTTGTGAGTTCCCTTAATGAGTGATTATTAGAGATTGCCAAATTTCTTTAGCATATTTGCACATAAAGACTCTTTCATATTTCTTTTTAGGTAAAGCATTGTAAAGCATAAATTTTGCTTCATTATTTTTAGCAATCGATTTCTTTTGCTCATCACTATGACGAGTAAGTGAGATACCCTCATCCCGACCACTTGTAATATCTTTTATTATAGCTTTGTGATCACCTTCAATAATTATATACAAAAGGTCTATGTCTTTCGATTTCACATAAGTTTCAAAGCGATTTTTCCAATAGATAAATCCGTTTGGTTCAAAGACTGGTGGTGTTTTCATAGATTGCCCTTCTTTAAAGTTTTCATAATCCATGGATCGTTCCAAGTTTTAAAATACAATATATTTTAAAAATTCTTGAGTAACATAGCTCTTAATGCCAATTGTTAAAAACTATAAGGGAGGTTGAATAGTTTTACCGTCTTTAATTTCTTTTCTTTGAAAACTTTATGTGAAGTCGACTAATATAAATTGACAAAATATGACAGTAAGTAAAATGAAAGAAGGATAGAAATGATCAAACCACAACACGAGGATTTATAGTGGTTCGGACTACAAGGACTCTTTTTTCTTTCCCTACTCCACTCTCCGAGTATCCAAGTTGAGAGTATCCTTCAGTAGTCAATAAGCTCCTTTAACCGGCGGAGAAAACCTTACACGTCGCTTACACAATATTTTTGACACAAAGCTAGATGTCGAGTTCTTTATAAGGGTACAACCACTCCCGTCAAACTGCGCATTTTGAGGATTAAAATACTAACCGATCACTACAGAGGATTATGATAGTTTGATAGAAACAATGATGTATGAACAAGTACAATACACACTATGATGAACAAACAAAGACTTGCAATAATTTCTTGAAGCTTGTAAGTTTTCACTGATGATTTGATCTTCTTGCTATTTAGTTAGATGCTGAATATGAGTTAGTGAGAGAGTATACCGGTTTATTATTGTGAGTGATGAGTAAACAATTGAATTTGAGTCGCTATTTATAGCCAAAAGGCTCAACAACTGCGGTTCACAATGACCGAAAAATGGGCCCGCCTTTATAGAAAAGGGGTCCTTGGACCTCTAACAAAAATCTGCAAAATCTTAATCATATATTTTCAAAATATTTTCAAGATCTTTCCAATATCCTAGTTAGATCTTTTTGCAGATGATTCTAGGGTAGGATCATCCAAGCAGTAATGTAATAACACATTTTCATTTTGATTTAAATGTATTAAGAAAGTTTAACTATTAAAATGTATTATGTAACTAGTTAGAAAATGTTTATTAAGAAGTAATGTATTAGTCTTTGTGTAAGTTAAAACTATTTGGTTACTTATGATAATACAAGACTAATTTGATATATCATGGACATTTTTAGAAGTGTGTACAACACAAAAATACTTGTATATATAAGGTTTGTACATTTTAAACTATACTATATGATATGTATTAAAATCTATTGTGGTATGAAATAAAACATGTTGCTATATATAAAAGACTTAACAATTTTTATACTTTGCGTAAATAAAGTTTATTATTGTCATCAATAAAATTTACCAAATATTGTAAAAGATAAATAAGTTTTTTGGCGATATTTGTATTAACAAATGTTATTGGCGTTCTCTGATCGTGACAAACTTTCCCAATTACTTGACGATGTTAGATATTCGACTTTATTTCTTATTGGATTTAGACTTAGTTTTCAGTTACAGTGTAAAAGCGTAACGTTGTGTGCTAAGATCAAGTTTAGTGGGAAGTAAGAAAAAATGACTTATTGGCCGAGATGGTAATTTGCAGCTCCAAGTTAAAATAGATCGGTGAGAAGGATATTTTTCCTAGGACCTTTGTGTGAAATAGTTTGTGAAAAGTTTGGCCAAACTACAATGTGTCTGGAATACTATGGGAAGCAAATCATTCACGAGAACAAGAAAAGAAGTGTTACGAGAATATACATTCATGTATGTTATTTTTAAAAATATCGACAAAGTGCAAAGGGATGCAGTCACATACCCAAACTTAGTTGAGGTTTTGCTTAGTTTGAGAAATCACTACCTTAGGTATTGAATCGATTTTCGTGAGTGAGGTACTACGATCTCTTACTCGGACCTCTTGGTATAGTGAAATAGACTCATATGTTGTTGTATTTGCACAAGTGGGAGTATAAAGGGTTTGTGTGCAAACAACACAAAGGCTTTCACACTTACCTTCACGAAATACCAAGGGTCACGGTGCACACTAAATGAAGAATGCAAGCGAAAATAAGAAACGAGTTCACGAAATGAAAAGAGAATAGAGAGGAAATGAAAACGTAGTGTCATTTTCATTTAAGGTTAAACGGTTATTACCCATAGTCTAATATTTATCCGGGATAAATATTAGAGCGTAATTAATGACAAAATACAAAACAACAAACCCCTAAGGGTTGTTTGTTTGGGCCGGTCGCCGAAACCCCATAGGGGGGTCTTTAACTTTTAGTCAAACACGAATACTTGTTCGACAAGTAGTCTAGAACCTCCTTAAGGCCTTATAAATACAAAGGCACCTTAAGAGATTCTCAAAACACTTTCAAGATCCCTAAAATCCTCCCTCTCTTCTCTCTTGTGTTCGATCGTACGACCAAAGGCATAAAACCCTTTTGGTCAATCGACTTTAAGTCGACCAAACCCAAGTGGACACCCTAGTTGACCTGTCTAGTCGATTAGGGTCTTACCCGATTTCGTAGTCGCCTAACTTGTGATAGGTTCGTAGTCCTAGTTGTACCTATGTAGTACCGGTGGATACCTGACGTAGCCCAGGAAGTGATAATCCCTAAGAAACCCTAAGAAGATTTGTGAAGCATCAAGAAGATCAGAAAGGTGTTCTGTGCAGCAGAAAATGTCAAAGAAGCTTATGTACAACAAGATTAACAAGTAAGTCTTATAAACACCCTTTATACATGTTAGATTAGGTTATATCACTATTTGGTTGATCTGGACTTAGGGTTTTGGTGTGCACGATTTATGTGTTTATTTTTCGTTGTGCGTGTTTTATAATTGTGTTGATGACCACCTAAATCCTACAATACTTATGTTAAAATATATCCTATACTTTAAAATTGTTACTAAATTCTTGTTTTATAGATATGCATGTTCATGATATGGGAGTTTTAATTGGATTGACATCTAAACTACATATATTAGAGGAGACCATTTCATCCACTACTAGAAAAAGGGCAACACCTACAAATTTTTCCTAAGGAAATTTTTCCTAGGAAATTACCTCTGAAATTCGACAAATTTCCTACGGATTAAGAGAGCCATTATTAGTGACTATTTTCCTAATAATTTCCTAGCGATTCTTGACGGATATGAAACTCTCACAAATCCGTAGGAAATAGTGACGATTTTCCTAGGGATTTCGACGTATACTATGGCGTCGGAAATCCTTAGGAATTTTCAACTATTTCCTAGGGATCTCCTAGTGATTGACTAAAAATCGTTAAAATAGTGATAATATCGCCGCTCTTATTATACATACATACGTGTCTATATTAGGATGATAACTTATCATATGATGTCAAAAAGTATGAGCTAGGGTACAAACATAAAAGCGAGTGTAAATGTGTTTACGATTATGTATAACCCTATTTCCGTGTGCATATGCATGTGTCAAGATAAGTACGACAATGTATATTTGTTTGTTTATAGGTAGTTTCTATGTATGTATGAATGATAGGATGTAAGTGTCTATTTTTGTGTTTGTATGCTAAACTATATGGATAAACATGTGTAATGTATGTGTTCATATACGTAGACAAACATTTAGATAACTAATTCATGTAAATATGAATGTACGGGACTATATAACATGAGTCACACTTTTGCATAATGTTTTCTAAACGTTTGACAAAAAAAGACTAGGAAATCCATAGGCGATGGTTGCAATTTCCTAGGGATTTCCGACGGATTTTATTAGTTTTTTAAATATTAATATTATCCGTCGGGAATCCCTAGGAAGTTAGGGTTCGGTTTAAGCATGTTGCGCGCATAAACTTGTATTGTTTTTATTGTAACTCTTCATACGAACCCCCGCTTTTGTTTATTCAAGAGGCAACGGAATGAAGACTATAACAATTTTGATATTTTGACCCAATTTTATTGTAACTCTTCACTTGTATTGTTTTGGCCATAACTCCTTCATACGAGCTCCGGTTTTGATTATTCAAGCGGCCACTAAACCGGGAGAAAGAGATCTAAAACAATACAAGGCACGACGCACAACTGCACATTGTGACGTGTGTTAAATAGAACATTTTGGTAATATGACAATTTTTGGCTCAATTTCGTTAATTTAATCATTTCTAATGTGTTTCTCGGAATTTTTAGAAATATCGATGATTTACCAAAATTCTTAGCTCCCCTTAGTAGGCCTGAGCAACGCAGACCCCAAAACCGACCGAATCAACTCAAACTTGATCAAACCGAAGGACCAACGGTCGGTCTCAGTTCTAACTTTTTTCTTATTTCGGTCTCGGGTCGATCCGGTCTAGTCTGATCTTACAGAGAAACCGACCATTATGCCTTCTTGGACCGGACCAACCGAAAGACCGAACCGGACCAACTCAGACCGGACCGAACACATTCGATCCGGTCCTCGGTCTGGAATTTTGGGCTAAATCGGTCTCAGTACGGTCCGGGTTTAGTCGGTCTGGTCTTAGCCCGATGCTCACCCCTACCCCTTAATAATAATTTTATTTATGATACAAAATTAATACTACTTGTTTTCAACAATATCAAAGAATTTAACAACAAATAATTTTTACTTATCACTCTAAAATTCATTTCCCCCCCAAAATAATTTTACTTATCACTCTAAAATTCATTTCCCCCCAAAAACCCGATCTCAATTTTCATTCCCCCCAAAACCCTTTTTTACTTCCCCAAACGTTGACTTCACTCACTCTTTCCTCTCCAAAATCGATCTCACTCCTCTCGCAACCCCTAAAATTCAACCTACCGCTCATCTCTCTTGGATCCGTCATTTCCTCGCTCAAAGGTTAGCACATGTGCTTTTTTAGTCTTGTATATGTTAGGTAATGGACCAATTGTGAAAGTTTCATGCTATAGAAACAATAGATGGTTAATTAATAAATTATTAGGTATTATAATTTGTTTCATATGTTGGTTTTGTATTTGTTAAAAGTTTAGTGGTTAGTTAATGAATAACTTTAGTTTGGTGGTTAAGTAGGTGGATGATGAAAAAATTGTATTAAGGTAAGAATGTTTATGGGTTTGTATATATATGTCTACTGTGGAATCACTTGAAATTGATATTTCTTTATCAATTAAATATGATGATTGCTTAGACTATGTGTAGAGTTTGTTGTCTATGTTTATTTATTTATGCTTGTCTTGTTATATTCCTAGCAAGTGTGTAGTTAGGTAAGAAATTCATTATATAGAGCTAGTTAAGGTACAAAATTACTAAACATAATACTTGTTATTTTTCTATTTTTTTAATGTTTTTGTATGCAATTTCAAGTATGAAATCACTAAAATTTTTAGTTGTTTAGCCTTTGAGTTTTGACTTTGCTATCTCGTTATACTACTTGTGTATGGATGGCTTTGTAGTTTGTTATACAACTTGCTTGTCCAATGGTGAAACAAACATGTATTCTTTATAAGGCTAATGTTCTTGTGATGACCACTATGTAGTATAAAGCATGTAGTTTTCCATATGAATGACTTATTAATTTGGTTATAGCAAGCGTATGTTTAAATCTTGTTATAGTTGTTCACTTAAATGTTTCGGATAAATCATGTCAAAGCGAACATTATCCGGTAAAGCTAAAGATAAAGGTCCCGCTAGAGATGGAGCAGAAGGTAGACCTCTAATCGACCAAGTTATCAACCTAGTGGTAGACCAACAAGTCATCTAGTTGCTAGACTTACGGTGCTAGTTTAGGTAGAGGTGGAAGAGGGAAGTAGTAGTACTTTAGGAATGGTGATCGGTTCTTGATGATCGGGGAATATATGGGAGTATCTTGACGAGGGTATTAGACCTCATGTAGGCCTTCGGGAAGATGTGATAGTAGTAGTGCTACTAGGGATGGCGATCACTATCTTGATAATCACGGGAGTACCTTGAGGAGAGCATGTTAGTCATGGAGTCATGGCAATATCGACGTGGTCGCACATGTACGATCGCCACATACTCAATCATCACTCAAGAGTTGGTGCGATATGATTGATAGGGTGTGGCGAAGAAAGTTAATAGCGGTCGGGAAAATAGGCACACCTTTGTTGATGGGCGTGTCTCGAAACATCTTTGTTGGCTCAATTTGGATTGATCGCATCATCTAAGAAAGGTACATATGTATTCCAAGATTCATCTTTCTTTTTCTTTTTAAATTTTATTGTTTTTTATCTAACTTGAATTATTAACTCCGTAGGTAAAGGAAAGAGATGGTCCAAGAAGTTCCATCAAAGTTTATCGCGATGCCATATGAAGCGAGGCTTGGTTTGGAGTATATTACCACGAGGGAAGAGAATGTGGCGGTAAACAACTTATATGCTCTTACTACTCATTTTAACTACTTATTTTTTATTTTATGTAAACTATAATTACATTTATAGGAAAATGTTCATATTTGATGGAGGAAAAGTATGGGGCAAACCAAGCATGTCATCCTCGTGTTGGTGATAGGGAGATATGGGAGCGGGCTTGTTGGTGATAGGGAGATATGGGAGCGGACTTGCAGCTCTTCAACTCATTATTCTGGTATAGCATCTTCAGAAGAGGTAAGTTTTATCTGCTCCTAAATTATATCATATTTTGTTAAAGTGTGTCAAATTGGGTTGTATTGGTTCATTTAACATTGTTATGGATCATAACATATTATAATAAGTTGCAATGGGTTAATGGGTCATAATGGGTTAACACGAGTCATAACGAATTCATGGGTTGCAATACGTGTTGTAATGAGAGTCAAAAAAGAATGGTACAAGTGTTTCTCATGATAATAATATGCGCTTCATAGTAATAGTACTTAGTAGCTAATGAGTTTATAAATTGAAAAAGAATCGAATAAGCATCAGTAGCTAATGAGTTTGATATATCCATTTCTTATTTTTATATTGTTTCTTTAAATTTTTCAATAAGCATCAGTATGCATATCTTTGCTTGAGGTATTTATACATAAATCTGAACTTGGCTATGTTTCATCCTAAGTGATTATTCTATTAACCTTTGTACATGTATATTTTCAGTAAATACATCACATAAAATGATTGAACAATAACTTATCCCACCATTAACTCTTAGTTGGTTTGAAAGATGAGAAAATGGGTTGTTTCCTTATTTGTGTTTACTGATTTCCTCAGTGTTTATTTTTTTGGCTGGTTGGTTACTTTTGCGGCTTGTTGTTTAGTTTTTTACTGTTAGGTGTTTTAGGTTCCTGATGTGGTAGTTATTTGGTTGTTTATGGCTAATATTGTAGGTTGAAAAGGTGGCACAAGAACGGGAACGAGTTGCCAAGGAGTTGCAACTTGCTGTTGAGGAGCGGAAAAGGGTAGTTGAGCAACGTCTAAAGGAGTTAAAGGAGCAAGTAAAAGACATTGCTAACATGCTTAAAACTCTAATACCGCCACGTTCTTCACCTCCTAGTTAGTTAGTTATCGGGTATCATCAAACTTGCATTTTGTTTCTACAAAGTGTGAACATGGATATCTAGATATCGTCAAATATGTATCTTTGCTAACATGACCGAAACACTTTCTACATCCGATAAGTTTTGGATATTGTTTTAAGCTCGGATGCTAGTGAATGTTAGTATTTTATGAATGAAATGTAGTTTCATGATTTCACATTTGTTGATTGTGTAATAGGTATTTAATCTCATGCATCGGTCTTTTAATGATTATTTGCGGAAAACTAAATTTTGTCGTAGGAAACTCCTATGGAATAAAATGAAACTTGCAAGGAAAACACTAGGAAACCAAGTAAAATATGGTTGGAAATCGCTAGAAACAATTTCCGTCATCGAAAGTTCCTAACAAATTCGAGAGGAAATCGGTGGTCATTCGTCACTTGGTTTGGATCAACGTGATGGATTTCCTAGGAAAATATTAGTCGGAAACTTTTAAAATCCGTCGAAAGCTTAGTCACTAAGCGTTTCCGAGCATGGTTTTCCTTAGGGATTTTTCCGTCGGAAATTCATCACTAAAAGGCTTTTGTGATGGATTTCCTAGGATTTTTGTCGGTAATGCCCTTTTTCCGGTAGTGATCCATTAAATAACTAAAACATTTCAAAACTTAATATTAAGCAATACAATTATACATGCATATTATATAATTAACTCATGTACCAACATATATATTTAAAACATTCAATTAATGTAATAATTAAAATACATCCAATGCAAAAATTCAATCAATAAACTACATGATACAAATTAAACAATAATCTTCTCAAACACACCAAAACATTCATTAAACACAAATTAATACAATCTTCAAAAAAAAATTGTCTATGTTCTTCACTATCTACATATAATATAATATAGTTTGTCACTGTTTAAAGTTAATAAAACCTAAAATTATCATCTTCTATAAAGTTATTGTTATGAAAAACTAGAGGTGGCAAAACGGGCCGGTCGGGCGGGCACGGGCTAGAACGACACCGGCTAGAATGGGCTCGGGCATGTGGTAAACGGGTACGGGGAAAACGAGCACATGTTATACAAATCACTTTTAAAATGACTCAAAACGACGAAATAAATTCTTTAAATGTAATACCTCATTTATATTTAAAAAATTAAGTATAATAAATATATAAGTTTTTCTTTAAAATCGATCGTAATGTTCTCCAATTGAGAAAAAATAGGTGTCCGTTAGTGCCTATTTAACTTTTCAATATGCTATACATGCCCATTTCAAAAAATAAATAAATAAATGTGGCTAAATGTTCCAAATCTTGTACAAAGTAACCAAAATTAGCCAATTTTATTTATTTATTTATTTATTTATTTTTGGCACAAATTGACACATCTAGAAAAAACGTATTATCAAAAAAACATTATATGCGAAAATTCTAATTACAAAGTATCCACCGTCTCAACACGCGAATATCCTACTAATATATGTAATGTATGTATTTGGTTTGACAGACCAACAACCTATTTCTTCGACGTCGCAAAATACTTATTAAATGGTTCATGTTGATGTTAGATTTTTTAATGCATCAGTTGTTTACATATACTTATTAAATGGTTCATGTTGGTGTTAGATTTTTTTAATGCATCAGTTGTTTACATCTACTACATATGAAGATTATTCATCTGCAACTTTTATTATTAAATTAAACGTTCATATTATTTAAATACACCAACATCTACTATATATGAAGATTATTCATCTCGTTTAAAAGATCATGGAGCCTTGCACCATCGACAAGCGTGATCCTCGTGATTCCTTGCCAATTCTAACTCCATCTCCAGCGTCTTTATTTTTGTCTTTAACAACTTGATCTCATTATCTTTAGCAACATGTTTTTTTGAAGATGAGGCTCGACTTAATATATCAAATTCATCTTTCCAATGAATATATAAATATTTGTTTACATGTTAAGAAAATAATAAGAAACGTAATTTTAACAAACAAATTATTTACATAAAACCCTAAGCAAACGTATGATTATTTACCACCGAAGAGGAATGCATAATACGTCGGCCGGGGAAAGGAGATTTCGTTCTATAATAAATCCTCTATTACATCGACACCGAAAGGATTTCCTTGGCCCACGACAAAAGAATTTGCATGAATCAAGAATCAATCATTTACAACATAAAACATGTATCATTTACAATGTTATTATTAATTTAAATATAAACAAGAATCAATCATTTACAACATAAATCAAGAATCAATCATTATGTTTACAACATAAATCATTAATCAATTATTTTTATAATCACTATGTTTATAATTATTTACAACATGAATCATTCACGTATATAATTATTTGACATTATTTATTACAATATGTATATATTATTATTTGTAGATATATAATAATTCCCACCGGGATGCAAAGATCGGATATATATTAATGTTCGTCTCAGCTAACAATGTAATGACCTACTTGTTCCCACACGGGCTATCACAAGGGGTGGTTCTTTGTGAGAAGTCCGACCATTGATAAGCGGAAAACACATATTCCAACCCCGTGAGATATAAATGCAACGGGTCGTCTAATCAGCCTGCAATAACCAACCCGTGTTTGGCATGTCCATATAGCGATCGATCGGTGCATTTCCTTCTCCGGACCAGATCTATTGTATGCGGCAAGTTCGTTAAAACCATCTTCCCCACAAACCCATGTAAACCGCCAATTTAGGTCCATCTGTTGCAATAACATCGCCTAACTTGGCGCCACCAATCTTGTTGTTCCCAAACACCATGGGCAACGACCGAAACCCACAATTTCCGCCACCCACCACATTATATATATCGATTATGTATGGATGCCAAAGGACTGAAGCATACCCATCAACATTTCGCTTTCGCATCTCCATTGTACAACCTGTGTCTTGTCGACAAAGGACTAGGACCGTGAAAGAACTATGTCGGCGTGCTCTTTGTTGAAGTTCGGGACTTGTCTTGATCTTGTAGCGGTGCTTCTTCGGTGATTTTCGGTTGGAACTTCATTCAAGTCCGGTCTTCATTCAAGTCCGGACTTGTGTAGCCTGCCCATTTTGTCCTTTCGCGCCGGACGTCCACGGGTATTTTTCGAATAACAGTGTTCCGTGTGTCATCGATGCGAGTTGGTATATCGATCTCAACTTCGTTAGCATATTATTCTTGACAAACGATGACGCTTTGGTAAAACATTCTCGAATTGTCGAATGTCATCTCTAAACAGTATCATCATCATCATCATCATCATCATTCTGGAAGAGCTATCTTGAGCGGTGGCCTATTGATATTAGGCCACGGAACATGTAGGGTTCTCCAAAAAATATTAAGTTCTTCTAGTGGAATGGGGAGTCCTGAAATCATTAAAAGTGGTATATTACAATGACGCCCGTAAATCACTAATATTAATGGGAAAACAACTTGATAGTTATAAATGTACTTACCAAGAATCACATAGTATTGCATCTCGTGAAAGCATGGCAGTCCGTAAATTATACGCAACTTATGGCTACAATCTTCTACGGTGATAGACCGATGGAGTTCTTTGTGCATGAGTTGGAAAGCATGGTGAGAAACTTTATACCACAATTCTTGAAATAGTGGAAAATTACAATCATTTATTTTCTCGCCGATGCTTCTATTTAAACTCTCTTTATCGAATTTTCTTCAAGCAAAGATAATCTTATCGATTGCACTCAACAACCTGTCTAAATTGGATTGTGTCGCCCAATATAATTTCAACAACGCGTGGTGAGCCTCAACTCTACACGTTGTTGTCCGGCGAAGGAGCGATATTCATCGGTGATGTACGAGACAAACATGTGTCCGTAATCTCGCACCGATTATCCGAGATACTCGGCGATCGGCGAAAAAAAAAGATGAATTAATCAAAGGTCATTCGGTGCTTATTAATTGAATAATAAAAAATATATAATTAACAATTTATTACGCTCAAGGTTGACCAAGCGTTGTCGTGGCGCTCATCACTGTTGTTCGAACAAGGGCGTGTCGAGCTTTAACCAACCGATCCCATCTCTTTTAATGGAGTCATACTCATCTAACCCACCGCATCTGCTTCTCATAAACCTCATCAAATTTTGCTCTATATGCCATCGACGAGTAATTTGCGGCGGTAGGAATTCGCTTTACATGCCCCAACCAACGCTAAATCTCGTCGGTGACAATAACACGTGGTAGTATCTTTCGTCTATCACCTCTTTTATGCGTTGCAATACCCATTCAAAATTATGCCCCTTTTCACCGTGTATAAAGTCAGACGCCATTGAAAATGTTTTATTCGCTGGAGTTACTCCAACAATTTCCAACAATGGCAATCTAAACGTGTGGTATTGTACGTGGAGTCCATCAACATGATTTCGGGAACGACGCCATAGAGCATTGAGTGGGGTGAACAAAAATAGCTCCTCAAGCTCATTATGGTCATTCACCCGGGAATATGCATAACCGAATCCGCGGATGCGGCGTAAAGGACTTGAATTTGAGTTCTATCACCTACTCGGCCTCCGGAGCTTATCAAGTGCGTTATAAATAGTTCTAACGCTAGACAAAGTTATCCGGATTACGTCCCTTTATTGTCGAAAGTATATTACGTGGTGGTACGCTATACTCGACAATTCTTTGACCAAACTCAACTCATCATCTTTTAATCGCATTGCATATGGCATACCATGCAACGACTCTAGCAACTCATGATTATGGCTATCACACTTCACCCTCAAAATCCAATTATATTGTGTTGGTCTATATTTCGCAACTAATCTGAATGGACAATTGCTTTTTTGTTTTCGTTTCCGCTTCCCACTACCGTGATATTCATAAATCCCGCTCTTTGTACACATATAATTAATTTCCATCATCGACCATTTTCGATTTGGTTCTCTTTTAACAATGACAAAACCGAGCCCGAGGCTATATTTTGGACCCACTCGGTAATAATAAACGCCTATTTTTTTTTATAAATATTGACGTAGTGATGTTTACTTTGGGTAGATTGTGGGTTTAATTTCGCTAATTTTTTTGTTTAGGGTAAAAGTGCTTATGTGAAGGCGATTATGTGTTGTTATGTGAAACCGCATGAGTTGTGTGGGTGCAAACGGGTAGGTTAACATGATCCGCCACCATTGAGTGGTATGAATAGCCTACCCCTCAGTGCTCTGTGGTTTCTTTGCTTATGTGCTTATGTGGCTATGACATAGGTATGACACAAATAGTACTCATGTGCTTATTGAAAGTGAGTTTTGTGGGTGCAAAGGGTAGGTTAACACCTTGATCGCCACCATTGAGTGGTATGAATACCGCCTGCCTACCCCACCCACGTGCTCTGTGGTTTCTTGGCAACCGCTTGTGCACACAAGCAGATTGCACACAGCTCGATTAGACCCGTTGGAATACTACGTTACGGTGGGGTTATTCATACCGCGCTATGTTTTTATTCATACTGTGGCTACAATTTTATATAACAAACCGCTTATATGCTTGATAAGCGGTTTATTCTCGTAAGTGATTTGAAAATTGTTTTTTTTTAAAAAAGCGAGATAAGGCAATGATGATTTTGCAAAAAAAATTATTTTGCAACCTTTGATGTTGCGACCATATATGATAAATATGATTTTGGCTTGGCATTTCGAATGGATGGCAAAATTTTTTATTTTCATTTTGCAACCTTTGATGTTGCGACCATATATGATAATATGTGATACTTAATCCGAGCCTAATGTTATCTCTATTATTAATGTGTAAAATTGTTACCTCTGGTGATTGAGACATATCGGCTGCCTGAGATATTTGAGGTTTCTTTGTGGTTTGTTAGTTGCGGCTTTCACTTGCAGCTTGTGTTTCACTAAAATTATAGCCACCGTATAAATAACTTGATGATGTTTGTATGATGGTGAGTGCAGCCTGAGATATTTGAGGTTTCTTTGTGGTTTGTTAGTTGCACTTTCACTTGCAGCTTGTGTTTCACTAAAATTATAGCCACTGTATAAATAACTTGATGTTTGTATGATGGTGAGTTTGTGATGTTGTAACTTGGTGATGTTTGAGGCTGAATATATTGAGATTCTTCACTAGTGACTATTCACTTGTGACTTTCTTGTGACTTTCTTGTGACTACCTACCAATCCTACGGATGGGAGGTTTCACTCATGACTTTGGGAATCTTGCTTTTGCTTTTGGTATTGTGCAATCTGATCTATGCACTTGTGTGCAGTCTGCTGCAATTGGACAAAATTTTTTTTCCAAAAAAGGCGATGACGATTGGTTTTATAACCGAACGGACGGCAAAGTGATTTCTTTTATCACTTTGCAACCTTCATATCCGAGCCACACACTTTTCTAAATCTGCTGCACTTGCACAATTTTGTGTGCTAATGCACTTGGACAAAACTGCTTCATATCCGAGCACTGTGTGTAATCAACGTGTGCTTATGCACTTGGACAAAAAAAAACTAGGCAATGATGTAATCGAGCCTGTCGTCTAATCTGTGTGCTTGCATGACTTGGACAAAAAACCCAGCGATGATGAAACTCTAATCGAGCCTTTATTCAATCTGCATGTACATCGTGACTTGGACAATCTGCATGTGTGTTACATCGACTTGGACAATTTGCTTGTGTGCTCATCGACTGGACAATCTGCTTTTGTGCTTGACTTTGACAAAATAACTTATGACAAAAATACATTTTGGGACAAAATAACTTATGACAAAAATACCACCCAAACCAAAGAATATGAAAAAAAAAAAAAAAAAAAAAAAAAATTCATACTCATAAGATCTACACAAGACTCTCTCAGACCACAGAAATTCCTGCGGTAGACACGTAGGAATAGTATGACCCTTATATTATTTTAATTTTCAAAGTGCAATGTCCATATAAAAAACTCTCCAAAACATCAATTATTAATTATATGTTCGAACGTAAGACCAAACAAGTGCACTATATCTATCGTACAAAAAAGTTTAAAATCACCTGTATCTCAAGCCCACCTACTCCATATCCTACACACCGTTCAACTACCTTTTAACGGTCAAATACTATTCATCTCATGACACGTGTGTAACACCTCAAGATTTGATTCCATTATACTACATCAAAACTAACAAATATAAAAAATAAATACATTCTCATTTTCAATTTTTCATCATATCGCACGTTGTTATAAATCTTCGAAGCTATATATATTTCCATATATATGATTAGCAAATAAAAAGCCGGAGAGAGTGATACAAATTGTGTCTTTCCGGCAACGAATGAAGAGGCGAGTTGTTAACGGATTCGTTAACATGTTTACCTCGCCAGAGTTGAAGGACAAGATGTCGAAAGGAAGATCTATGAAGAGGTTGATGAAGTACGATGAATTACCGGAGTATTTGAAGGACAACGAGTTTATATTGGATTATTATAGATGTGAATGGCCTTTGAAAGATGTGGTATGTAGCGTTTTCGCATGGCATAATGAAACCCTAAATATATGGACGTAAGTATTTGATCTAGTCGTTTCCTCATCAACAAATCGTTTGAAAATTTGTCATTGACATATAAAATTTTTGAAGGCATTTGGTTGGTTTCTTCATATTTTTGTCATTGACGATTTGGAGTTCGTTGAGGAGAAACAAGGTGGAATCATTGATCGCGAGCTTTTACTCAAGGTATGTTTATTTTGTGATTTGTGATAGCATGTTCGGTTAAATATACCATGTGTAATTGGTAACTTTAAGTGAAATTTCAAATATATGTAGAACACACGGCTTTCAAGAATTGACGATGACTACAACTAATGGCTCCATGGTTTCTATGCTAATGCCGGTGAGTGTTCCTTTAATTATACACTTTCCTAATCAACACTTGAATACTACTCTACTTCATTACAAAAGCATCAACCTAAAGATTTGTTATCGTTATAATCAGATACTGAGTATATAATTGTATAGTTTGAGTACGTAATATGCAAGTTTTCAGGTAGCGGTAAGAATTTAGGTATCGATTTGCTAAACATATCTTAAAATTAATTTATGTTAGTTTATTGATAAATTCAATACAAATGCAAATTAAAATAAACATTAGTACACACATTAATTAGAAGAGGTTATACGTACAATGAATACTTGTATTAAGTTAACGCGTACGTAATTATCTAAACATATGAAATATGAAGAAAAGCACAATGAATACTCCCTTCTTCAATAAAATTTGGTTTCTTTTCTTTTGATTGAAGTTATTTTTACTGTATTTAGCGCTGTTCTTAATGATTATAACACAGATTAGTTAGGCTTTGTATTTCTTAACTTGTACTAATAAAATGGTTATAAAAGCACGAAAATATTGCCTGGAGCTTCATTTTCCGGTAAAAGTTAAACATGGCATTTCATATTACTAAACTTAACGGAAAATGAAACAAGGGTATCATGAAAGTTTATGAAATAAGCAAATCAAAACTTGAAGTAATTTGTTTAATACTTTAAAATAAAGATAACTTAAAATTAAAGTAATAAAAGATCAAAACATAAAAGAAAGCAATGATCTATATATGTAATTAGTCTCGCAACTGATTATCCATAAAGATAACCCTTGAGTCGCTTGAATCCTAGTTAGTTAAGTGATTTACATAGTTCATATGTGTTCTTTGAAGTGACATATATGTTGGAGTGTTGTCTAGCTCCTTGCTAGTACGTCTTCTAATTTGATCAATTGCCGTTCAAAAAAATGTTGGAGTTTAGAGTCGTTTTATATTAAGATCGATGCCTTGAGGTTTTCTTTGGAATTCTTGTTATGGATTGAAGATTATGATATACCATACATGCATGACACTGATACACTTCCAATTTGGTCTAAAATTCTTAATTTAATTTGTTATAACTGAAAAATGTTTAACTTAGATATGATGATTCATTTGATAACTTGATTTAATATTATAAATGTCTAAAACCAAAGAAGAAGATGATCAGATACGGTAAGTCAGATATTCCTTTCAAGCTATGAACAAAACGTGCCATTTTTTAGTAGAAGGTTTGAAATCAAATGAGATATGATATGATATGCTAGACAAACGTAATAAAAGGTTGAAGATATGAGAATTTTGGGTTTGATATGATTTGATGGTCCATAACCATAACATGTGATTCAGTTACTGATCGAAAGAAACATATACCTGACATGACACATCCTCTTCTTTTATAGTTCCTTTTTTGCTAACAATAATGTCTCATCTTAAACAAAAAGCCACATTCATATGACGACTCAAACACCTATATGTTCCCACTATTTCTATACATATACCTAACCATAAACTTACTTGGTCAAGATGCACGGTAACAAGCACAATCCATGTTTTCTAATCAATTGTATTATACATGCGAAATGGCTTGTTACCTAGTAGTATCTGTAAGAATTAAGGTGTGTGATGATGTTCCACAACCTAGCTAGTGATTGCATGTTAATGACTCAAAGGAACATGTGTGTAAAATATTTGTATTGTATATATATGATGTGATTATTACTTTGTCTTCAAAAAAATTATGATACATTACCAATTGAAATTGTACAAATATCAGCTTATATCATTAAATGTTAAGAAAATATCATGGCAAGTGCTATCGCCATATATAATTTAGATTTGCGCTTAACACAGCAAATGCATGTGATCGATCTTGTGTTAGCTTATGCAATACCCGAACAAAAACTGAATTTTATAATTGTGAAAATGTGTGTGCGAGATCATAAGACATTCCTTAGTTGCCATGTAAGTACATCTTTATGTGCAGAGTTGCAGCCATGGTTAACTTGACTTGCATGATGGAGTATCCAACTATAGTAGTGACCGATTTGATATTGCGGTGCAATAGTTTGGTCAAGTAAATGATAGTGAGAAAGATCACTGTTATTTGGGTGCTCTTGTGTTAAATAAATCATGAGTTTTTTTTTTTTTACAAAATTAAATTATCTTAGCAAACCTTTAACCTTCTAATAACACTTGAAAGTGAGGAATGTTTTTATGTATTGCAAATCTCTTCTCAATTATCTCTACTCAAATTTTTGTACTAATGTTGCTGATTGTGTTTGATACTTAAATACTTAAGTTTGGTTTGATTCAATGTATATATATATATATATATATATATTCATAAGCTATAGCAATCCTTTGGTTATAATATGTTCCTTGTTCTAACACCCAACATTAACGAAAAGCTATTACTAATATTAGTACATGTCGCTTTTGTTTCATAAGGGTTACTTTTTTTTATTTCGGAAATTAGATTAATATAATGGCTTGCGTCTGGGATATTAGTGCTTTCATACTGAAAATGAAATAAAATTTAATAAATATAGAATGCGTGTTTAGGCAACATCTTAACTTACACCCCTCATCTTATCTTTTAGGTGGTGTTATTCTGGTTAACTAATATATTTGAAGACGCAAAAGAATTATACGTCATTTGAAGATGTCTTGTCTAACATACATGAAAGTGGCTTTATTATCTTCTCAAATAAAAAATGGGATTCGCTAAACGTAATTCTAAAGATTTTGTTTAAGAAATAATAATATGGATAACTGGTGATACATAAAGTTGGTTGCGAGAGCTTAAATGCAGGAAGTTGACAGTTTTTTATTACAAGTACAAATTATTATTGCTCGTTTGAAAATTTTAAACAATAGCTCTTAGAGCTATGCTTAGCAATTTCTAAAAAATAAAATAAATAAATAAAATAAAATATGAACCATTTACCCGATAAGTTAAAGAAAACTTGAAACTTTTAATCTCTACGACTATAAACTTATGATTGGTGGAATGAGGAGCGGAATCAGAAGAACAAGCATTCCATGCGTAAATAGTATGCTTAAATATGGAATTAGATCCTCTCAAGTTAAGAGGTACAATTTGACTCAAGTTGGATGATTGTGAGCCACTAGATTTGAACATAAAATTTGTCACATTTTTAGATCCTTCAATCATTTCTTCACAAATCAATAAGCAAATTTTTTCAATCATTTC
This sequence comes from Chrysanthemum lavandulifolium, assembly GCA_022545495.1. Taxonomy (NCBI): domain Eukaryota; kingdom Viridiplantae; phylum Streptophyta; class Magnoliopsida; order Asterales; family Asteraceae; genus Chrysanthemum; species Chrysanthemum lavandulifolium. Next base: position 157,135,602 of record CM040243.1, read on the forward strand.
TTCACAAATCAATAAGCAAATTTTACGTAAATTTGAACACAAAATTTGTCACATTTTAGATCCTCAATCATTTCTCATTACAAAAATAAGTTACGTAGGCAAATTTTGATGTTTAAAAGAATCTAATAAGAAAATACTTTGTTGGGACAACAAATACAAGAATAATTATTATTATTATTTTTCTAATTTTAAGCTTACAACCTTTTTACTTTGGGCGCAAATGCCAACCCTATTTCATGGTGTCTCTGCCTCTTGAGTCTTGACATAAGTATCAAGTTTAAACTTGGTCACTTGTTTCTTGTTTGCGTGAATTTATCAAGCCATTGAGAAAATCCAAAAATGTATCAATCGTTATCCTGTAAGCTAACAAGGAAACAAAATAAAAAGCTAACCATGATAATCTATTCATTGAAGGGTACGTTAAGTTATTGTTGCTCTTGAAATAACTTGGAGATATCTGGCTAATGATGTTGTGGAGTACTAAAAACATTTAAACAAAAACTGACGGTGATTCTGTTGTTTTATGCAGGAATCCCTAATAGGTGAATTTCTTAAACCATCAATGATACTAATGAACAACCCAGAGGACCCAATACCCAAATGGCCATGGTTTGTTTTCTTACTAGGAGCCATGGGATGTTTAATCTGCAGCTCCATCTCGCACCTCTTCGCTTGTCACTCCAAAACTTTAACCTCTTCTTCTGGCGCCTCGACTATGCAGGCATTTCCCTCATGATCGTCACCTCATTCTTCGCTCCAATCTACTACGCTTTTACCTGCCACCCATTCTCCCGTATCTTCTACCTATCTGCCATCACCACTCTTGGCTTTCTTGCCATCTTCACTCTCCTGTCCCCTGCACTGTCTGCTCCTCGTTACCGGTCATTTCGTGACACACTCTTCCTTGCCATGGGCTTTTCTGGTGTCATTCCAGCAACACATGCAGTTTACCTACATTGGCGTGACCCTAAAATACTTATGGCTCTTGTTTATGAGGTCATCATGGCGGTTTTTACTCCATTGGGGCTATGTTTTATGTTAAGAGGATACCAGAGATGGAAGCCTGGTGCATTTGACATCGCGGACATAGTCATCAGATATTTCATGTTTTTGTTGTTGGTGGTGCTCTTGCTCACGCTGCTGCAACGATTGTGATCATGAACATGAGGCAAACTTCAACAGGACAGTGTGTTGGTGGAGCAGCTTGGATGTGAAACATAAATATTACTGTATTAAACTTGTAAGATTGATTACAATTAGGTTTATGTTTCCAGCTTTTGGAAATAGAATTGTATGCTATTTATGTTAGATAAAGGAGTTTAGGGACATTTATCTTTGTCATTTCTACCACGACTCAGATGATCACTTTTGAGCTAGAAAAGTTTCAAATCAACATTATTTGTACCACTGTACATCATACATTGTTTTCTAAAAGATCCAACATCGGATATACATTGTTTTCTAAAAAGATCCAACAATGGATAATCTAGAATGAATTACCAAAGAGAATAAAGGTTTCAACTATGATCCAGACGCTTACCTAGAAAAGAAATTTAAATACAAATATACCATGATATAAATAATGTTTAATTACATGGCACACAATTCTTTGACAAAATGAAATAAAGCCTGTTTGTTGAAGTTGTTAATATAGGAATGATAAACCATTTATTAATTCACGGCAAGTCGTAATGAAAAATAAACTGCCTGAAAAAAGTTGCAATACTCACCAGATTCTTATTGTTGAGCTTGAAAGATCTAGCAAAACTTGAAATGCTGAGAAGAAACAACTATTCAAAAGATTGTCTTTCGCATAGCAGCATACCAGCCACGACCATTCTCTAGCATTTTTTCTCTCAAAGTTTGTCAGCATACAGCAAGTGAAAATAAACTCTGTTTGCTGGCCACTAAAGAAAACATTGCATACATGTTCCCATAGATACAAAGCCTCTGAGCTATGACCATATCACTCGAGAAAAAATTCGATGTGAGAATACTACCCTTTAACCACTAATCAATCTAGACGGTCTCCACCTCACCATTACTGCAGTTAACCATGACAGTGTTAGAGATTTCAGTCATAGAAACATCTGGAGATCGGTTTATCTGCTTTGGTATCCTTTTCTTTACTTGCAGATTGAATTCCTTCCATAGTTACAGTTAACTGACTGGTTTTTTCGTCAATTCCAGTTCCAGAAAGCTTTGCATTGGTTGCTGACTTGGTTTTGGCGCCCGTTTCTTCAGCGTTAACTGGCTCGTTGTTTTCCTCAGCCACATTTAGCGTCGAGGTTTCAGCACCAACTTCTTGATTGACAATCGATGGCGAATCTACTGAGCTAACCGGCGATTCAACTGAACCAACAGGAGATACAGGGTACCCATTTTGACCACCTGGAAACCCAGTTGTAGAAATAGGGTAACCATTTATAGGATACCCATTTGATGTTACCAGATAACCATTAGGAGCAATCGGATACCCATTGGGAACCCATGGTTGACTCGGAACAAACTCAGCTGCATGTGGGTTCATAACTATTGGAGGGCTTAGATGACCCCATTTGGAACAAGCTCACCACCGCTATGAAAAGTAGTTTTGTTATGTTGAACCCGGTTCGCTGATCTGTTATAGCCTCTCGCAAGACGTGGACCATATGGAACCCTAGCTGTTGCTGATTGATGAGGAGATCTACGAACAGGGTTGACCGTGACCCATTGTAAGTATATTTACAGGTGGTGGTAATATCCTCCATGATCTTTTATCGACATTGTAGCCGACCCAAAAACTGGAATATTAGATGGATTAAATGGAGGAGCTGCTGCAGAAAGCTTCTTGGTCACCTCTTTTGCAGTCTCTGTTGGAGTAACTCCATTCAGTGTTTTTCATCTGCCACCATTTCTTTTGAACTTTCTAAATCACTAGGAATTTCAGCTGAAATTACAACTTCTGAATTTTGGATGATTCAAAATTCTCAGACACTGATTCTATACCTTTATTATTCTTATCAACATTTTCTACTTCTATAATCACTGTGTTGACTTGTGGTTTTCTGTCTTCTCATCGGTGGTGTCTTTCTGTTCCTCATCTAAAACTTGAACTTCATCCTTATCAAGTTTTTCAACTTGTAATTTCTTTGCCTCCTCTGTTTCATTGGGCAATTGCTCAGCCACAGCTTTCATGATACTACCCGGTACAGCTAATGCAACTTCCTTGTAAGAAAACAGTTTCCCAGCTTCTTTAACACTGATTGAACTTATAACTGAAGAACGCTTCACAATTTGATCATTTAAACCTAGACTGGATGGATTCGACTTCAGGTTAGTAGGTTTATCTGAACCAGCTGTGTGTGCAGTGCTTGGAACGGTTCCACTCTTTGCAGATTTCTTTGTAACAGCAGGTGAAATGCCTGAAGGAGCAGCAGACTCACCATTGTTTGTTCGTGGGGATGTGAAATTAGCAGACTTTGGTCTGTGCTTTGATAACTGAGAAACGTTCATAAAATTCGTGTTAACTTTTGCCAGATTTGGTCTCCTGGAAGTTGAAGACTTACGACCTGCTTTAGAGAAAGCTTCTTGCCATCCTTCATCTGAGTTGTCAGCTTCTGCCAAGTAACCATTATGTTCCCTTTGGAACTGCTCAAGTTGAACCAAGGAGTTTTCTTAATCACTGAATCAACGTTTGGTGATTCAGATTTGTTCTCTTTATCACTGGAATTCTTTCGGATATGATGGCTTGGTGGTGAAACTTCCTCTTTTTGAAGTTCATCAAGTAATGGTTCCTCATTCTGTCCTGGTTTTCCTTTGATCTGGAGATTTGAAGAAAATTAGATGCACATTTAGAGAGTGTACAAATATCTTAGCATGAGAACATATAAGACGAAGAAGCTTACAAGCTTGTTTCCTGTGGGCATCTCTTGCTTTCATATCTGCATCTGGGGCTATATAATCTAACAAGTCCGATACACTGGTCCAATAATAAAGAAAGTATTAATAAGGTGGAAATCCTCTAGATCTTACCCACATGTAGTACCACCATCCTAGGAAATCTCACTTTAACTCTTTAGTGTTAAATGAATTACTGCTACTCTCTCCGCCTTATGAAATTTGCAATATTTGACCTGATATGCAGTTGTTTGATTGCTCAGCAAATACCTTAAAGGCCCTTTTTAAATAATGAGAGCACAAGGGTTTCTTGTGGGCTGAAGTCACTGGCATCATTAAGTAACATGATGACATTTGACAAAAAGGAATTAAGTTATAGAGTTGCAATTTTCAATGGACATCCAAAAGGAAAACTTTTGCAAATTTCATGGTAAGGAAGTAAGTTTAACTTAAAACCAGAATAGTTATTTGCTTTATGCAGGAAACTGATTAACTACATTTAATTATGTAGATATACAGAGAGTATTCAAGTAGATGAACGTTTGACCAAAGTTATAATCTATTCCATAACTGCATTTAGCCCTAGGTTTAAATAGCTAATTCAAAATCTGAAGATAATAGCCTACCTCAGATGGCCTTTACTAGATATCGAGGCATCGGGCTTTGGGGTACCATTGCGTGCAGCTTCTTGCTGTTCCAGAGCTTTTGACTCGAAGTATTCAAGCCATGCGGCCGTGTCCTACATTACTTTACATGCTCAGTTGAACAATTTCATGTGTGCAGCTGCCTTGATGTGATGCTTAATTATCAAAACATAAATTCCAAATCTTTTGAGGTACCTGGGTACGTAGATCTTCAGGTCCAAGTTTAGCCTGCAGAATCTGCAGTGTGGTTTGCTCATGCTGGACGCTCAAGGAGTATGCTTCCATCAAGGAAAGAGCAATTGCTATAGCATGATAGCTCGCAGCAGTCTGACAAATTGAGATATACGAAGTGTTAGCATGTGTCACTATGACATGAATAATTATCATCAAACAAATATAAACCATCCACAGAGGAAGTGACATGCAGTAGCATTAGAGGTAACAATGTTTACCCATTTACTTATAAGTGGGTCAAGACGGTTTGTATATATCTCTAACAAGTCAAAAAGGTAAAACAAAAATAAATATAAACACAAACTACTGTAAATAGGAATGCATCACAGGTGACCTATACTACATTTTCAATGCATGAAACCTAATAAGTTCATATATTTAAAAAAGAACATAAAAAGTTTAAGTCAACCGAATCTATTATGACCCGTTTCCAACTCAACCTTTCCCTGCTCTAGGTAAAAATAAATAACCAGCAGATCTAGTATTTAATGTGTAAACTTAGTGTTCGTGCAGAAGTTATGGTGTAATGTAACATGTGAATCACAAAATGATCGAGTATGACTGTCTTGTCTAGAATACTGGAGTGAGTGAATGAGTGAGTGAGAGAAAAAGAAATTACCTGTATATGATCGGCTCCAAGGAGCCTTTTATTACACTTCAGAGCCTCGTGAAGGTATCTAAGAACAACATGGAGATTTCCTAAACCTTCTTCCATCATTGCTACATTAATATAGGTGGCAGCAGTATTCGGATGAGAAGGCCCACATGTCAAGTGCAAAAGATACAACGCACGGTTCACATACCTATAATGGAAGAGTAACATAAGCTGCATATTATCAACTAGTCTAGTTTTATTGCACTAACTTTGGCTTATTTAGACTTTTAGCTGTGCTTTGTGATGCATTAAGAATTTCCGTCATCCATTCATTAAACAGAACTGAAGGAAGGAAACATACTTCAGTGCCAACTCGGTGTGTTGGAGACGATAGTAGAAAACAGCTAGGTCCCCATAACTCTTCATTGTATCTGGATGATCAAGTCCAAGTTCCCTCTCGTTGATATCCAAAGCTTTTTGTTGGTATATAGTAGCCTTAAGCAACAACCCACTAACTATTAATACTGATAACCAAATTTTAAATTATGGTTTATGGTTAAAAGTTGTCTCAGCCTATTATTGTATTTCCACAAATAGATTTTGTTACGATTATTTATGCATTCAGAAATAAAAAGGAAAATGATAAGATAGTGTACAAGATACAAAGAACTTATAATATCAAATGATTTAGCTTTTAGACCATTATATTTAACTTTTGTTGCAAACAGAAAATCATATTTGTGCACATACAACAGCAACTTTACACTTTGCAGCAATGTGACTTTGGGAAATACGTACTTAAATAGCTATTATGGTGATGGATCTTGGACTACAAACCAAAGCACAATTTAATGGATAATAATTTTGAGGGGAATGAGTATTGACAGTTTACCATTATTATCCTTTATCTTAATATTTTCTGTAATTTTTTCAGCTCTTCTATGTGTATTCAGTAAAACTTGTGAGAATTCTGAAGAATCGTATTGACACATTAGATGTTGAGAAATTCTTAAGCCATATACCGCCTCAGTTTTTCCAATTACTGCAATTAGTTTCACCCTTGGTGTCTGTGATTAATCATAGAAGAAAGAAAATTATGGCACTTCTAATGATTAAAAACTCATCAGATCGATTGTGTACTTGGTTCTCTAGTGTTCAGACAAAGTACAGTTATGTCCACGTTTCATATGTATAAAGATGTAAGAAACCAACATAGACAAATCAATGCTTTGGAAGTAATAAATAACAAAAATCCAATGACCGATAAGCATTTTAAAAGCAAATTACTATATAGCATGGATCAGTACATGAGGCATAAGAGCATACAATATGATAACAATGACTTAAAGACACAAATGGGTAACCTTCTCCAAGATCCATTTATTTTATAGTAAGATACAACGTGCAACAATATGCTCATGTACCTCATTAAAATCACCAGTATGATAGAGTACCACGGCCAAAAGACTATATGCACCTGCTGTCATTCGATGGTAAGGACCACAGACAGATACAAGTTTCGAAAGTGCCTGCACAATTCAATTTAAATTGTTGGTCCAATAAACATGTTTAAGAATGCTGTTAAAACACAAAAGATTTAGTTACTTTAGTTCCATAGTTAACAGCATCTTCGAGTTTGCCTTTATCCAGTGATGTTTTAGATGACTCCAAAAGCGTACGCCCATCAGCAGAGGAGCATGCAACATGCTGTATAAAGGTAAATATTAAAATTTTCAAATATCTTAAACATTATATATACAATAATTTTTTAGTCTAGTGAAAAAATGAAATGTATATTGACCTTATATACAGGAACCATGCTTATAATATCTGTCTTCTTGAAAGGTGATGCTGAATCCATATCATAGTCTCTAGGGACAAGCTCGAGCCCAACCTAATGAGCAAAGTTTATTACAAAGAAGAAGTACTGAGATAATAAATTATTTCTCTTGAAGGAGCGTCTACCTTGTAGCAAAGCCCATGAAGAATAGCAAATTTACGAAGAGTGCCATAGAATTCGTTTTTCTGTTCACATGCAAATCTCTTTGACAGGAAGGATTCAACCCAGCTCCATATTACATCATCGTCATTGCTGGTCACTGGATTCGCATCACATGTTTGGGGTGTTTCGAGCAGTATATTTAAGCATGATGCTATTGAAGCAGCTAAATCAGATATATCATCAACTGCTGCTATAACAGCTTGCAATATATGTTTGTAGGCTAGCACAACCATCTCATGGATACAGAGTGACTGCACATGGGGAGCTTGTCTGAAAGTTCAACCTGAAAAAACAGAGAGGGCAAGCCGAGTTTGAAGTTTGTGATACATAAGTACCTATAAATCCGTTAGTTTAGGGTATGTCTTATCTTTGATGGGTCAAATGAAATTTTCAGCTAAAAGGGTAACAGGCGAACGGGTTGAAAGTCGCCCATGTCTAATTTTAATATACACAATTTCCTAGACTGTTCTACTACTCGTATATTAGGTCAGTATCGTAATGATATTGCATTTGTAATCATAATAATGCATTAGTTACCTACAGAATAGGTTTAGAAAAGGACAAGATAGTGTTTGTGGGTCACCCAACCCAACCCTGTCTGGTTTACAACGTACCATAAAATGACATGTTTCAACCCCAATCCTTTTTGAGTTTTAAACTGTTACCCAACCCACAAATCTTACCACCTCTAGTAATAATCAATATCTTTCGCAAGTATATAATGATGTACAATGTGGGTCCTTTCTAGTTTATGTTTGTTGTTAACTTTAGAGTTGATTAGCAAGTAGACTGAATGATGCAAATGTCATGCGAAGTCTAGTCATGTGTTTTCTTAGACAAAATCAAGGGCGTGAAAGGTTATCACTCACTGACACACTCATAACAGTTCACTAGGCAACATAGGAGTGCTAGAATTAAACCAAACACAATATAAAACAAATTTGAACCATTTGATCGTTAAGTTAATAGATGTTAGTTGCAGCAAAAGCATCAAGATGTCAAGGATGAACTTGGAATGGCAAGAAGGTCAAAAAAATTACCACTCGCCCCAAAGAGCACATGCAAACCCCTTGTGTGCATGAAATCTGTGAGTGTTCTCCCATCAACAGGTGAAAGTTCAAGGAGCCAAAATCAGCCACCTAACAGAAGTGAAATCGCATCCATCAGTCACGCACTTGATGCCAAGTGAAAAATAGATATATGACATCCTTTTAGTAATGTTTAAGAACCAACCAACTTTGGGAGGGCTGTTTCGTCATAGAATTTATGCGCCATCTCTATCAACTCATCAGGTGACTGCCAATATAAACGAATACCGGATCAATTACAATCAAGAGATCTAAACTTAATCAAGAAACTAAGACATGTAACTTTTGTGAGATTAGCCTCCATATTCAAACTTTGATCAGTAGATGCATGTTATTTAGAGCAGCCAGCCAACCTTAAGGTGGAGACCGGTGCCTGATTCTTTTAGACGCATATATGCTGCTTCAGGAAGAAGCTTTCTCAAAGAACTTCCTGCTTTTCATCCAATTTTCCATCTCTTTGCTACTATTATTGATCATGTTAGTGTCGTTTCCTGCTGCAACCTCCTCCCAGCTTTGCTGCTCTTATCCACATCAGGTTCTACCTTAGCATCATCAGCTTTCTTAGAGTCAGATTTCACAGAGTCCTGGTTTTGCAAATGCTGCACCCAACATGCTCCAAGTTCCCATCTGATGGATTTTGTCGCTTTAGAGGCTTCTGCCTTCATCTTCTGCAGACTTTCTTTCAACACTTTCCTGACCAAGCTATTAGCAGATCTTCGGCATCTGCACTCTGAACTCGTTGAGCTGCACTAGATGATTGCGTTGTAGGTGACTTATGCAATAACGTTCTTAAACTGCAATACAAAAAGATAAAAACTATAATTAGTGACCTACAAACCATCATGAGAAGGATTATACCAATAACTGAACCAGTCTCCAAATCAACATGTTGTTTGGCTGGCACAACCATTTTGGGTTGTCCCATAACAGATTAAACTCTTCCCTATCTCAAACTATCATTCCATTATTTATTGTTAAGCATCTATTGTACAGACCTATTGACATTCAAAGATTTGGCACCCCCTTCAGGTTGGTCCTCGATATCAATGTCCAGCGGAATGGGTTTTCCATCCCAGTTTACTTCAGCTGCAACTTTCACAACAGCGGTGTAGCCACAGTGTCTAACAACCACTACAGCTAAAGTAGATGTATCCTGCAGGATAACAATATTACACAATATTCATTAAATCAGGTCATGGTAAACTTCTGAGGTATTAAAATCTAGATATTTATAACTAGTAGTATAATACTAACATGGACAGTTGCACTCTCATCTGCAATTATGCCTTTAAGCAAGTTTCTTTTAGCAAGCTCCACCTGTGACAATCCTAAAACACGACTCCCGTCATTTTTACCATCCAGCTTTGTGCTTGCATCAGGCACATCTTTTGTGATCCTGATAAGCAAATCCCCAATTTTCTCCTCATGCAAAATTGAGTCAGTCGAACCATTTGAGGAGCAGTTGCGACTATCAGCAACATGCTTAATGGCTGCAACAGCTTTTAGCACGGATACGTCGACAAATAGGCTGTGAAGCAAAAAAGCTTTTCTATCTCTAACTTGCCTCTCTTCTGCTGATTTACAAGGCATTGCTGCCAAAATTGAGAATTCTTTTGCCCACTTCCTACGATCATGTTTACCATCCCTTCCTTGTCCACCACCATTTCCTCCCCAACTTTCATCTTCTACAGGAAGTGGCGGGAAAACAGATGGGTTATCAGCAACAACTGGAGGTACGACCCAAGTGTTTGCCTGAAACCCGTAAGGAAGATTTCCAAACTGAAACAAAAATAACTCTTTTACTTGGACGTTTACTCTCAAATTTATGGCGCTAAAATGCTTGGTAAACTAACTTACTTTATTGTGATCAATAAAAGCTTTCATAAGAGCTTTGTATGCCTGCAGTACAACAAACCAGTAACTCAAATATAAGTTATTCAGGACAGTGTAAATGTCTGATCGTCATAATTAGAATGACAAGTCAATCTAAACAGTCCACGATAGAGCTTTTACTTACAGCATCAAAGTTCCGACTTAGCTGCTGCAATAGACCAACTAAAGAATGACTTGAAAGATTCCTCTTTCCAGCCGGATAAAAACCTTTCCTCGAGGCAACGATAGTCATCGGCTTCCCACCCGTAACTCGTACCTGCACAGTGCACACACACAACATGCATTCAACTCATCTCAGTAGCTCAAACAACCTTACCAACACCATTAACATCTCTATAATATCAAAACTAGTCCATACATTTATACGTAACAAGTACGGCGTAAATAACAACTCACATGAATTTGGAAGAACTCATCATCTCTTTTATCCTCAAGGAACGGCTTCACTGATCTCCTAATATCTGCAAAACCAATTATCTTTCATTGATTATATAATACATACACATTTCAAGTTTATAGGTCAAATATGTAACCTGGCATACGGGTGTAAATGAGTTGAGCTACTCAACTCAGCTTTTCAAAAGCTCGACTCTTTTTCAACTTAAACGACTCTGAGCTCATTAAATAAAGTCTAAGCAACATACGTGTAGGTTGATTGGATGTGGAGCCTAAACAAGCTTTTTATATTTAATCTATACCACTAACTTGCATAGTTGAGTCCGTTTAAAAATGTCAAATTAGCTTCAACATGTTTTAAAAGATCCCACAGTCTTGTTATGTTAAGAAAGTAAAATAAATCAAGGAAAATCTCAGAAATATAGTTTAAGTCGGTTTTATGACTTTTCAAAAGAGGTTATAGAAGATAATTTTAGCCTAAATAAAGTTTAAATTAACCATATAAATAAGTCGAGCTTTTTAAAATAAAATTAACACAATTTCATAACCAACTTACATTGCACCGGAGGCGTTAAGTGAGAAAACGAGAAGAAGCCATAAAACTCTCCAAGCTTCGGCGGCGGATATATCACTTCATTACCAACCTCTCCATCACTCGGCGGTGATTTACACGCGGTGGTGCACGCGACGATATCCAGCAACCGTCTGACGGCGGAATATTCCTCTGCGGAAAACGATAGTTGTAAGTTACATACTTGGTCCCTTTAGTTTGTGGGTGTTGTCAAAATGGGAATAAATAATTTACCTTGTGTGATTGTTAAGGGTGCGTTTGAATGATGATGGGTATGAGTTTGATAGTAGTGGTGGTCTCTCACCCATGAAAGATTCATACCAAATTCTCTTGATGTATATAGAGTATGGATTATATTTATCATTCATTACCATAGTAGTGGGCTCCTCATCTTAAACAAACGCTTTAATCACTTGTATAAATAGCCTCATTCCTATAATGGATACCAAACGCGCCTAACCGACATGGCTTTAGGGAAATGATTTTGAATGTCTCTTTTAGTCTTGGCCACGTAATCGTCACTTAAGGGTGCGTTTGGTATGTTACTGTGAATGATGATGGGTATGAGTTTGATAGTAGTGGTGGGCCCCCACCCATGAAAGATTCATACCAACCTCATTTGATGTATATAGTAGTATGGATTATATCTATCATTCATTACCATAATGGTGGGCCTCCTCATCTTAAACAAACACCTATAATCACTTTCATAGTAATGATCTCAATCCCAGTAGTGGGATACCAAACGATCTTTTAAAAATCTATAAAAAATCACATTTCACATGTCAACGGGTGATTGATGTAATCATAAAGAGAGAGATCACACAAAATACACCAATCAATCACGTGACGGTGACGATATGTCGTGAGTGGATTTTTTGTAAATTATTTATGTGAGTCTAACATGGCTCTTGTACTCCATTTTGTGAAAGTGGAATATAAAAGATGTAAGACTAGGAGTACATTTGGGATTCTTATCGAAAATAGATTATGTGTTTGAAAACGGATAATTAGTTGTTGCAAAACGTGGTTTAAAAATATAGTGTTTGGAATTGATTATGTTGTTTGAAGTCGCGATAATCATTTTTTTTTTAGTGTTTGTCAAATTAGATTATTTAATGGCTTATTATGTAAAAATAACATAAAAGACATTTTAATAGTGGAAGTGGATTGATATATGTGAGGGTTGATTGGTAATATTGAAAAAGAAAGTAAACCACGTTTTGTGGCAGCAACTCATATGGTGCTTTTTGAAAACCACATTTTGAGCATTAAAAACCAGAAATAATTACTTATCACATTTTGTTTGACAAACAAAAAAAGTAGATTACTCATTTTGGTAACGTGATAATTTAATAATTTGCTTCATACCACAATGCCAAACACCCTCTAGATAGTTATCCCTTTTATGTTATGCATAAAGTATCACTTATGTGAAACATTATGCAAAATAAACATTTTTAACTTCTACAAAAAAAACAATTATCATTCTGTTAATCACTCTTTTCGTTTCAAAATAGTTATTTTCAGACAAAAGTTATATAATTTAAAAAAAAACATAATTATTACTAATTTATGTATTTTACTTTTGGCAAAATAACATTTTACTCATAATTAGTTAAGCATTTTATAATTATAATTTTAAATAATAATAATAATACGGAAAACTCGAATAAATTTCACTATCTGTATTTAGTAATGAATGGGACGACGTGAAATGAAAACCAATAATTTAGGATCAAGAGAGGTGTTAGATTTTATTTTTGACTTCTAGAAACATTTTCATAAATTAGTACTTATCTTTACTACTTATTGAGGTGTAAACTCCTCCTTGACCGAACTCTTTGGTGGCTTCACTACGACCTTTGTAGTTCTACGTGATATCTCTCTAGAAAAGCATAAAGGCGACCACGCAAGAAAGCAGTTCGGGCAAATAGACACCCACATTTGGAATTGTTTGGCATTGAGCTTTATTAATAGTCATCGCAAGTAAGGCGAATAGGGACTTGTGTTCTCTTTAGTTTGAAAAGAACATGTCTTCTTCAGATGGAGCAAGAGAAATTATTGGCAAGAGCACTCTAACTCCAGTGTGTTGTCCGACAACAATCTCAACATTGATGACATTAGGGTCAAAACGTTTACATATCAACCTCGTGCCATTACATAATCCATTTGCCTGATTGAGATTCCTTAAGAGAATAATCGGGCACCCTATTTTCAAACGCAAGTAATGAGGGGGCAACCCATTCACGTTGAGCGAGTTTAAGAATTTCAAATGATAGAACTTAGAAGTTGTGGGTGTCATCTTATGCTTCATCAAAACTATAATAAAACTTCTCTTTTCCAGGAAACCTGTCAATCAACAAATCATTAACGCTGTCAACATGTTCATTTGTAGTGGATAAAATTGCTCTTGAAACTATATTAGTAGATGAATGAGCGTTGACGGTGAAGGAACGAAACACGTCATCGATTAATGCATCCTTTGAGGGAGCCTCTTAAGTGTATGGGTGGTCACGTCATCAGGTATGCGTACATAGTCTTCATCGATGACTAGAGCCGCATAATGGTCCAAGCCGCGACACGACACGATTACCGAACACGATAAGACACGGATGCATTAAGGCCTAACACGAACACGACACGATAAGCTAATCGTGTCGATCTTAAAACACGAACACGAACATGAAAATTAACGGGTTACACGAACACGACACGATAAGACACGATAAGAGGTCTTAATGACTCTTGACACGCTAAAACACGAAATCTTAACGTGTCTTAACAGGTCTTTAACGGTCTTAATGTGTCTTTAACAGTGTCTTAACAGTCTTATCGTGTCTTATCGTGTCTTAACAGTTACACGAGGTCTTGACACGAACACGACACGTTATCTTATCGTGTCATTACCTTAAACATGAACACGACACGAAACACGATAGCCCAAACACGAAACACGTTAACTTCGTGGTCGGTCGGTCGTGTCGTGTTTTTCGTGTCGAATTGCCACTGCCGATGACTCTTCAACTCCGTCACCAACTCGTAATAGGAAGTTTGAAAACCATAGGTCTGTCTGTGCGCTCATGTTTATGGTTAACCACATCTTTTTAATTATGGTTAACCATGGGTCTGTTCGTAATAGGAAGTTTGACTTTTATGTATTGTTATATGTTTCTACGTAAGATCAAATTTTTTTATGGTGGCATGTTACAATGTATATAAGAAAAAGGAGGTGTAAAATGACTCTAAAGTTGTAAAGTTTAATAAAAATCTTGTAAATAAACGATTTGTTTGGATATATATATCTTCTATGAAAATAAATAATTTGTTATATATATAACCATCTTTTATAGTCTTACGTTTGACTTTTTTTTGCTATGTAATCCATGATTCAACACAAGTTCAGGGTATGTCAACTTTGTATGTAATATTTTATTTTAGGGTCCACTATTTTTATCTTGGAGAATAAACTATTTATTGGTAATATGAGTTCCTAGAAATTAGGATAGTGCTGATTTGCAATTCTAAGGCATCTACTATGATGAAACCTTTATAAAGGTTTATAATAGTGCTTAGTCATCGGAAATCATAAATTCATAAACTTTTTTCTTGTTATAAACCTTTCTTTACTATGGATAAACTACTTAAAGCTTTATAAAACCTCATTAAACACAAAAGCATTAAATTTAGAAGAGGTTCAAGATATTAGACCTTTTCATTCCACATAAGCATGAAACAAACTTCCACTATGGTTAACTAGGCGAAGTACCGCGCTTTAGCGGCAATGGTTTCTAGCGTCGGATAATTAGAGATTTGTGATATTGTGGTGAGTGTTTTGTGTAGCGTTTAAAATAGAACGTGAACCGATGAAAATGCAATTGCAAACCGATTGTACTATACGATAACTAAAGTCAGACAAAATTCTTAACATCTATCAAACAACATATAAAAAGATTTAATGAAAATGAAAGTAAACATTACATCAGTTATGAGATAAAAACTAACAATGATGGGATTAATGGTGTCGTTGTTAAGAAGAACGCAAGCACCAAAATTAGCATGAATGTGATTAGCCAAAAAAAAAAAAAAAAAATTGGCTAATTTTATTATTTTATAAAAGATTTAAGCACATTTAGCCCATTTTTCTTTTTGAAATGGACGTATTTAATTTATTGAAAAGTTAAATGTACACTAACAGCACATACATTTCTCTTAATTGTAAACATTATAATCGTTTTGAAAAAACTTATATATATAATATATTTATATAATGACAGATCGTTTTGTGTTTAAAAAAAGTTTATGGGTTCTAAACGAAAATAATAAAAGTTTGAAGATTTGGGATTAAACATAATGTTTTGAAACCAGACGACCGGGTGGTTCAACCGGTTGAACTGTTCCCGTCGAAAAATGAGTCGATTTAAACCAAGTCAACCCGACAGTTGGGTCAAAAATGGTCAAATTAAACAGGTCAACCCACCGGTTTTGAAGTCATCTGTGGTCAACCCGCTTTCGATATGTATTAATAGTTTCAAATTTTCGCTTTTACTTTTTGGTTTTTCCTTTATATATAGTGTAGCAGGTGCCTGGCTGCGGCGGATGACAGACTGTGACGATTAACCTGAGAAATAGATCTCAAGAGACCCGATTCACCGGTTGTATCGGTTTCAACGGGTCCTCTAGTTCGCTGGATGGCTATTATTGGTTAGCGAGCGGTGGCGACACGGGTTCCTGTTGAACCCGTTGGTCCGATCCGATTTTCAAAACTATATGTACCATCAACTCATAGCTTGCATGAAGCTTTTGTGTTTTATTAATTTGTATAATGTATATAATAACATGTACTTTTTATTTTAGGGAGTTTTAAAAATAATAATTATTATCTCGTCTCAATTAATTGTCCTCATTTGACTTTTTAAAGTCTTAATTTCAACTTTGATATTAAATATTTTATTTATGTTATATAATAATTGATGCAAAATATATGAATGGATTGTTCTTTAAATGTTTTTCATTGATGTAATTTTCATCAAATATTACATACACATACAAAATATTAAGGATCAAAATTGAGAAATTAAGACTTTAAAATCAAACGAAAGCCAATTATTTTGGGACGGAGGTCAACTGTTGAACTGGTTCGTTAAAAATGAGTCAATATAAACCGGTCAACCCGACGGGTTGGGTCGAAAAACGGTCAAATTAAACCGGTCAACCCGGGTTTGAAGCGTTCTGGTCAACCGGTTTTGATGTGTATTAATAGTTTACTTTTGAAACATATTTAGGTATTAATAGTTGAAATTACTCATAATTAATTATTTCAAAGATTTCTTTTAAATTTTTCACATTTCACTTTCTTGACTTTTCACTTTTCACTTTGACAATTTTTCTATTATAGATAAGATAGATAAGGATGTACCTCTTCATCTTTTCTTAGACTTTTTCATAAACCATCATAGTGGATGCTCTAATATTTGAAAATACCCAATATTATCCAAAATTAGCTTCCATTTGTATCTTTTTGTTCACGAATCTGTCTTGATTCTTCAATTTATTTTTCTAAATAAATTATATACATTTGTTATGATAGTTTTTAACTTCTTAATAATTTCAAGAATTAGTTTCAAAGTGTGTTGCAGTTTTTGATATAATCCAATTGAAATGGCCAACAAGATTGACCAGCTCTAATAATCAATGAAAGTGGCGTACAACTTTTACTCCATGCATGATTATTCATGTGAGAATAGCCTTTCAAAATATATACGCGGTTATGTATTCCATATAATATACATTAGAAAGAGTTAATGCGTTAGCTTTAGATGTTTCTCATATAGAAAGAATTGTTTCCTATAGCAATTGTAGTCAGTTCTTATATTTATGTATACACGAGTGAATGTGTAGCAAAGAATTGTTTCCTATAATAGTTGTAGTCAACTCCTAGTTGGAGAATTGTTTCCTATATGATTTTTCAAACGCCTGAATGTGAATGTGTAGTAGACATTGATGTTGGAACATGTGAATGTGTAGTAAAGAAGTTTCCTATAATTTTTAACGTTTTACTTTTCTTCAAACTCTTAGGTGGTGTTTGTTTTTAAGAGGCTCACGAATCAATCAACCGCACATCCGAATCAATCGAGGCGAAATGTCAATCGACCGCATCTCGAACGGAAAAAAACTCATGTTTGAACCGCACATTTGCTTCTTTCGCATTATTTTTTTTGTCTTTTTGTGTCGAAGAAGCAACAAGGCATTCGACACCCTCTCAAGTCTGACCATTAAGATCTTACCGCCCGAACGAGAAAACAAACGGTCTGAACGACCAAAATGTCTGACCGCGTCTGAACGGTTCAGATTAAGAGGCTGTTAAGAGCCTCTTAACGAAAAACAAACACCACCTTAGCCCCCACACTACCTTCAATACCATTACTATTGAGGAGGGGCGGCTTAACCATTACGGATGCCTAAAACGAAATTTCAAAACAAGTACCTATATATTAAAAACGTTTGCGGGAACTTTCGTTTATATAAATTTTAGCTTTTTGTTTTTTTTACATGTGATGGCTGATCGGTGTGATCGACTATTTACATATAAAAGACAGTCAAAAGATTAGAGCCTCAATAAACCGAACCCTAAAGTCTTAGCTTTAGTAGCCTTGCCTTGAGCTACCCCTGCCAGCCTTGGCTTGAGCTACCCCTACCATTTGAACCTCGTCTACCATTCAGGCATCCACCACTATCAATAAGTTTACACCTCAAAGTATTGAGACGACCTCCTGTTATCACTCAATGTCTTCATTTCCCACTCTCAAGAACCAAGGCTCATAACCCATACCCATTATCACATTATCAATTAAAACATGCTATAGAAGTTGCAGATTACAGCCTTTGAAATGCCTATGAAACATCAAACAGTTAATATATTTAGCACTACAAAAGAACTTGAGCAGCCAATCTAACATTTTAATTACGCTAGAAACCAACATTCTTGGCTTCCGATGACACGAAGATTTAAGGAGCCAACCCAGAATCAAGTATACAGTTGCCTTAGAGATTTACATATTTTGATTATTAAGCTCCTTAATGTAACTTTGCCTTTATACAAACTGAAAAATAAAAAGATTTTTAGGAGAGACAAACTTCTCCACTTTGATGAGATTCTTTGACCCTTTTGTCATATTCATCTTCGGCTTCAGCTTATGCTTCGTTCTCACCCTCTTCTGTCTTCATCGCCATCTTTTTCCCAGCCCCACCCAAACCCTCCAATGGAACGAGAAGCTGCAGGAGCGGCTTCTATTAATTCTCTTGGTAGGTTCTTCAGAAACCATGGGTGGCTTTTGATATCTTTTAGGTTTATCCTCAGTCGAACAAGGTAAAACAATATCAAAGTTGATGCAAATTCTTGATCTCTCTTATCAAAAGTCAAACACAAAAGAGATTAAGGTTGGAATAAGATGAACGCTAAAAATTCGAGTATAAATATAGCAGTCAAGATGGCGTTCTTAAGAAGCTAATGTGCCAGCCCATGATTGGCATTTTCAATATCAATATGATCGAATTTCCTATTACATGTTTTGAAATCAAGTTTGAATACTTTCCAAAGATACAATTTCGTGTGAGATTTCACTTTTCCACTATTTCACTTTTCACTTTTCCAACTATTGACTTCTTGACCATTTTTGTTTTTTATGTAGTAAAGATAATGCTTTTAACTGCAAGAATACTTTCCATGCATAATAGAGGTTTCCATGCAAGAGTTCCACGCTTACAATTCATATAATGCTTGAGTAATTTTCCATGCATAACTGTTGACTATTCCATGCAATGGAAAGCTACCAAAAATTTTAGCTGCATTATAAAATTGTCACTTTTGGGATATCTTTTCATTTTGCTTTCGCTTACAATTCATAGAATACTTTCTATGCTTGAGAACACTTTCCATGCATAATTGTTGACTATTCCATACGTTTTAAGTATGAGTAAATATTTTGACTATTTCCTGCGTTTTAAGTTTGAGTAATTTTGACATTTGAAAAGGTTTAAAAAACATTGACTTTCAATATTCAATTTTCAACTTTTCACATTTACCTTTGACCCTTTTTCCATTTTAGATAGTAGAGATAATGCATATATTCTTAATTCTTAATATTATTTTTTTTTTTAAATTTTGAGTAATGCGTAAGCCTAATATACCCTTAACAAAACAAGTTTACATGACATTACTTTTTATCTTTATAATGCATTTATCTTTATAATGCATGTATCTTTAATCCTTAAACTTAAAATTTCTTAAATTTTGAGTAACGTCTAATGTATAATATACCTCTTATACAAAACAAGTTTACATAGCATTACATTTGTAAAACCCTAAAAACCATAAACGTGTTAGAAGACCATTTTACCCTCAGCTTAATATTTGTGAAATACGTCAAACCCGTTAACTTCGTTTAGCACTTAACTTATAAAAGATTTAAGCAAGATATTAATGACCTACCTATACATATAGCTACAAGGTAAAAATCACACATTATAAAGTTGTTTGGACCGGATTACATGTACCATTTTTACTAGTAAATATTTAAACTAAATAAGCCTTACACTATTAAGGTAAGTTAATCAAATTAAATTGGTCATTTATTTGTATCTTTTCTCCATGGTCAACCCAAAATAACGCCCCCCATTTAGTCGGCCCATAATACACGCCCCTATCACCCTTTTAATTTCCCATTTATTCTCTTATTATGTACCATTCAATACTTCAAAATAAACAAAAGTAACCCTAGTCCTCCCTCAACCAAAAGTGACGGCATAGTCCATTTTTTTTCCGTTCGGAGACTCGACAAGCTTTTTGAAGGAGGCTTTGAATCGTGGTACATGTTTGCTCGAAGAGTGTTTCGTTGGGCTTTGATCATCATGACTAACTCTTGGTTTTTATTTCCTTCATAAGATCCGACCACAAGGTAATCTCCAAATCTGGTTGATATTCCCTTGATTCGTCTAAACGTTTTGCCTCAAATGGATTATATAAACATACAAGTTTTGATTACGTTAGTGAAGTATCATATGAAGATTTGATATACAATGAACCTGCCTCGTAAATAAGCCTAATCTATGTTTTGAACATCACATAACTCGTATATACGATCACCATTATATTTTGTCTGTTTCGTAAAGGTTATGCGAATGAGAAACAAATCATGTCAAATAAAACATAACTTATATACATAATTATATATGATGTTTTGTTGTGTTAATAGAAAATTCCATGTAGAGAGTTCACGTGTCACACATTAAATAAACAAACCATGCAATTCATATATGTCCTTATAAGTCAACCCCTGTGTTGTGTCTTATGACTCCTTGTGTTGTAATCTGGATCATACAAGTATGCCACATTAACATGTCACACGACCCATGTAATTTGATCACCTAATTCGTTTTGATTCGTCATTAGAAGTGTACGAGAATTGATATTCTTATGGCACGTAGAGTAAACCTATCAATGTATCGTGCTATTTGTTTTATGTCGTATTTATGGCTATGTTTGTGTCGCGGGATAAACAACTTTGTATCGGGTCGCGTCGATGTCGAGCTTAGTCTAAATAAAACGAGAATGAAAATCTCATGCGTATGATAATAAAAATTCATGCAACTTGGCAAGATTAATATTTTTGGCATATGATCATACAATATACTTAATTAACCCTAAACTTTGATGTTAGACACTTTTCACCCTAAACCATTATAAGTTGTCATATTTAGCCTTAAAATAATACATTAATCATTTTAAGCCTTTAAGTCTAGTATTATCGATTGTAATCCTAATTTATTAACCTGCCTAAAATGGAAAGTTACTAAAAGTGGAAACCTGCTAAAAATGAAAAGCCGTCTAAAACGAGTAACCTGATTCTTATGGAGCGTTATCTAATTCATATAGGTTCCGGCGACGGAATTGATCTTCCTTCTGATTTTACTTTCATTGTGATTTGTTCAATAAGGCATGATATTCGACCTTACCTCTTAAGGTTTCTCATGATTCGTGTTCATCTTTTGATTCTAGCTTTGACCTGTTATGCTTTTACTCGAGCCTTCTTACTAGGGCTTCCTATAACCTTGCTATGTTTCCTTTGATTGAATCTCCTATGTGAACTGCTTAATGTGAACCATCGATATGAACCTTCCGACACGAACCTTGATATGCACCTTTGATAATGAACCTATGATATGAACCTTTGATATGAAACATTGATATGAACTCGATATAAACTTTGATATGAACCCTTATGATATGATATGACATGATTATGATTTGACCCGCCGCTTGATACCCGAGCCAAAATATGTTTCCTAGTCGAAGGTAACTCGACCGTGTCATTGATGCACCAATGGCATGACTCCTGTGCACGAGTGATGTTGTACACCGTCCCCATTTTGATTTGATTATGAGCTCACTATATGTATATGATTTGGCCATTATATGTTTTGGGGCGTATGGATGCATCCTAGATTTGATTTGTTTCGAGGATTTAACTGATTGGAGCTTTGTTTGGTGAATGATGCCGGTGCAATCCGCCTTCACATTTCCGGGAGCTAGCTACTCCATTTGTTACCGAGGTCTCCTCCTATTATGTATGGTATTCCGAGGTCACCCTCCGAATACAATGGCTACTATGATATGATATGATATGATATGTTTCGGGCTCCGGTAGATTTGATAACCCTTACACTTTTGATATACCTATATTGTACCTTCTACATTCCCAATGCACCATATTCATGTGCCCTTATATGACTCACCTACTACCAAGATATATATATTCCATTGCTTTGATCCTGTCACACTCTCATTCCGTTAATTTCGATTATCGCTCCATTCACGATCGGGTTATTATATGTTTATTGATTGGTTGTGCTATTCATGTGTTATGTGACTACCGACACCCTCATATGAGATGATTAACATGCATAATAAGATTTACCCGGGTCATCGATGATATGCTATCTTACCGCTCGTGGTCCTTTTGATTTGTCGGCAACCATGCTTGTGTGCAATCGATTGTTGATCCGCTTATCTTTTGTACCTCGTGCGATTAAATCTTGTGGACTATGACTATTCGTGATGTCCTTATCGCTTGTTGTTGACCGCCATGTTTGCATTTGCTATGCTACTGTTTGATTTGGTGGATGGTTCAACTTATGACGCCTAGCTTGTTAACTAGTTTAATTGCCCCTTTGCGTATTTTAATTCTTTTAAATATAGTGTTCATACTGTATTCTTACTTGTTACGTGTGACTGCTATGTATTGACGGCTGTTAACACTTCCGTTATGATATCGATCATGTCTTCTATTAATAGTTTTGACCTGTGAATTGCCATGCTCACCGATTAATTAATTGCTTCCGCTTTCTCGTAGATATCTGCTCATCGGTATGTATTTTGATTTCGAATTGATTGTATGACATATACATTGTGTGGATGCTATGCCGCTATGTTTACTTATGTTTCCGCCTTGTATGTCCGGTTTGTATGTGTCGCTTATATGTCATCGATGCTTTTGTTTCGCTCGCTCTCCTTGTTATCTATTCGCTTTGGATATCTCAGATAATTGTGTTCGCAGATCCTCTTTGACTCATTACCTCATTTCGCTACAATTTGTTATCCGTCCTTTGTTTCATTTGCATTTTGATTTATTTAGCTTTGCTTTGTTATATCTGCTCACCGGGCTTTTAAGCTCACCAGCATTTCTTTTCTCGGCGCAGTTTAGGTTTGAAGATGGGCTTTGATTGGGCGAGAGGTGGATTATCCGAGGGACTAACCCTAGTTACCTTATTATTTGGACTTGTTTTCATGGGCTTTTGTTTTGAGATTTCATTTTATTCTAACTATTGATTTTGTAATTTCCCTTGTAAATCTTTGGTTATTATGACTGGTGCATTATTATTTAAAGATTTCGCTTGAAGATTTTACTTGTATGTTCGACATGACACCGTGATCGTGACACTTCTACCCTTGTCGGTGTTACAACATTTTAAATGTGGCAAGTTTTACTATTTGGTCTATCAAAGGAGAATCTCTTTATAAATGACAACTAATCACACGGTTGTTAACGGGTTGCGCGGATATTCGTCTAGGACCACACAGTTGCAACTAGTTCCATCATGCATTAAGGGTTATATCAGAATGATATGTGTCTAAATACACATATATTTTATATTATTTAAACCCACAAAAATGACCAAAAACACACAAATGACCATATAAATGTTACAAATATCATTGAAATGTGTTTTTATGTGACTCGGTACAAAAGATTGAAAACAAATAAAAATGATCAAAGTTCACACATTGACATTTTCATCCTCAAGTTTCACAAAATGGCAAAACTAGTCCCCAAGGTTTAAAATGAAAGAAAAGTCAACTTTAGTCCTTGGATAAACAAACATGTTCAAAATAGTCCTTGGATGAAAGTTTTCTATAAATGGCAACTTTTACCCTCAAGTTTCAAAATGACATAAAAGGTCCCTGATGTTTTAAATTGTAATAAATATCATAAAGGTCCTTTGGTTTATCTCGCCTGGCAAAAATAGCCCTTGAAGACATTTTCGTGGTTACAAGTTTGGTCCTTGGATTTTCGAAATGGCAAGTTAGGTCCCTAAATGCTAAATGGATCACATTATTAGTCCAAATTCATTATTATCTACCTTGGTCCATTTAACATCCCCTATCAAAACCTTATACCCGGTCAAATGTTTAACATTTTTTTCTCGCTTTTCTCTTTTCCTCCCAACAGACAACACCACAAATAAGAAAAAACATAAACTTGACAAAACCTAAAACCCCACTCTTCCTCTTTTCCCAAAACCCTGTCAAACACGCTTCAACCCTCCCCCACAACCCACATGGGTCTCATGCCAATCCATGGCTGTGATTAGGCCTAGTTGCAATCCAAGGGCCACTAATGGTTTCAAGAAAGCACAATGTCACTTTTGCTTGTTTTGTCTCACCAAACAAACAAAGAAGCAAGTAGAAAAGAAGAGATGAAGTGAAGACCTAGCTAGTAGTATATATTCATGTAGCCTTGAATATAAAGCGCGTTAGTTAGTAGTTAGTTTTTAGTTTTAATTTAGTTTTTTAGTTTTAGTCTAGAATTCTAAAGTTCTAGTCCCAATTTACTTACAATGTTATTTACCTTAATTGTCATTTTAAATTCCATGTAACTTTTAATTTCAAGTTAATGCATTTTCATTTTTGAATTCCAATTGTTACGACTTTGGTTTTATGCTTGGTCACTAAATCTTAAGTTTTGTTGAAAGTTGTTTGAAGTTATTTTGAAGATTAGTTGTATTGATACAAATCGAGTTTGCTTAAATCTCATTTTTTTAAAAACCGCCAAGTTTTTCCGCTAGATAGGTGTTTCAGTGAGTTAGCTTGGTGGGTCAAAATTCACTTTCGACCCACTTTGGTTTTGCATTAAGAAATTTGAAGCTCATTCATGCTTGCATAAGTGAAGGTTGTCACAAAATCAAGACTTTAGTGAATTTTCAAAGGTAATCAGTTGAACCCTTGTTCTGTGTAACTATTCTTGCAGTCCCCCATAGGCACTTTTTAGCTTAATTTTAAGTAGTTTCTAGTTAGGTTAGGGACTTAGTTTTGTTTTTACAAGTAGATAGCAGATTGAGTAAGATTTGTAGTGGCTTAGTTTTTAATTTGGAACTCTCATGTGGCTTATTTATAAGCTACAATAGTCCCTTGTGGGACTGTTTGTCCCCTGTCACAGCAGACCCAACAATGCCCTTTTAGTTTTCATTTTAAGTTAGTTAAAGTTAGATTGAACTTTTCATTTTGGTAGCATAAGCAGTTAGTAGCACTAGGATTGCTTTCAAGCTTATTATGTAAGTAGGGTAGCTTTTGATAGCTTGTTTTGCCTTTTAAGCCATATATATATATATATATATATATATATATATATATATATATATATATATATATATATATATATATATATATATATATATATATATATATATATATATATATATATATATATATATATATATATATATATATATATATATGTATATATATATATATATATATATATATAAGTATAGCAGCTTTTAAGTGTGGGTTGAGCTTATTCTCTTTTCTTGTTGTTTATCCATGATCTCTTAAGCAACTTTGAGGATTAGTGTTAGCCATTAGTAGCTTGTAGGTGGATTTTGATAGCTTTTGTGGCATTTTATGTGTTTGCGTACCGTCCCAAACGGCCCTTTAGGTCGCTTTCACCAGAAAGAAGTGTAGGGTGTCCCATAGAGCTTAATTAGCTTATAAGCTAGCTTATTTAGGTCCTTCGTTCTATTTAGGATTAGTTAAATTAATTTTGTTTGTCATTAGCTTATTTATTGTCTTTTGATAGCTTTCGGATCACTTGATAAGCCTTTATACTCATGAATGTTCTTTTTTTAGTCTCATTGTAATCAAGATTTACACACTTATTTGAGTTTTGAAAAGTTTTATTTTAGTGAAAAATCTTATTTTTGTTTATTTATTGGTTTGCAAAAGAAAATTTGAAAAAAAAGAGCAAAAGGTTGGGAGAGGTGCTCGAAACCCGAGACCTCCCACCTTTGGCAAAGTGATAGTGTGTACTGTATGACCATGCGCCTGGGTCTTGTCTTGGTTATTTCTTGCAACATCTATTACTTAAGGTCGATGCTAGTTTAAGCTTATAAGTTTTAGCTTATTCTTAACAGCTTATCCGTATAAGCTGTTGATCCCATTTTATTTTTCTTAGGTCCCCCATAGTGTAAAGTAATTTCTGTGATTTTTGCACATTTTTATAAAATGGTTTAGTATTTTTAATTAATTAATTAGATTAAATTAGTTTTTAATTCGTAATTATAATTTTAATAGTCATAAAAATAATTTTCTTTTTCCAATAATTTTCTTTTATTATTAGGATTGTAAAAATATATTTTTCATATCCGTAGGTATTTTACTTTATTTTCACGTTTTATTTCGCACGCTACGTAGTTTTAATTTAAACGACGCTTTAGGTTTTAAACGTTAATCGATTTTAAATATAGAATTAAATGACTTCAAAGTCTTAAATAGATTCGATTCCTTAGTGTAAAATCAATCATAACCTTTTCCTGCTCAATATTCACCCGATCACGATTCGTTGTATTACAGCTTTACACACCTCGTTGGGACTTAACGACCCGAGGATACACTAAACTCCTCCGGATAATTGCATTATGCTCTCAAGTGATTGGCTCTTGTTGACCATTTACCGGTTAATTTGGGTTGACCGTTTGGGACCAATCAAAATTTTGCTACCGCCGGGAGGTGTGCTTTGCTCACTACTTAATTTGAAGCATCATGATTGTTGAATATACACCAAAGG
This sequence comes from Chrysanthemum lavandulifolium, assembly GCA_022545495.1. Lineage (NCBI taxonomy): Eukaryota > Viridiplantae > Streptophyta > Magnoliopsida > Asterales > Asteraceae > Chrysanthemum > Chrysanthemum lavandulifolium. Next base: position 157,162,305 of record CM040243.1, read on the forward strand.
TATATTTACCATCTTTGTCCATATTTCCTTATTTTCATATAAAACCAAAATTATCGTGAAGTTAATTCGTTTGACTAATCGATTACCAAAAATATTTTCATTCTTTGTTTTACAAAATGTTTTTCAAAATACCAAAATATTCCTCTTACCCTCTTACCCTTTTGATTCTTCATTTCACCCTCCGAACCCTTTGATTCTTTCTATGTCTTATCCTCACCTTCTTGGTTGTCAATGGTGTGGTGGCCCTCATAATGATGATAATTGTCTCGCTTTTAGCATGGTAGAGTCGAAATGGTCTGCATTATAATCGATGAAGTGTCTAAATACTCATCATTTTTGTACAAAATAAACCGCAAAATCATCTCAAAACACTCGTAAACACATCAAAATGATCAAAATATCGCAAATCGTTGTTTTATGTGTTTTAAATGCAAAATATCAAAATCGATGAAAAACATATCAAATTTGCAAAATTGCGCTTCGATCCCCAAGTTTCTAAAATTGTCAAAAATGGTCCCCGAGTCAAAATTTCAAAAGAAAAATCACCAAAGGTCCTTTTAAAATCATAATTTGTCAAATTTAGTCCTTTGGTGAAAAATGTCAAAAGTTTGAGAAAATTACAAAATGGTCCTTCAAGTTAAGAATTGGCAGAAATGGTCCCTGGAAAATTTGAAAATGGCAACTTTGGTCCTTGTAAAATAAACACTTGTCAAATTCAGTCCTTGGAGCAACTTTGAGAGATTGGCAGCCTAGGTCCCTACATTTTCAGAAATTGCATTAAAGTCCTTGTCATTATTAACCTTTTACACCACTTGGACTTGTCATTTCTATTTTTGACCCTGCCTACCCTTTGTGACCCTGTCATTACAACAAATTGGACCCCCTCTTTATTTAATACCCAGTCAAACCTTGTTTGACTACCCACTTTCCCTCTCTCCCTCACGGGTGCTCCCAATCTCCATCATCACAACCTGCATATCACCTGCAAGCACTCAACCATCATCACCTTCCCTACTCTACCCCCCCCCTCCAAACACTTAACTCCAAAGGATCATTAAATGCACCCCCTACCTAACACCCTTCCCGGTGGCTTAAACCAAAATTGGCGCCAAAACATTTAAAGGGCCGTGATTGCTTCTACTCATCCTAGGTCCAGATTGTTGGTGGAACTATTCGTAAAGGTGAGAGAAAAGAGAATGGGTATAAAAGAGAAGGAAGACCGAGAAGCAAAGTAGTTAGTTTTTAGTTTTTAAGTAATGTATGTCGCTTTATAGCTTAACTTGTCTTAAATAGTTTTAATCAGATTTTCAAGCTTAATTGTATCAAATAACAAGAGCACTCAAGTGTATTTCAACTTTCTTTAAGTATCAATTTTAAGTTCAAGTTAATTTACATCTTATGTATCCAATCGTTGAAATTGTAAGTTCCAAACTCTTTGATAAAGCTTTTAGCAACCAAGTTTAATCTCATATGTTATATAAGCTTATAATAGCTTTTGTAAGTTTATAATCAAGTTTCAACCTCTTTGAATATTGGTCAATATAAGTCAACATAAGCAAAAATGGTGCGTAAATGGGAAAGGGTTGATGCAGCATGGAAATGGGTTGAGTTATAGCTTATTGGGTTGGATTTGATAGGTTAGTGGTCTTTGTTTCACGCTTTGCTAGCCATAGTGGCTTTGGACCATTGTAAGTGGTTTACAAGTTTTTAGCATAACCGCTTTTGTAGCTTAAATCATAAAACCTGTTCAAATAGTAGTAATTCGCTTATATTAAGTTAGTTTAATCATAATTGCAAGATGGTTCTGAGTTTGGATCTGTTTTGTTGCAAATCAGGCCCATAAAGGTGTGTTTGGATCTGTCTATTTATCTGTCTTTTAGGCTTACTCATTGCTTAGAATCTGTTGGATAGTGTTTGGTTAGCTCCTTTGTGTTAGTATCTGTCTCACTTTGTGCCTACTAAGTTCAAAAAGTCAAAATTGTACTTAAATCTATCTCACTGTTAACTGTTGGAGTTTTAGGATTGGCTAATCATTGATTTGTGTTTAGAAATCATCAAGCTTGCTTGCATTGTACTTATTACACCTTATTACATCAACATAAGTCATAAAATTGGATCTAAAGTTCATTTTAGTCAAAGTGCTCAATTGCTTTCAAAAGTCAAATAATGTGAAAAACCTGTTTGAGCTCAGTTAAAAGGATTTTTCTTGAACTCATCTTGGGGTCTTATCAAGTGGAATTGGCATTTTAGAAACTTCATCCGTCTCGTTACTTATTACCATTTTAGTTAAATTTTACAAATTTTTATAAGCTTCAAACAAGCTCTCTTTAGGCCAGTGCCCCGCTTCATCGCTTCAAAGACACCGAGAGTTTTTCTCGATATTGCGCACTTAGGCATGTGGCTTATTAGAGCTTATCATAGTCGCTTTTGGTACACTTGGTCTCACCTGTGTCCTTTCCAAGTTCCAATTCATAGTTTTCAGCTTGAGCTTATTTTTAAGCTTGTGCTTGTGCTTAAAGTCAAGACCTAAAATATGTTTTCGCTCATAAGTTCAATTATATCAAATCATAGACTTGTAATCCAGTGGTTAGAACTTGTTGTTTTTAGTTGCATTAGTACATTTAGCTTATTATAGCTTCTTTATCGCTTGGTAGCCTTTGGATTTCATTTGCTTATCAAAGTGCTTATTTCAATAAGCACTTGGTCATCAGTTTCATTTTCTTGCAAATAAGCATCTGTTTTTCCATTTTTCTTATATTCCTAGTATTAATTTAGACTTTTCCTGAAATTTTCAGATTTTTCTGAGTTGATTTGCTATTTTTCCTAATTTAAAGTAGTTTTTAAGCATTTTTAATTAGCTTTTAATACAAAAAATTCAGAAAAGGTTCAAAAATTAATTTTCAATTTTCTTAGGTTTAGATAAATATAAAAAGTAAAAAAGTAATTTTCCAGATTTTCATAGTTTATTTTGTAATTTTTAGTAATTTAATTAGTTTTTAATAGTTTAAAATTCCTAGAAAATAGAAAAATAATCAGAAAAATACAAAAATAGTTTTAAAAATTCTAGTTTGTTATTTTAGACTTTTCCATTTCATAATTTCATTTTTCTAGCTTTGTTTCCTAATTTCTTGTATTTTGGTTAATTATTAAATAGTTAAAAATAGTTTTTAATTAATAATAATTAAGATAATTAGTTATAAAAATAATTTTCTTTTTCTATTAATTTTCTTTATCATTAGGTTTGTAAAATATCATTTTCATATTTTTAGGGTTAATATTGCTTTAGTTTCACGCTTTTATCTCAGACGTCGCGTAGTTTTTAATTCGCTTTATAAAACAAAAAGAACAAAAACATCATTTTAATAATAGTGATAGCGTTTATTTAATATTTTTATCTTTTTTAATTTCCTTTAATTTTCATATTAAGCCGTTTTAATTTGTTGGCTTTTCCTGTAGTTTTAATCATATCACAAATCCTTTTATCCGTTCAAACTCCTCGATCACTAAACGTTTGATAATCCATTGCATAGCTCGCTGGGACATAACGACCCGGGGAGACCCTATACTCCTCAGATCTTCATTGCATTCGTGCTTCAGCAGTTTTAAGCTGGTTACGGTCCGCCATTCACAAGTGGCGGGCTTGTGTGATTTAGCTTGACCGTTTGGCACGCATCAAAATTTTGGCGCTACGGAGTCAGGTGCTAATTGTCTTACGCCTAGCATTAGTTGTTTGAATACTCACTCATTTGTTTATATCATCCATCTCTATCCATCTATATATATATATCCATATTTTCTTATAAAAATCCAAAACCCAAAAACATCCAAAAACGATAAAACACAAAAATATTTTTCTTTTGTTTCTATATATGTATCAAATAATAAAAATACAAAAGATTCGCTGCTTTCTCTAATAATAAACAACTTAAAAGATTACCACCGAAACCAAGGCAAAGGCACTACCTAACTGGGTGCGACCATAATAAGTTCCCGAACTAAAGATTTAAAACTTGCCTTTGTGTCCTTGTGATTGGTGTACCTTTTCAAAGAAGCCATTCATATTGTGATTATTGGTTAAGTTAATCGTTGTTTTGCCTCGATCTTGTGTTAATTGATTTTGTTGTGATATCGACGCTTCGTAACCGTAAAACCCATAAAGATTCTTCTCACCCCATTTTTATAAAACGCTCTTCATAATTCTCATTCTCATCTCGAAAGATTTTCATAATTCCCATTTCTTCTTAACTCCGAGATCCCTTAGAGTTATCTCTAGCATGCGCACTGCTCTTCTAGATCATTGAGTCCTTTGCGTGATCTAGCGAAATTCCAAGAAGACGCTCGAGACGCGTCGCCCAAATAGTCGAACCCGAGATTCGTACTATTTCAAACAACAATATGGCGCATTTAACGCATTTATGGCGGAAATGCTCCGTGCACCCACCGAGGGTTATGGAGATGCCATCATTCTTCCAAGAATCAACTCGATCACTTTGAATTGAAGACACATTTGATCCAACTTGTGTTCACAAATCAATTCCACGGTTTGATCGTGAAGACCAGTATGCACACATCCGCTGGTTTAACAAGTTGACTTCAACTATCAATTTCAAGGATGTTCCACAAAAGTCATCAAGTTGATGCTTTTTCCATTCTCTCTCGAGGGACAGCCGGATTTGGCCGAAAGAACCCCTCGATCTATCGAAACTTGGGAGGATCTTGTTCAAAAGTTTGTGAATTATTTCTTTCCTCCATCAAAGACGACTAATCTTAAAAATGAAATTTCGGATTTCGCCAAAATTTCGATGAAAACTTTGGAGAGGCATGGGAGAGATTCAAAGATCTCCTCAGAAATGCCCCCATCATGAATTCACGAGCTTCAACAAGTCAATATCTTTTACAATGGGTTGAACGGTAACGATCAAGATTCCTTGAATGTACAAAGGCAACATCTTGAATCGTAAGCCTAAAGATGTGATTGAGATTTGCGAGCAAAAATCAAAAGTTCCTATTTCTCGCAACAAAGTCAATACTCCTAACACTCCGCTCCTTCATCCAAGAACTTCTTCGAGTTATGCCTCGATATGCGCTCTAACGGATGCCATCCGTTGTATGATTAAGGATGTTAAGGAAATCAAAAGCGAAATTCATAAGCCTCGAACCAACCAAAGCCGTAAACAATGCGTGTGAAACTTGTAGTGGTCCACATGCGTATTATGATTGTCAAGCAACCGATGCTTCCTTTTACCAAGCTCCCGTAGCTCGTAAACCACAATCAATACCGACCAGTGTCGATCTCGACTACTGCACCTAGCGGTATGACACCACCGGTTTTCCTCCCTGCAAAACCATGGCAATCGTAATCGCTTTGTTCAATCAAGGACAAAATTTCAATAACTCTCAAAATTTCAATCAAAACCGAACAATTTCAACCAACCTCAACCATATCAAGCTCCAAATCATCAAAGTTATCAACAACCTCCTCAAGCTCCCATGCCAAATGACTTCATGAAAATGACCGAGTCAAACATGCTCAATGCAAACTCGCATCAATAACATGAGAGTTGAGCTTAAAAGGAAATTGATACCACAATGTCTCGCAGGACAAATGAGTTAAAGAATATGATGAGCAGCTTCATGAACATGAATATGAACAAAGCTTCGCCATCTTGGAGGACTCCCAAGCAATACTATTACCAATCCTAATGCCGAGTTGAAAGTCACCACTGTAGTGGTAAGACGACAATGGACCTAAGACCCTATGCCCCTCCTCCCGTGGCATTTAGTCAAGTTACCAAGGAGACAACGGACAAGGTGCATTATTCAAGCCCACGGTATCAAGACACGTCCCACCTCTCGGTAGTCCGTTTTAAGTCCGAACCCGGTTCAAGAAAAATCCTCGAGCCGTAAAACACTTCCATCCCGGCTCAAAGTCTAATCAGCTTCCTTACCCATCAAGAATGAATGATGAGAAGCTCAAAGACAAAACAAAGAGCAAATGGAAAAATTTTTCCAAATCTTCAATGAGCTTCACTTTGATATAAGCTTCTGATGCTCTCGCTCTAATGCCTAAATTTGCATCCACGCTAAAGGCTTACTCACCAACAAAGATAAGCTATCGAGTTGGCTAAACTCCTCTCAATGAGCAATGCTCAGTACCTATTCTAATAAGCTTCCGAAAGCTTGAAGACCCCGGCCGGTTTTAATCCCGCGATTGGGATGTTTCAATGTTCGCCTGGCCGATCTTGGCGCTAGCATTAACCTCATGCCACTCTCAAGCATGGAAGAAACTGCCTCTTCCCGAACTTTCATCCACTGTATGACACTCGAGCTAGCGGACTGCATCTGCAACTCGTCCACTGGGATAGCCGAGGATGTCGTGATGAAAGTGGGAAAGTTTCACTTTCATGCCGACTTTGTTGTAGTAGACTTCGATGCATCCTAGAGTTCCCTCATCTTGGGAGAGCTTTTTAAGAACGAGTCGTGCTCGATTGATGTGTTTGTCAAGAGTTGACCATACGGGTCGACAACGAAGAGCTCACGTTAAATATCAACCGTAACTCCAAACCTCAGACAAACAGAGTGTTGCAACAATTGATCAAAGATCCGAAGATTCAATGCAACACTCTCAAACTTCACGGTTAAGAGAGTCTTCAAAACGGCCGAGCTCAAAGCTTTGAAATTACCCCGGTTCAAACAAATGGTTTGAAAGTCGTACTGTGGAAGTCAAGAGTATTCTTGATGATGACAATGATCTAGAATCGGAGACTTCATCGAAGTGGTGGAAACCGCTAGCTCTAAGAGCACACCACTTGTCCCACCTCCGCATCGCTTGTCGATCGAGTTTGTTAAGTCCGTGGATGAAACCAAATTCTCTTCGCCATCCGAGTTGGATGATGATGTTTGTGATCCAATGGGAGACATTCTTCCCATTGATGAATCGCTCAAAATGATCCATCATCTTCTAGTCCTATTCCCGACTCTTCCATCCCTTCTCTCACTCCCCGATGAGGAAGATGACAACTTTGAATGAAGTCGATGCATTTCTTAGTGATGAGTCAATTCCAACGGAATTGATAACACTTACTTTGATCCGAGGGAGACATCCTTTTCCGGAAAGTTTGTTGATTGAAGAACCGCTTCCCACCCTCCTCCCTGACATCTTCTTGACAATCACCATCTAAGCTTCAAGTTTAAGCTTAAAGATGTCAAACCGGTGATTTGCTTCTCTCACGACGAATGGACTTGCATTCTCATGTAACGCCTTTATTCCATTCTTCACGATGGTGTGGTTGCTCTTTTCCTTTCTCTTTCGAATGAGGACACCATCTTTGACCCCGTATCATCCTTTATAGTTTCTACTATTAACAATACCGAGGTTGTATCTCGTCGTGTGGAACTTTCGATGTTCATATGTTTATCAACATTGTGAACGAAGTCCGATCGAGATTGGTTTTCCACGCTACTTTCCCCATGAACACATGAATTGGGTCGAGTCAAGCTAGCGACTGGAATCAAAAAAGAAGATGCTATATGGGTTTTCACCCATATTTCTGCCTTTCTTACCTCTTTCTACCACCCTAGTGCGGGGGTTGCCTACATGTTTCAAAAAAAAAAAAAAACATTTCAAATAATGGCCGTAGTATTTCCTTTCACGTTTTGTTTCTCGCATAATCGCGTATTTTGAATATTGAGGGCAATATTCATTTCTATGTGGGGAATTTCACGAATTTTATCATATAATTATACCAATTCCCGCTTTTGGCAAATTTTTTTTGGAGAAAGTGTTTTACACTTTCTCATTCGTTATCATCCGCCATGTCTGTAAGACAAAAGGATTGGCTAATCCAGGATCAAACGGCTCTTGGTAAAGATTTCTCAAACCGCTTATATGGCTTGCAATTTGCCCAAAATTGTATGGTTCTCAACTCACCATATCCTAAAAAGTGAAGAGTTGGCTAGCCCGCAAGTTTATGGCTTGTGGTAAAGGCAAATGGAAAACCATAATTGGTAATCACCACCAAAGATAATTCGATAATTTATCTAAGAGTTTGCTAGTCCGTATGGTACATTCGGTAAAGACAAATCAAACCGGTTGAAGTGGTGGTTTGCTCAAAATCACATGGTTATCAAGGTACCATGGTTCTTACTTGAACCGAAACATTTGGCTACCCGTAAGTAATGGCTTTTGGTAAAGAGATTAAAACCATTATGTTTTTCAAATCATTGCTAGGGACTAGCAATATCTCAATATGGGGATTGATGAGTGTCTAAATACTCATCATTTTGTACAAAATAAACGCAAAATCATCCGAAAACACTCAAACACATCAAATGATCAAAATATCGCAAATCAGTGTTTTATGTGTTTTAAATGCAAAATATCAAAATCGATGAAAAACATATCAAATTTTCAAAATTGCGCTTTAGTCCCCAAGTTTCTAAAATTGTCAAAAATAGTCCCCGAGTCAAAATTTCAAAAGAAAATCACCAAAGGTCCTTTTAAAATCATAATTTGTCAAATTTAGTCCTTTGGTGAAAAATGTCAAAAGTTTGAGAAAATTACAAAATGGTCCTTCAAGTTAAGAATTGGCAGAAATGGTCCTCGAAAATTTGAAATGGCAACTTTGGTCCTTGTAAATAAACACTTGTCAAATTCAGTCCTTGAGCAACTTTGAGAGATTGCACCTAGGTCCCTACATTTTCGTAAATTGCATTAAAGTCCTTGTCATTATTAACCTTTACACCACTGGACTTGTCATTTCTATTTTTGACCCCGCCTACCCTTTGACCTCTCACATTACAACAAATTGACCCCTTTATTTAATACCAGTCAAACCTTGTTTGACTACCCACTTTCTCTCTCTCCTCACGGGTGCTCCCAATCTCCATCATCACAACCTCGTGATATCACCCGCAAGCACTCAACCATCATCACCTTCCCTACTCTACCCTCCAAACACTTAACTCCAAAGGATCATTAAATGCACCCCTACCTAACACCCTTCCCACCGGCTTAAACCAAAATTGGCGCCTAAAACATTTAAAGGGCTGGATTGCTTTACTCATCCTAGGGTCCGATTGTTGGTGGAACTATTCGCAGAAAGAGAAAGAGGAATTGGGTATAAAAGAGAAGGAAGACCGAGAAGCAAAGTAGTTAGGTGTGTTTGTTTCATTAAGATGTTTGGGTCCGATTCGACTACCACATCTTACTAGTAAGAGGTGGCTAGAAAGTCAAATCGAACGAAATAATGTTGTTTGTTTTTGTATAAGTGTCGAATGATTTTAAGTGCTCGCTTTTGCAATTTGTTTATTAAACCAACGCAATGCGATAATAAGTAACTTATGTAAATATGAAACAAGACTTTTATCATAAATATAACATAGTTAATAAACAATCAAATATATTATATAAAGTTTACAAAACGAGTAAGAGGCAAGAAGACAAGTCTCTCACCTCTTCATCGAGTAAGATGTTATATGTCTAACTGGTCTTACTCAAAAGAAAAACAAACAAACAAAACGCCCCGCCCACCTCTTCATCGGTAAGAGTAAGAGGCCTAATAAGACCTTTTTAAAAACAAACACACCCTTAGTTTTTAGTTTTAAGTAATGTATGTCGCTTTATAGCTTAACTTGTCTTAAATAGTTTTAATCAGATTTTCAAGCTTAATTGTATCAAATAACAAAGACCCAAGTGTATTTCAACTTTCTTTAAGTATCAATTTTAAGTTCAAGTTAATTTACATCTTATGTATCCATCGTTGAAATTGTAAGTTCCAAACTCTTTGATAAAGCTTTTAGCAACTCAAGTTTAATCTCATATGTTTATATGTTTATAATAGCTTTTTGTGTTTATAATCAAGTTTCAACCTCTTTGAATATTGGTCAATATAAGTCAACATAAGCAAAATGGTGCAGAAATGGGAAAGTGGTTGATGCAGCATGGAAATGGGTTGAGTTATAGCTTATCGGGTTGGATTTGATAGGTTAGTGGTCTTTGTTTCACAGCCATAGCCATAGTGGCTTTGGACCATTGTAAGTGGTTTACAAGTTTCTTAGCATAATCAGTTTTTGTAGCTTAAATCTATTAAAACCTGTTCAAATAGTAGTAATTCAGTTATATTAAGTTAGTTTAATCATAATTGCAAGATGGTTATGAGTTCGATCTGCTTTTGTTGCAAATCGTGCCCATAGGCGTGTTTGGATCTGTCTATTTATCCTGCTTTTTAGGCTTACTCATTGCTTAGAATCTGTTGGATAGTGTTTGGTTAGCTCCTTTGTGTTAGTATCCGCCTCACTTTGTGCCTACTAAGTTCAAAAAGTCAAAATTGTACTTAAATCCATCTCACCGTTAATCGTTGGAGTTTTAGGATCACTAATCATTGATTTGTGTTTAGAAATCATCAAGCTTGCTTGCATTGTACTTATTACACCTTATTACATCAACATAAGTCATAAAATTGGATCTAAAGTTCATTTTAGTCAAAGTGCTCAATTGCTTTCAAAAGTCAAATAATGTGAAAACCCGTTTGAGCTCGCTTAAAAGGATTTTTCTTGAACTCATCTTGGGGTCTTATCAAGTGGGAATTGGCATTTTAGAAACTTCATCTGGTCTGGTTACTTATTACCATTTTAGTTAAATTTTACAAATTTTTTATAAGCTTCAAACATGCCTCTCTTTTAGGCCAAAGTGCCCTGCTCACTGTTTCAGCACACTGAGAGTTTTTCTCAGATATTGCAGCTTAGGCACAGGGCTTATTAGAGCTTATCATAGTCTGCTTTTTGGTACACTTGGTCTCACCCAGGTCCTTTCCAAGTTCCAATTCATAGTTTTCAGTTTGAGCTTATTTTTAAGCTTGTGCTTGTGCTTAAAGTCAAGACTAAAACTCTTTTGCTCATAAGTTCAATTATATCAAATCTGATTAGACTTGTAATCCAGTGGTTAGAACTTGTTGTTTTTAGTTGTATTAGGTACATTTAGCTTATTATAGCTTCTTTATCAGTTTGGTAGCCTTTGATTTCATTTGCTTATCAAAGTGCTTATTTCAATAAGCACTTGGTCATCAGTTTCATTTTCTTGCAAATAAGCATCTGTTTTTCCATTTTTCTTATATTCCTAGTATTAATTTAGACTTTTCCTGAAATTTTCAGATTTTTCTGAGTTGATTTGCTATTTTTCCTAATTTAAAGTAGTTTTTAAGCATTTTTAATTAGCTTTTAATACAAAAAATTCAGAAAAGGTTCAAAAAATTAATTTTTCAATTTTCTTAGGTTTAGATAAATATAAAAAGTAAAAAAAGTAACTTTCCAGAATTTTCATAGTTTATTTTGTAATTTTTAGTAATTTAATTAGTTTTTAATAGTTTAAAATTCCTAGAAAATAGAAAATAATTCAGAAAAATACAAAAATAGTTTTGAAAATTCTAGTTTGTTATTTTAGACTTTTCCATTTCATAATTTCATTTTTCTAGCTTTGTTTCCTAATTTTTGTATTTTGTTAATTATTAAATAGTTAAAAATAGTTTTTAATTAATAATAATTAAGATAATTAGTTATAAAAATAATTTTCTTTTTCTATTAATTTTCTTTTATCATTAGGTTTGTAAAAATATCATTTTCATATTTTTAGGGTTAATATTGCTTTAGTTTCACGTTTTTATCCAGACGTCATGTAGTTTTTAATTCAGTTTTATAAAAACAAAAGAACAAAAACAAGATTTTAATAATAGTGATAGCGCTTTATTTAATATTTTTATCTTTTTAATTTCCTTTAATTTGCATATTGCCGCTTAATTTGTTGGCTTTTCCGTAGTTTTAATCATATCACAAATCCTTTTATCCGCTCAAACTCCCTCGATCACTAAACGCTTGATAATCCATTGAGCAGTCATTGGGACATAACGATCTTGGGAGACCCTATACTCCCCGTGATCTTCATTGCATTCAGTGCTCAAAGAAGTGAAGTCGGTTACGGTCCGCTTGATGAGTGTCTAAATACTCATCATTTTTGTACCATTTAAAGCGCAAAAACATCCGAAAACACTCGAAATGCATCAAAATGATGAAAATATCACAAATAAGTGTTTTATGTGTTTTAAATGCAAAATACCAAAATCGGTGAAAACGTATCAAGTTTGCATAATTAGCGCTTTAGTCCCCAAGTTTCAAAAGTTGTCAAATATAGTCCACTGGTAAATCAAAATAAAGCAAAAATATCATTTAAGGTCCTAGGATTCATGAGTTGTCAAAACAAACCCTTCAAAGTTTAACAATTACAAAATGACAACTTTAACCCCTAGAGTTTGAAAATTGTCATAAAAGGTCCTCGGATATTTAAAAAGTGAAAATAATCAAATATGGTCCTTGTACTATTCATATATGGCAAGTTTGGTCCTTGTGTTAACTTTGGCAAAAGTGCAGGTTTAGCCCTCAAAAATCAGCAAATTGCATAAATGGTCCTTGTGATACTACTACTAAACCAAACGGACCCCTTGTAATATTAATCCAATCCCAAACACAAACCCAGCTGGCCCAAGTCACAAGCCCAACCCACACCACTTGACCGTTGGACCATGACCCCTGAACCTTGAGCTAGTCCAAAATCATTTTGACCATCCAATATACCATTTGACCCCCGTTATTAATATCAACTCGGTCAAAAAAGTCAAACGCGCCAAAACCGGATACACTGTGCTTCTTCCTCACCCAATCTCGCAAACCAAAACCCAGTGGTTTTCCACCTTTACACTGTTATCCAAATTGTTTAACCACTCCCTCCACCTCCACATCCTCCCAAACTTCTTTAATTGCAAATACACTTAAGTGACTTTTGGCGCCAAAATTCCACATGGACGATTATGATGATTTTGAAAGATCCAATGGTTGGAAATAGGTGGGAAAGATTCGAGAGATGTCGACAAGAGCCTAAAAGATCAATATAAAGAAGATTGGAGCCATGTAGAAGAGTATCTAGTTTTAATTTAGTTAATGTATGTCGTTTTAATTACTTTTCAAATTCGGTGTATTTCTTAGCTTTCAAGTATTGTTGTTATCAATTTTAGTGTAATATAAATCTTTTCACCATCAATTCCAAGTTTCAATTATCATTTTCAAGTTTATGCATTTTAAGCTTAAAATCTCAATTTAGCTTAATGTTGTTTGTAGAGTGTTATTATGGACTCATAAGCTCACTTAAGCTCCTAGAAAGCTTTTCTAAGCTTTTAGAAACCATAAAACTCGGTTTAGAAGTAAAACTCAAAAATTACCAAAATACAAAAAATTAGTTAAAAATAAAAATCAATGGAAATGGAGATCACAAATTGGAGCGGGGTGAATATTGGATTGCCCTTGGGTTTAGAGCTTCTTGGGAAGTTATAGGTTGTATTCTCGGTCCTTGGTTCTCATTTTCACTTGGAAACCAATTTGTAAGCCTTTTGTTCCATTTTGGCATTTCTTTGTTTAAGTCATTGATTAGCTTAAATCTTTGTATGTTCATGTTTCGAGTTGTAGCTAAGTAGAATTAAACATAAAAGCAAGTTGCTTGTTCTCTAGAATTGGTAGTTGCTAAAAATCTTAGCTTAACGATAAACATAGCATATTTGTCATCACCGAGTTCTATGTTGTTATTGTTGTTGTTTAATGCTTCTTGATCTCATTAAATGATAATATAAGGGCTTGAATCGGTTACATGGTCTTAATCTGTAAAACCTTTTGAAAATCACAATAGCGAGTTTGTTATAGTGTTGTTTGGATATCTTGTGTTATCTCGTGCTAGAGGCCATTGTGTTGTTGTTTGTTGTTGTTCTATGTCACAATAGGATCTTATAACTCGAGTGCAACATTAAAACCAGTGCTTGTTTGTTAAAAGTCAAAATCACTTTTAATCTCACTTAATTTGATAAGCTGTTAGGATTTAAAGAGTAAAAATCATCACAGTTGCTTATAACTTGATCACTTAGCTTAATTTCATCTTATCTTAGGTTATTACAACAAAATCAATAAGTAGAATCAATCCAAAGTTCATATTAGTCAAACTTTTAGTATAACTTAAAAAGTCAAATTTTCGGTTTAGTCGTTTTGAATAAAATAGATAATTTTATATAGGACTTAATATTAAGTTTCAAGATTTGAGCTTTTGGGATATTAATATTCAAGTTGCTCATCTTAATCATAGTATTTTTATAATTTCTAATTAGCTTGTTTAATGACTTATTTCTTAGCTTCTTTTAACACCTTGTTTGAAAAAGTGCCTGTGTACGCAGTTTACAAGCTTTTCACAAGCTCTCACAGAGCTCATTAGTGAACCATAGCTTGTGTACTTTAGCTTTTGTGTAGCTTAACTACCTTTCTCTCTAGTCCAGTGCTTATTTTTACCTTTCTAGCTTATTTGATAAGGTTGCAAGTAGCTTTTTGTTTGTCCCATTTCTTGTGTAAGCTGCATACCGAGTCAGATGTACTTAAGCCAGCTTTTCACAAGCTTGTCATGAGCTTAATAGTGGGTCTTACCTTGTATATTTTGGTTCCCGAGAAGCTCACCAACCCGACTTGTTGTGTTAGTGCTTATTTTGAGCTTTGGAGCTTTGCCCTAGCTTAATCTAGCTTTTAAACTTTGTGCGAGCTGTTTGGTTGCTTTGATTAGTATAAGTGCTTATTTGCTTATTTATAGCTTATCGGTGTGTTTATTCTGTGCCTTTTAGCTTAATTTAAGTAGCTTTAGCTTATTTGTATCTTATTTTACCTTTGGTTCTATCTGTAAGCTTATTTGAGCTTAAAACATCAAAATAAGCTCATAAGCTTAACTGTTAAGCTCTATAAGCTTATTAAATGCTTATTTTTAAGTTGTAAAATTTTGTTTTCATTAAAGTTACTTAATTTCAGTAGTATAATAGTTTTGTAAAAGAAAAAACACAAAAACATCATTTTAAAAATAGTGATAGCGTTTATTTAATAGAAATTAGCTTTTAATTTTCTTTTTCGACTTATTATTAAGCACTTTCTTGTTTTATAATTTTCTTAGCTTTCTGTCACCATAGGATATTTATAGAAAAATTTCATAATTTTCTTAGCTTGTTTAGTATTTATTAGAATTTAAAATAGTTAAAAGTATTAAATAATTAATAATAAATAAATAAAAAGCATAAAAATATCTTTTCAGTTTTAAAATTAGTTTTCTAATATTTTAGATTTTTCTAAGTTAAAATTTCATTTTCTAGGTTAATTTTATATTTTCTTGTATTTAAGTGTATTTTAAATAATTAATAAATAGTAATTAATTAATAATAAATAGATAAAAAGTGTAAAAATATATTTTCAGTTTTAAAATAAGTTTTATAATATTTTAGATTTTTCTAAATCATAATTTCATTTTCTAGCTTTATTTCATATTTTCTTATATTTTAGGGTATTATTAAATAGTTAAAATAGTTTTTAATTAATAATAATTAAATAAATAGTTATAAAAATAATTTTAATTTTCCAATAATTTTCTTTTATTATTAGGATTGTAAAATATCATTTTCATATCCATAGGTGTTTTATTCTTTTAAATTTACGTTTTATTTTGTGCGTTTACGTAAAATTTAATAAACGTCACGTATTTACGTTTGTTTAATCGATTGTTGTGCTTTATAGTTACGTATCCAAATACAATTCCAATCAATCAAGAGTGTAATTACCAATCAAAATCCTTACCGATCATTATCCTTAGTGATCATTCGACATCCGAACGTTTTAAGCACCATTAATCCTCCGTGGGACTTAACGACAGGGAATCCACTATATTCCAAGGAAATTGCATTGGTTTTAGACTGTTTGAATTTTATTACGGTTGACCATTCACAAGTGGTTGACTTGTGTAATAAACTTGACGGTTGGGAGCGAATCAAATTTTGGCGCCACGGGAGGCTTTAGCGTGTTTTAAACATTCTCGGACCCATACTTGCACATATACCACCTTTTGTAAGCAGTTTTTTGTAAAGTTATCAAAAAGTTCATTAACACTTTTCCTAAAGTGTTAACAACACCAAAAAATATAAAACAACAAAACAATCGTAACGTTTTCTTTCTTGTATTTTCTTTAAGGTGATTCTTAAAGAGATACGATTTGGTTAAGCGAGACGATACCAAAAATATTGTCCAAAAGTATTTAAACCCTTAGCACAAATCCATACCTACGTCTTTTCGGTGGTACTTAATAAATACATAAAATCAACCACCGCAAACCAAGGCGAACACCTACCAACTGGGGTGTGAACATTAATAAGTTCCCAATCTTAAAGATCAAAACTTACCTTTGTGTCCTTGTGATTTGGTGTACCTTTTTCAAAAAAGCCATTTCATTTGTGATTATTGGTTTAAGTTCACTTGTCGTTTTGCCTCGCATTTGTTTTTGAAAACCGATTTTTATACTTAGTGCATGCGCTCGTTCTTCCACTCCACAAGTCCACTTTCGAGCTTGTAAGTATTCCACGTGAGCGTGAGGGCGTTCGCTCCTTCACCGTGGTGAGGGCGTCTAGCACCACCACCCCCGTCGTAATGGCGGAAGATAAACCGATGAATGAGCTTCTCCAAGCACCCATCGAGGGTTACGGAGATGCCATTATTGTCCCAACCATCGTGGGCGATACCTTGAGCTCAAAACCGGGTTGCTTAATCTTGTAACCCAAAGCCAATTTTATGGTTTTGAGCGGATGATCCTCATGCACATATTCGATGGTTCAACAAGATTGCATCGACCATCAAATACAAGAATGTCCCACATGAAGCAATTAAGCTTCTTTCGTTCCCATTCTCAGAGGACAAGCCGGAATTGGCGAGAAACAACCCCTCGTTCCATTGAGACATGGGAGGATTTAGTCACTAAGTTTGTTAACGAATTCTATCCTCCATCCCGAACTACAAGTCTTAAGAATGAGATAATGAAATTCTCTCAAAGATTTGATGAATCATTCGGTGAGGCATGGGATCGTTACAAAGAGTTGCTCGAAAGTGTCCGCATCATGGTTTTACCGAGTTAATGCAAATGGATACTTTCTACAATGGTGCGAGACAAACTGACCAAGACTCTTTAAATGCCTCCGCTGGAGGTAATTTCTGAGCAAGACCACAAAAGAAGCCTTGCAAATCATTGAAAACAAGTCCCGTGTCCGCCCTTTCCGAACAAAGACATATCGGTCTCGGTCTAATGCGGGACCTTCTACTTCATCTCACGTGAGTACATCTAGCACCGATGCTAAGATTGACAAACTCACGAGATATTGTTCGAGCTTTGGTTCTTGCTAACCAAAGAAAGTCACTTTCACACGACACCATCACATGGTGAAGTGAAGAAAGTCGAGGCTCGTGTTACTTGTGGTGGCCCTCATGCATACTACAACCTGAATGCCACCGATGGTAGTCCATTTGAAGCCAATGCTATAGCGGTACTTCACATCGTGGAGGTAATCAATACCGTCCTCAAAATGAACCAAACTACCGTGCTAATACTTATCAAGGACCACCCGGTTTTAACCGAATCCTAACATACAAAACCGAATCGAACCAACCTAGAATGAACCAAGGTTATCAAAACCAAGGTAATTTCTATCCGGACCAAATCAAGGTTTCCAACATCAAGGAAACCTTAATCAAAACAATTTCAATCGAGGGAATCAATTTCGTGGAAATGTGAATCCTAACCAAGGAATTTTCAACAACAAGGTCATAATCAAAACATACGACCTCAAAATTTCCCTCCACCTCCTCCGGTACCATCATCGATGAGTTATTGAAGCAATTCATGAAATCCCAAGATGAAATGAGCAGGTTGTTGGTCGGTCGGATCGGCGATCTAAAGAAGTCTTTAAATGATCAACCCTCGGGCTCGGGAAAACTTCCGAGCAACACGATCGCTAACCCGAGGGGCGATGCAAAGCGATCACAACCGAAGTGGTGTTTCATACAATGGACCCGCTATTCCTACTACCTCTTCTTCTTCTCTCCCGAAGGTAGTGGAAAGTGAACACGAGGCGACAAAGGACAAGGAACTTCCTACTAATAACGGAGGTACCAACGATGTCCATCCTCAAGTTGTCCGAAACCCAAATCCAATCCAGAGTTGTTTTGAACCTCCGTAGCTCCGTTGAAAACCCCAAATCCAAATCTTCTATTCCTTACCCATCACGTTTGAATGAGCAAAGCTCCATGAAAAAGCCGGTCATCAAATGGACAAATTTTTCAAATTTTCCAAGAACTACATTTTGACATAAGCTTTGCGGATGCTATCATCTTGATGCCCAAGTTTGCATCAACTCTCAAACACATGTTAAGCAACAAGGAAAAAGCTGTTTGAGATGGCAAAACTCCTCTGAGCGAGCGCTCTGCGGTTATCACTCAAGAAGCTTCCCGAGAAGCTTGGAGATCTGGAAAATTTCTCTTACCTTGTGTATTTCCGGGAATGGTTGAATGCTTTGCCTTAGCCGATCTTGGTGCAAGCATCAATCGATGCCTATTCAATATGGAAGAAACTTTCTCTCCGGACCTTACTCCTACATGCATGACTCTCGAGCTTGCGGATCGTACAATATCCGTCCACTTGGCATTGCCGAGGGCGATTGTGAAAGTAGGAAAGTTCCATTTTCCGGTGACTTTGTGGTTGTTGACTTTGATGCCGATCATCGGGTTCCTCTCATTGTTGGACGAGGATTCACGAGAATGGGCCGTGCTCTCATTGATGTATTTGAGCAAGAAATCACATTACGTGTAGGTAATGAAGTCATCACCTTTAACCTTGATCAAACTTGAGGTACTCCGCAAACTATGATTACGAGTCGGTTAACCGAATAGATATCATTGATGTTGCTTCGAAGAGTACTCTCAAGAAGTTCTTGGTTATGATCATAATTCTTGAGTGATAATCTCACTCATTCATCTCAACCCATCATTGCCAATTCTACTCCTTCTCTCACTCCGTTTGAGGAAAGTGACTTCATCTTGGAAGAGATTGAAGCATACTTGTCTAGTGATTCGGTTCCATGGGAAATTGATCACGCCCAATTGACATCGAGGGAGATATTCTTCTCATCGAGAAGATGCTCAATGATGATCCATCATCACTCCCTCCCGTCGAGCTTCATAACAAGGAAGTCAAGTCGGTTGAGAAAAGCGAAGAATTTCACGAAGTCGAACTTAAGGACTTACCACCTCATCTCGAGTATGCATTTCTTGAGGGTGATGATAAATTACCCGTCATTATTGCTCGAGATTTGAGTAAAGATGAAAATATTGCTCTCATAAAGGTCTTGAAGTCACACAAGCAAGCAATTGCTTGGAAACTCTCCGACATTAAGGGTATCAACCACGAGTTTTGTACTCACAAAATCTTGATGGAGGATGACTTCAAACCAATGATTCAACATCGAGAAGAGTAAATCAAAAATCCATGATGTTATTAAACAAGAGGTTCTCAAACTTCTTGATGCAGGATTAATTTACCCGATCTCGATAGTCCTTGGGTTAGCCCAATTCATTGTGTTCCTAAAAGGGTGGCATAAGCTGTTGTCACAAATGAAGAAAATGAGTTAATTCCAACTCGGCTGGTTACGGGATGGCGTGTTTGCATTGACTATCGTAAGTTGAATGACGCCACCCGTAAAGACCATTTTCCTCTACCCTTCATGGACCAAATGCTTGAGAGATTAGCATGGAATGAATACTATTGTTTCCTTGATGGTTTCTCGGGTTATTTTCAGATTCCCATTGATCCACAGGATCAAGAAAAGACCACATTCACCTGCCCATACGGAACTTTTGCCTACAGACGTATGCCTTTTGGCCTATGTAATGCTCCTGGCACGTTCCAACGATGTATGATGGCCATATTCCACGACATGATCGGGGAAACAATGGAGGTGTTTATGGATGACTTCTCGGTCATTGGGGACTCGTTTCAAACATGTCTCTCCCATTTAGAAAAATGCTAAAGCGGTGTGAAGACACCAATCTTTGTCTAAATTGGGAGAAGAGCCACTTTATGGTCAAAGAAGGCATAGTCCTTGGCCATAAGATTTCAAAAATGGGATTGAGGTTGATAGAGCAAAAGTCGATGTTATTGCTAAATTGCCTCATCCTACTACCGTCAAAGGTATTAGGAGTTTTTAGGTCATGCCGTTTTATCGCAGATTCATACAAGATTTTTCTAAAATCGCCTGACCTATGACTCATCTTCTTGAAAAGATGCTCCTTTTATCTTCTCACCGAGTGCATCAAAGCTTTTGAAACATTAAAGAAAAAGCTTCTGAAGCACCCATTCTCGTTGCCCGATGGGATTTGCCTTTTGAGCTCATGTGCGATGCAAGTGATTTTGCTATCGGTGCGGTCCTAGGGCAACGTAGATCCAAGCATTTTCACCTATCCACTCACGCGAGTAAGACTATGACTGAAGCTCAAACCCATTACACCACTACAGAAAAAGAGCTACTAGCCGTGGTGTATGCGTTTGAGAAGTTTCGACCATACCTAATCTTGACCAAATGCGTGGTGTATACGGATCACTCGGCTCTCAAATATCTCTTTGCAAAACAAGATGCAAAGCCGAGATTGCTCCGTTGGGTTCTCCTCCTGCAAGAATTTGATATCATTATACGTGATAAAAAGGAGCCGAGAACCTAGTCTGCGATCATCTGTCCGATTAGAAAACCCTCACCAAGATGTTTTCGAGAAAAGGAAATAAATGAAACATTTCCTCTCGAGACACTCAATGCGGTTTCTTTTCATGGAAACTCTACTACCCCATGGTTTCTTGACTTTGCAAATTACCATGCGGGTAACTTCATAGTGAAAGGAATGTCGACCCAATGGAAGAACAAATTCTTCAAGGATGTTAAACATTACTACGGGACGACCCTACTTATTCAAAATCATGCGGATCAAGTCATCCGGCGGTGTGTTTATGGACGAGGAAGCTATGGACATTCTCAAAGCTTGCCATCTTTGGACCCACGGGGCCATCATAGTCCAAATTACACCGCCAAAAGGTGTTTGATTCCGGGTTTTATTGGCCCACTATTTACAAGGATGCCCACGAATTTGTCAAAGCATATGACGCTTGTCAACGTCACGGAAATATCTCTCAAAGAAATGAAATGCCGCATAAGCGCCATTCAAGTGTGTGAGATCTTTGACATCCGGGCATTGACTTTATGGGGCCATTTCCATCATCTCGAGGAAACAAATACATACTTGTGGTGTTGACTATTTGTCAAAATGGGTTGAAGCGAAAGCTTTACCTACCAATGATGCCCGAGTTGTTGTAAAATTCTTAAAATCTCTTTTGCTAGGTTTGGAACTCCATGAGCTATAATCGATGATCGTGGTACGCATTTTGCAATGACCAATTTGATCGAGTCATGCAAAAGTATGGTGTAACTCACCGTCTCTCTCTGCATACCACCCCAAACAAGTGGGCAAGTGGAAGTTTCCAACCGTGGTATAAAAAGAATTCTTGAAAGGGACGAGGCGAAAACCGTGCATCCGGTCGGATAAACGGATGACGACACGGGCCTTCCGTGCGACTTATAAAACACCAATCGGTGTACTCCATACAAGCTTGTGTGCGGAAAGGCATGTCATCTGCCGATTGAGCTCGAGCACAAAGCATCTTGGGCCTTGAAACATGCCAACTTCGATATTCGAGACGGTGGTGATCACGAAAAGTTCAAATGAATGAATTAAATGAACTCCGTGATCAAGCATACGAGAACTCTTTGATCTACAAACAAAAGACAAAGAAGATTCATGACTCCAAAATCAAGAACCGCGTTTTCAACGTCGGTGATCGAGTCCTTCTTTTCAATTCAAGATTGAAGATTTTCTCGGAAAACTAAAATCCATTGGTGCGGACCATTCACCATCACTAAAGTATTTCCTTATGGAACCATTGAGTTATCTCAACCCGATGGTCCAAATTTTAAAGTGAATGGTCATCGATTGAAGCACTATTTTGGAGAGGACATTCCACCCATGGTTGTCCGGATCTACAAACTTTCCCCATGAACCAATGAATGCGGGGATCGAGTCAAGCTAGCGACTCGGTAATCAAAAACAATAGCACACCATATGGGTTTTCACCCATATTTCGATTTCTTTCTACTTTCTACCACCCTAGTGTGGGGAGTTGCCCATTGTTGTATATAAGTTTTATCATTAAAAAAAAATGTATATATAAAAATAAAATAATGGCCGTAGTATTTCCCTTTTCGTTCTATGTTTCGGCATAACCGCGGTACTTTGAATATTGAGGGCAATATTCATTTCTAGTGTGGGGGAATTCTCACGAATTTTATCATGTAATTATACCACCCAATTCCCCATTTTGGCCAAAATTTTTTTTGGAGTAAGTGTTTTCACTTACTCAAAGAATGGTAATCATCCGCCATGTCTAACCCACATAAGGATTGGCTAATCCAGAGCAAACGGCTCTTGGTAAAGATATCTCAAATCCGTTTATGGCTTGCAATTTGCCCAAAATTGTATGGTGTTCATTCACCATATCTTTAATTAGTGAAGAGTTGGCTAGCCCGCAAGTTTATGGCTTGTGGTAAAGGCGTTGGAAAACCATAATTGGTAATCGACTCACCAAAGATATAATTTATCTAAGAGTTGGCTAGTCCGAAGCAAACGGCTTCGGTAAAGACAAATCAAACCGTTGAAGGCGGTGGTTTGCTCAAAATCATATGGTTATCAATGTACCATAGTTCTTACTTGAACTCAAACAATTGGCTACTCGAGTAATGGCTTTTGGTAAAGAGATGAAATCCATTAAGTTTTCTCAAAAGATTGCTAGGGACTAGCAATATCTTAGTGTGGGGATTGATGAGTGTCTAAATACTCATCATTTTGTACCATTTAAGCGCAAAAACATCCGAAACACTCGTAAATGCATCAAAATGATGAAAATATCACAAATAAGTGTTTTATGTGTTTTAAATGCAAAAATACCAAAATCAGGTGAAAAACGTATCAAGTTTGCATAATTAGCAGTTTTAGTCCCCCAAGTTTCAAAAGTTGTCAAATATAGTCCCTGGTAAATCAAAATAAAGCAAAAATATCATTTAAGGTCCTAGGGATTCATGAGTTGTCAAAACAAACCCTTCAAAGTTTAAAAATTACAAAATGACAACTTTAATCCCTAAAGTTTGAAAATTGTCATAAAAGGTCCTCGGATATTTAAAAAGTGAAAATAATCAAATATGGTCCTTGTACTATTCATATATGGCAAGTTTGGTCCTTGTGTTAACTTTGGAAAAAGTGCAGGTTTAGTCCCTCAAAAATCAGCAAATTGCATAAATGGTCCTTGTGATACTACTACTAAACCAAACGGACCCCTTGTAATATTAATCCAATCCCAAACACAAACCCAGCTGGCCCAAGTCACAAGCCCAACCCACACCACTTGACCCTTGGACCATGACCCCTGAACCTTGAGCTAGTCCAAAATCATTTTGACCAGTCCAATATACCATTTGACCCCGTTATTAATATCAACTCGGTCAAAAAAGTCAAACGCGCCAAAACCAGATACACTGTGCTTCTTCCTCACCCAATCCTGCAAACCAAAACCAGAGTGGTTTTTCCACCTTTACACCTGTTATCCAGTTGTTTAACCACTCCCCTCCACCTCCACATCCTCCCAAACTTCTTTAATTGCAAATACCTGCTTAAGTGACTTTTGGCGCCAAAATTCCACATGGACAGTTATGATGATTTTGAAAGATCCAATGGTTGGAAATAGGTGGGAAAGATTCAGAGATGTCGACAAGAGCCTAAAAGATCAATATAAAGAAGATTGGAGCCATGTAGAAGAGTATCTAGTTTTAATTTAGTTAATGTATGTCGTTTTAATTACTTTTCAAATTCCAGTGTATTTCTTAGCTTTCAAGTACTGTTGTTATCAATTTCAGTGTAATATAAATCTTTTTCAGTCATCAATTCCAAGTTTCAGTATCATTTTCAAGTTTATGCATTTTAAGCTTAAAATCTCAATTTAGCTTAATGTTGTTTGTAGTGTTATTATGGACTCATAAGCTCACTTAAGCTCCTAGAAAGCTTTTCTAAGCTTTTAGAAACCATAAAACTCAGTTAGAAGTAAAACTCAAAAATTACCAAAATACAAAAAATTAGTTAAAAATAAAAATCAATGGAAATGGAGATCACAATTTGAGCGGGGTGAATATTGGATTGCCCTTGGGTTTAGAGCTTCTTGGGAAGTTATAGGTTGTATTCTCAGTCCTTGGTTCTCGCCACTTGGAAACCAATTTGTAAGCCTTTTGTTCCATTTTGGCATTTCTTTGTTTAAGTCATTGATTAGCTTAAATCTTTGTATGTTCATGTTTCGAGTTGTAGCTAAGTAGAATTAAACATAAAACAAGTTGCTTGTTCTCTAGAATTGGTAGTTGCTAAAAATCTTAGCTTAACAATAAACATAGCATATTTGTCATCACCGAGTTCTATGTGTTATTGTTGTTGTTTAATGCTTCTTGATCTCATTAAATGATAATATAAGGGCTTGAATCGATTACATGGTCTTAATCAGAAACCTTTTGAAAATCACAATAGCAGTTTGTTATAGTGTTGTTTGGATATCTTGTGTTATCGTGCTAGAGGCCAGTTGTGTTGTTGTTTGTTGTTGTTCTATGTCACAATAGGATCTTATAACTCGATTGCAACATTAAAACCGGTGCTTGTTTGTTAAAAAGTCAAAATCACTTTTAATCTCACTTAATTTGATAAGCTGTTAGGATTTAAAGAGTAAAAATCATCACAGTTGCTTATAACTTGATCACTTAGCTTAATTTCATCTTATCTTAGGTTATTACAACAAAATCAGTAAGTAGAATCAATCCAAAGTTCATATTAGTCAAACTTTTAGTATAACTTAAAAAGTCAAATTTTCAGTTTAGTCGTTTTTGAATAAAATAGATAATTTTATATAGGACTTAATATTAAGTTTCAAGATTTGAGCTTTTGGGATATTAATATTCAACTGCTCATCTTAATCATAGTATTTTTTATAATTTCTAATTAGCTTGTTTAACAGCTTATTTCTTAGCTTCTTTTAACACCTTGTTTGAAAAAGTGCCCTGTGCACAGTTTTACAAGCTTTTTCACAAGCTCTCACAGAGCTCATTAGTGAACCATAGCTTGTGTACTTTAGCTTTTTGTGTAGCTTAACTACCCATCTCTCTAGTCCATTGCTCATTTTACCTTTCTAGCTTATTTGATAAGGTTTGCAAGTAGCTTTTTGTTTGTCCCATTTCTTGTGTAAGCGCATACCCGGTGTACTTAAGCCACTTTCACAAGCTTTCAAGAGCTTAATAGTGGGTCTTACCTTGTATATTTTGTGTTTTTCGAAAAGCTCACTTCTTGACTTGTTGTGTCAGTGCTTATTTTGAGCTTTGGAGCTTTTGCCCCTAGCTTAATCTAGCTTGCAAAAATTGTGCAGGCCTGTTTGGTTGCTTTGATTAGTATAAGTGCTTATTTGCTTATTTATAGCTTATCAGTGTGTTTATTTGTGCCTTTTAGCTTAATATAAGTAGCTTTAACTTATTTGTATCTTATTTTACCTTTGGTTCTATCTGTGGAGCTTATTTGAGCTTGAAAAATCAAAATAAGCTCAAAAGCTTAACTGTTAAGATTATAAGCTTATTAACTGCTTATTTTTAAGTTGTAAAATTTTGAAATTGTAAGTTCCAAACTCTTTTGATAAAGCTTTTAGCGACTCAAGTTTAATCTCATATAAGCTTATATGCTTATAATAGCTTTTGTGCTTTAATAATCAAGTTTCAACCTCTTTTGAATATTGGTCAATATAAGTCAACATAAGCAAAATGGTGAGAAATGGGAAAGTGGTTGATCACGGGCATGGAAATGGGTTGAGTTATAGCTTATTGGGTTGGTTGATAGGTTAGTGGTCTTTGTTTCACAGTTTGCCCCAGCCATGGCTTTGGACCATTGTATGGTTTACAAGTTTCTTAGCATAATCAGTTTTTGTAGCTTAAATCTATTAAAACCTGTTCAAATAGTAGTAATTCAGTTATATTAAGTTAGTTTAATCATAATTGCAAGATGGTTATGAGTTTGGATCTGTTTTGTTGCAAATCAGGCCCATAAAGGTGTGTTTGGATCTGTCTATTTATCTGTCTTTTAGGCTTACTCATTGCTTAGAATCTGTTGGATAGTGTTTGGTTAGCTCCTTTGTGTTAGTATCTGTCTCACTTTGTGCCTACTAAGTTCAAAAAGTCAAAATTGTACTTAAATCCATCTCAACATTAACTGTTGAGTTTTAGGATTGGCTAATCATTGATTTGTGTTTAGAAATCATCAAGCTTGCTTGCATTGTACTTATACACCTTATTACATCAACATAAGTCATAAAATTGGATCTAAAGTTCATTTTAGTCAAAGTGCTCAATTGCTTTCAAAAGTCGAATAATGTGAAAAACACATTGAGCTCGGTTAAAAGGATTTTTCTTGAACTCATCTTGGGGTCTTATCAAGTGGGAATTGGCATTTTAGAAACTTCATCGGTCAGTTACTTATTACCATTTTAGTTAAATTTTACAAATTTTTATAAGCTTCAAACATGCCTCTCTTTTAGGCGAAGTGCCACCTTTCATTTGTTTGACACCGAGAGTTTTCTCGGATAATGCGACTAGGCACGGGGCTTATTAGAGCTTATCATAGTCCTTTTTGGTACACTTGGTCTCACCTGGTCCTTTCCAAGTTCAATTCATAGTTTTCGGTTTGAGCTTATTTTTAAGCTTCTTTGTGCTTAAAGTCGATCTTAAAAATCTTTTGGCTCATAAGTTCAATTATATCAAATCATTAGACTTGTAATCCATGGTTAGAACTTGTTGTTTTTAGTTGTATTAGGGTACATTGCTTATTATAGCTTCTTTATCGGTTTGGTAGCCTTTGGTTTCATTTGTTATCAAAGTTGCTTATTTCAATAACACTTGGTCATCGATTTCATTTTCTTGCAAATAAGCATCTGTTTTCCATTTTTCTTATATTCCTAGTATTAATTTAGACTTTTCTGAAATTTTCAGATTTTTCGAGTTGATTTGCTATTTTTCTAATTTAAAGTAGTTTTTAAGCATTTTTAATTAGCTTTTTACAAAAATTCGAAAAGGTTCAAAAAATTAATTTTTCAATTTTCTTAGGTTTAGATAAATATAAAGTAAAAAAGTAACTTTCCAGAATTTTCATAGTTTATTTTGTAATTTTAGTAATTTAATTAGTTTTTAATAGTTTAAAATTCCTAGAAAATAGAAAATAATCGAGAAAAATACAAAATAGTTTTGAAAATTCTAGTTTGTTATTTTAGACTTTTCCATTTCATAATTTCATTTTTCTAGCTTTGTTTCCTAATTTCTTGTATTTTGGTTAATATTAAATAGTTAAAAATAGTTTTTATTAATAATAATTAAGATAATTAGTTATAAAAATAATTTTCTTTTTCTATTAATTTTCTTTTATCATTAGGTTTGTAAAATATCATTTTCATATTTTAGGGTTAATATTGCTTTAGTTTCACGTTTTTATACGTCATCGTAGTTTTTAATTGGTTTTATAAAAACAAAAGAACAAAAACATTTTAATAATAGTGATAGCGTTTATTTAATATTTTTATCTTTTTTTTTCCTTTAATTTGCATATTAAGCGTTTAATTTGTTGGCTTTTCCGTAGTTTTAATCATATCACAAACCTTTTATCCGTTCAAACTCCCCGATCACTAAACGTTTGATAATCCATTGCATAGCCATGCAGGACATAACGACAGGAGACCCTATACTCCCCGGATCTTCATTGCATTCGTGCTTGGCGGTTCGTGATTCTGGTCCTTCATTCACAAGTGGCGGGCTTGTGATTAACGGCTTGTTTGGCCGTCATAACCAAGATCCCTATTCTTACCATGACCGCTGATTTATTCCATCACCTACCATCATGAGATTCGTATATTCATGTGAGTTTTGTGGAGGTCCTCACCAGGATTTGAGTGTCAATCCGGAAGCGGTTTGTCACATGAACAGTTTTGGTAACACTGGGACTTTGAAATGACCAAATTCCATATTATTCACATGACCGTACAACAATCATTTTGTTGTGATGCTGTGGAGGTCCACACTTTAGCTCGATTGTCAAACAAGGAAGCCATTTCCTTGTAACAATTACGACTCTTCATTGATGAGTGTGCAATACTCGTCATGTTTATCTTTTACAGGCGAAAACATCGAAAACTCAGAAATGCATCAAAATGATGAAAATATCACAAATAAGTGTTTTATGTGTTTTAAATGCAAAATACCAAAATCGTTGAAAATTATCAAGTTTGCATAATTAGCAGTTTTAGTCCCCAAGTTTCAAAAGTTGTCAAATATAGTCCCTGGTAAATCAAAATAAAGCAAAAATATCATTTAAGGTCCTGAGTTCATGAGTTGTCAAATAAACCCTTCAAAGTTTAAAAAATTACAAAATGACAACTTTAATCCCTAAAGTTTGAAATTGTCATGTAAAAGGTCCTCGGATATTTAAAAAGTGAAAATAATCAAATATGGTCCTTGTACTATTCATATATGGCAAGTTTGGTCCTTGTGTTAACTTTGGAAAAGTCGAGTTTAGTCCTCAAAAATCAAATTGCATAAATGGTCCTTGTGATACTACTACTAAACCAAACGGACCCGCAATAATAATCCAATCGAAACACAAACCTGGCCCAAGTCATGCTGACCCACACCACTGACCCTCGGACCATGACCCCAGAACTTGAGCTAGTCCAAATCATTTTGACCGGTCCAATATACTATTTGACCCCCGTTATTAATATCAACTCGGTCAAAAAGTCAAACAGCGCCAAAACCGGATACAATATGCTTCTTCCTCACGATCTGCAAACCAAAACCAGGTGGTTTTTCCACCTTTACATGTTATCCAATTGTTTAACCACTCCCTCCACCTCCACATCACTCCCAAACTTCTTTAATTGCAAATACCTTAAGTGACTTTTGGCGCCAAAATTCCGCATGGATGATTATGATGATTTTGAAAGATCCAATGGTTGGAAATAGGTGGGAAAGATTCGAGAGATGTCGACAAGAGCCTAAAGATCAATATAAAGAAGATTGGAGCCATGTAGAAAGTATCTAGTTTTAATTTAGTTAATGTATGCCATTTTAATTACTTTTCAAATTCGATGTATTTCTTAGCTTTCAAGTCTGTTGTTATCAATTTCGATGTAATATAAATCTTTTTGGTCATCAATTCAAGTTTCGATATCATTTTCAAGTTTATGCATTTTTAAGCTTAAAATCTCAATTTAGCTTAATGTTGTTTATGTTGTTATTATGGACTCATAAGCTCACTTAAGCTCTAAGCTTTTCTAAGCTTTTAGAAACCATAAAACTCGGTTTAAGTAAAACTCAAAATTACCAAAAATACAAAAAATTAGTTAAAATAAAAATCAATGGAAATGGAGATCACGGTGGAGCGGGGTGAATGGATTGCCCTTGGGTTTAGAGCTTCTTGGGAAGTTATAGGTTGTATTCTCAGTCCTTGGTTCTCGGTTTTCACTTGAAACCAATTTGTAAGCCTTTGTTCCATTTTGGCATTTCCTTTTAAGTCATTGGTTAGCTTAAATCTTTGTATGTTCATGTTTCGAGTTGTAGCTAAGTAGAATTAAACATAAAAACAGTTTGCTTGTTCTCTAGAATTGGTAGTTGCTAAAAATCTTAGCTTAACGATAAACATAGCATATTTGTCATCAGGTTCTATCTTCATTGTTGTTGTTTAATGCTTCTTCTCATTAAATGATAATATAAGGCTTGAATCGATTACATGGTCTTAATCAGTAAAACCTTTTGAAAATCACAATAGCAGTTTGTTATAGTGTTGTTTGGATATCTTGTGTTATCCGTGCTAGAGGCCGAGTTGTGTTGTTGTTTGTTGTTGTTCTATGTCACAATAGGATCTTATAACTCGGTTAACATTAAAAACCGGTCTTGTTTGTTAAAAGTCAAAATCACTTTTAATCTCGTAATTTGATAAGCATTTAGGATTTAAAAAGTAAAATCATCACAGTTGTTAATAACTTGATCACTTAGCTTAATTTCATCTTATCTTAGGTTATTACAACAAAATCGTAAAGTAGAATCAATCCAAAGTTCATATTAGTCAAACTTTTAGTATAACTTAAAAGTCAAATTTTAGTTTAGTCGTTTTGAATAAAATAGATAATTTTATATAGGACTTAATATTAAGTTTCAAGATTTGAGCTTTGGGATATTAATATTCAACTGCTCATCTTAATCATAGTATTTTTATAATTTCTAATTAGCTTGTTTAACAGTTTATTTCTTAGCTTCTTTTAACACCTTGTTTGAAAAGTGCCACATGCTTGCAGTTTACAAGCTTTTTCACAAGCTCTCATGAGCTCATTAGTGAACCATAGCTTGTGTACTTTAGCTTTTTGTAGCTTAACTACCTTTCTCTATTCGGTGCTCATTTTTACCTTTCTAGCTTATTTAATAAATTGCAAGTAGCTTGTTGTTTGTCCCATTTCTTGTGTAGCTGCATACCAGTGTGTACTTAAGCCATTTCACAAGCTCACGAGCTTAATAGTGGGTCTTACCTTGTATATTTTGGTTTTACGAAGCTCACCAATCTTGTTGCCTCAGTGCTCATTTTGAGCTTTGGAGCTTTCCTAACTTAATCTAAACTTGCAAAGTGTGCATGCTGTTTGGTTGCTTTGATTAGTATAAGTGCTTATTTGCTTATTTATAGCTTATAAGTCATTTATTTGTGCCTTTAGCTTAATATAAGTAGCTTTAACTTATTTGTATCTTATTTTACCTTTTGTTCTATCTCAGCTTATTTGAGCTTGAAAAATCAAAATAAGCTCAGCTCTTAAATTATAAACATTAACCTTATTTTTAAGTTGTAAAATTTTGTTTTCATTAAAGTTACTTAATTTCAGGTAGTATAGTAGTTTTGTAAAGAAAAATCACAAAAACATCATTTTAAAAATAGTGATAGCGTTTATTTAATAAAATTAGCTTTTAATTTTTCTTTTCGACATTATTAAGCACTTTCAGTTTTATAATTTTCTTAGCTTCTGTCACCATAGGATATTTATAGAAAAATTTCATAATTTTCCTAGTTTGTTTAGTATTTATTAGAATTTAAATTAGTTAAAATGTATTAAATAATTAATAATAAATACATAAAAGCATAAAAATATATTTTCGAGTTTAAAATTAGTTTCTAATAATTTAGATTTTTCTAAGTTAAAATTTCGTTTTCGGTTAATCTTATATTTTCTTGTATTTAAGTGTATTTTAAATAATTAATAAATAGTAATTAATTGATAATAAATAGATAAAAGTCTAAAAATATATTTTCAATTTTAAAATAAGTTTTATAATATTTTAGATTTTTCTAAGTCATAATTTCAATTTTCTAGCCTTATTTCATATTTTATTATATTTTAGGGTATTTTTAAATAGTTAAAATAGTTTTAATTAATAATAATTAAATAAATAGTTATAAAAATAATTTTAATTTTCTAATAATTTTCTTTTATTATTAGGATTGTAAAAATATCATTTCATATCCATAGGTGTTTTATTCTTTTAAATTTACGTTTTATTTTGTCGTTTGAAAATTTAATAAACGTCACGTATTCGTTTGTTTAATCGATTGTTGTGCTTTACAATTCGTATCCAAATTCCATTCCAATCAATCAGTAGTGTAATTTTCAATCAAAATCCTTGCGATCATTATCCTTAGTGATCATTCGACATGTTTTAAACACCATTAATCCTCAGTGGGACAACGATCAGGAAACCACTAAATTCGAAATTGCATTGGTTTTAGACTGTTTGAATTTTATTACGGTTGACCATTCACAAGTGGTTGACTTGTGTAATAAACTTGACGGTTTAGGCGAATCAATTTTGGCCTACATCTGGGGAGGCTTTAGCGTGTTTTAAACATTCTCCAGACCGTGCATGCACATATACCACCTTTGTAAACAGTTTTTTGTAAAGTTATCAAAAGTTCATTAACACTTTTTCAAAGTGTTAACAACACCAAAAAATATAAACAACAAAACAATCGTAACGTTTCTTTCTTGTATTTTCTTTAAGGTGATTCTTAAAGAGATACGATTTGGTTAAACGAGCGATACCGTTTACATTACTAGCGAACTAGCTTGAAATTATGCCCGTCGGACAAGTCTTTTCGAGTTACTAACAGTTTAATGTAGTCGAATCGTTGGTTAAGTCTATTACACAAAGATTCATTTGCATTTACACAACATATTTCTTATCACATAATTTCTCCCCTCAAAATGGCATATCAAATGTTATTTTGAAAAGTTGACAATAAATATGACCATTTAAGTGTTGGGAAGATGGCCACTATGAACAATTTGTGAACAAAGTTTTAATTCAAATACTCCCCTCGACAAGTGATATAAGCGGTTGAGGTTTTGGCTATCTGAGGAAGTACTTGTTCTTTTGAGCAAAACCTTGAAAAATGAAAGGTTTGATAGGTTTTACTCAAAAAGTAAACTTTTGCTCCTTTTATAAGGATTGTGTGAAGCGTACCACGAGGTCCTTCCTTGACAATAACGGGTTGTACAACATTATTGTGTGCACAAGCCATTCACATATGTAATCACACATCAAAGTTATATGAAGGAAACAATTCAAGGGGTACCGGGAAGTGCGGTGATGTTCCCGAAGTGCTTGCAGGCGTTGGCCGATGATGTTTCTCATGAGTGACGACCAACATAGCTTTCCAATCGTGCAGGCAGTCCCTTACGAACAACGTTCATCAATCATGGTGATGATCGTCTCACATCCCTCCTTTCACGAGAATTCGGTAGGATTCTGACTTTCGGCGAATATCCTTCAATCATCGCATGATCCATCACTAACCGACTTCAAGGTATGATCCCCAATTTGTGGAGTTCACTACCGCCATTAAGCGGTTCTTTGAAGTTCCTGCGGTAAACAACGCGAAAGGTTTCTTGATGGCGTGAGTTATGTGGTGGTTGATGTCGGGAAGATCAGGCGTGGTGGAGTGAAGTTTACACATTACGATATGATTCAACGACCATCGGATATCTTCGACCGCGTTCTTTGATCACGATCGTCTAATGAAGATGAAGCCGACTTGATAAATTCACGTTGAACTTGATCGAAATTGTCTCATCGACCATGCTGGCAAGATACATGTCTACGATGTCGTTGAGGACAAGTTCTCAAAGTCGACTTGGAGAATCCATAGTCTGTTCATCTTGTCGTTTGACTATGATATTCTTTAAGAATGTGTAGTCCACTTAGACTTGAGATCAATGTGTTTGATGGCGCGATGTCCTTGAGCTATACTGCGCATGTTGAGACTTACGAACCGGCGACACGTAGTAGATTCTTGGCGTTCGGGGCAATGATGAATCCATACAATGCATCTTGGTGGTATGCTTGCGTTGTCGAGAAAACAAGTGATTTGCCGTTCCTCGATAGCTATGCGGTTTGAGTAAATGGCGGCGGGAATGGAAGAGTCAATGATGTAGTGTATTTTCTCGAACCATCGCCACCATGGAGAAGAAATTCGGTCTTTGTTGAAGAAGTATCGGAAGGAATCCTTGGTTGTCTGCTTGGCCAATGGTCGGTGAGGTTTGGTCGATCGGTGTAATATGGAGGTTGTCCCTTTGTGTGAAGTCAATGTTTGCTTAGGATTGAGCCAATCCATGTTGTTAGACATAGCTCGGCGATGTTCTCAAGATGATATTCGACCTCGAGGCGCTTTGTTGTCTTTCCATGGTTGAAAAGCTTCATTTTGATTAGCTTCAACTCAGTTTTTCATTTTCTTCACATGGAACTTTTCTTGCAAAGTTTTGCATGCTCAATGTTGAGCAGTCTACAATTCTTGGCCTTCATCGGGGTAGGGAGTTTGATTGACAAGTGTGGAGAACCATTCAAACTCTTGGTTTTATCGTCATCTAGCCATGATACGACTCGGTGAGTCGTGCTTCTTCTTTTGGAAGGCTTTGATGATGATCTTGGTTTACACTTGTTTGGGTGAGGTGGGTTGTTGTGGGGCTCGAGGACCTCTTCATCGTCACCACCGTATACTCAAAGTAATCACCGGTTTTATGAGTCGGGGGTGGTAACTCGGAATCGTCCAGGGTTTATCGATGAAGGCCGAGGTGGAGGAGACTTTGTTGAGAAGAAGTCCGTGGTGGAGGAGGTGGCATAGATGTAGATTGACGGGCGCTTACGGCGTTTAGGTCGAGTCCTTATCCTTATCATCGTCATCTCTTGGCGTTTGGGTTGATCGGTGACTCCTTGCATGATGAGCGGAGTTGAAAAGCAAGTAGACCTTGAAAAATTTAGCTTCATCCAAGTAAGCGTTCGAGATCGCTTTGATATTTGCATTACTAGTTTAGCTATTAACTTTCGATTCGAGAGATCGACTTCTTTAGCCATTGTATGTTTAACCAATGCGGCGATGTTAGGGGTGAGTTATGCGGAGAATATTTCTCTAGTACTGCAGGGGCGATGTCGAGAAGAAACTTATGGGTTTGATCTCTTCGACTTCTCAGTTCCTTTTGGACTTTAGGAGCGATATCACGAAGGTACTTTTGAGTGTAACCTTCAATCATTTCATTCGAGTTCCTCTTTTCGATGACTCTTCATGAACTTACGAACAAATTCCCTTTCTTTTCCATCTAGTCTTTCTCATCATGTAAATCTTGAATTTGGTCGACAAACCAATTCATTTTACGTAAAGTATGTCCTTCTTTCCGACTTGTTGGAATGACTTTTACAATCTTTTATAGAAGAGAAATCCAAGATTTAGGTGGTTTCTTCAACGATTTGGATGATGATCTGGTTGACTTAAGTAGATGGTGGTGGTGATGAGTGAGATGAAGAGACATGAGGAGACTTCATGTCCTTAGGAGTTCGAGGTTTTCTCCTTTGAGTGTGTTGGGTATCTAGAAGAAACTTTGTATAATCATCCTCGTCATCTCTAGACTTTTCTTTCTCGGTTTCTGTTTCTCAAAATCATACGCGATAGTGTCCTCTACGAGCTTTTGTTGTTGCACAAAGTGGTGGTACGGATCCATATCGGTCGATTAACCGCATCGGGATGCGGAGAGGATTAAGCGACTCCACTTGATCCTCAGGGGCCACCCATTTGATCTTTAGCAAATTCTTGACCTTTTGAGTGTGTCGGCGTTGTGAAACTTCTTCTGTATGATTTATCCAGTTGCTCTTCTTCATCTTGAGCTTTCATCATAGGGTACAATTGCTAGAGTCTTCCCTTTCTTGGGCAATTTGGAGGACTTGGAGGTTTTGCTCTTGAGGATTAACATCCTGCGGTTTGAGTATGTGATCTCTTCATACTGTATCGATAGCATCGAGTCCTCGTCCATGAGTTTGTCTTTGCGGTTGGTGAGAGGATAGGGTGGCTTCGAGGCAGAACTTTCTTCTTAGGGGTAGGTTTCCTCTTTGGAATAGGTTTCTTCTTTGGAACATTCCTCGACTATCTCATACTTGTGACACTTCGGCACTTCCTTTACGGTTCTTCTTTACAGGTGTACGGAAGATTTTTCGTCGAGATGACCAACTTTGCCTTGTCGCGCTTCGGATACCTTTTATGCGATTCGAGCTTCGACATCTTGATTAGAAGAAATCTGGTAGCACAACACCTTGTTTCTTTGTAGGCGTTTCCTTGATTCTTCAGGATAGAATAGGTTAAATCAACATATCGTGATTATCGGGGTCATTGAGCCTCTTGGGAATGTCGGGATGAAGTCAGTGCTCTGGATCAACAATTTGGTATATCGATGTAGGGAATCTTTGAGCCAAGTTTGTTGAGAAATGACATCATGTCATCCCAAATCGAGCTTCGATAGCGATGTGTTTCTTGTTGACCAATGCCGAATATTTGCGGTTCCATGAGCTTAGGGTGCTCATATCATTGTCACGACGAAGCAGACTTGGTGATGATCATGTAGAGAGTTCTCCGGGGTTGAGGAATACTCTTAAGCTCTACGTGAGAATGCTTGTTGATTACTCACGTAGCCTCGTCATAACCGATATCGATTAAGATTGGAGAGTGAGCTCTTGGTGGTGAGGCATATAGTTTGGTTGGATCGACTTGAGAATTAGGAGAAACGACCTTAAGTCTGCAGTGTAATGATGACTTGTTTGTGATTGAGTCACCGTCGCGGTTTGTCCTTTGACCCTTTCCATAGTGTTCAGGCTGTTGGATGTAGATCTCGGGAATAGTTGCGGTGAGTAAGCATGTTACGATAAGGATGAGTCCTCGAATGTCAATAGCAATTAAACACGAAGATTGAGCAAGTGAGGGTGTCAAAGTCAACACGGAGATTGTTCTTTCCTATCTTCATTGGATAGCCATGAGGATAGATATCGACAATGGAGAGAACTTGGTGCATCCACATTCATTTGTTCGACCATGTCGTGATTTGAAATAACATTAGCCAAAAGAACCAACATATCGAAAGACATAATGTTAGTCAACGGAAGGTCTTATTGTCTAGTTATTGAATGTCGGTGTCAATGATTATTCTGAGTCCTAAGTCCTTGTATGTTCAATAGTTCAATGATGTCGTGAAATGTTTAGTGAGTTAGTTAACTTTAAGTTTTAAAGTTTATTTTATCACTTATTGTTCACAACATATCAGACGATTTAAGTTTATTAGTGACATTTTTGGATTCGTGATGATATGATTAGTTTATTTACAAGTTTGTACAAGTAACAATTCATCATGAAGGTCAATCGAGGGTTAAGCGTAGTTTTGGCAAAGTTACGGCGTGAGCGGGAATGATATATGCTTTGGCGTAAAGTTAGCGCAGAATACTAACTTACGCGTGAAATGTTGCTGCGTGGGAAAGGAGACCTTGTCGTGGGAGCTTATCGTGAGGGCATATATTAACCTTACTCGTAAGGCTACTCGTGAGAGTTGACCTTATGCGTGGAGGTCCTTGTTACGCATATCCTTCACGGGATCTGCGTGGTCCATTGTAGAACCTACGGCGTAATGGTTATGCGTGGGATTTATTTTACGCGTAACTTGACTACGGCGTATGGTAATCCTTATGCGTAGAGTCTAATGACCTTGATTACGAGTGTTAAGCGTAGCAAAGCACGAAATAAATCCATCAAATCATCAATATTAACACAAACCTTCATTTTATCAACAAAAATGGCATGAATCATTCATAAACCGATTCTGGCGTAGAAAGTCATACGCGTGGGTCAAAACTCTAAGGGTTATGACTTACGCGTAAGTTTTCTAACCATGGGATTTGCATCAAGCAGTTACGGTAGTTCTAAGATGTTGTATGAGCTTATAGACCAAGTTATAACATCTAACTCATGGTGAATCAAAAATACCCAAACTTATGAACCTTAAACCCTAATTTCAAATTTTGAATAAATCGGTGTTTACGGGTAGTTATATAGCAAGGATATAATCAATTCAACATCATATAAACATAACCCAACAATCTTTTAGACAAAACACTTCACATTTGGAAAAACCCAAATCGACTCATAAACCCTAGTTTTCAAAATTCATCAATTTTAGTTTACGGGTGGATTTTGATGGTTAAAATGTTATCCTTGATGTGTAAGCGTTTTGAGACAATCCATTTACAATGATTGTGTGTTCATACGCTTATCGTAGAACACATAATCACGCAGCAAAAAACGTTTTAGCGGTAGGATTTGAATGAAATTAAAAACCTTTGCTTAGAAACATGTTTTACTCAAGAAACAACTTACAAAGTGATGATCAGCACAAAATTCTTGGTGATTATTAGCGTAGGATCCTTAAGGTTTAGAATACAAATGAGAAGTGAAAGAGTTAGGTGGAGTGGATTTTTATTAAAATAGACTTTATCATTTTGTGAGTTTGGTCCCTCCACCTTTCCATTTTCATCAAAGCTTTTAACTTCCATTTTGGTTACCAAATGAAGATTTTAGAAAAGAAACTTGGCGACACTCCCCTCGACTTGAGAAAATAATGAAGGTTATTAATTTAAGTCAGGAGTGTCTTTGAACGAGAAAATGTACCACCATTAGTAATAGAATCAACGAGATGTGATAACATGCAAGTACACAGATGTTTTGAAAGCAGTTAATAGATTATTTTCTCCCTCAACACTTGATCGGAAAATACTGAATTTTGAAAGATTAAAGTGTTGTGGAAAAATACTTGCCATGTTGAAAGAAAGATAGATTGGGAGAATATTTTTGTTGTTTTATCGGATTTTATATTTTTGTATTTTGTTTTGAAAAATTTATTTACAAAAGATGTTTTGGTGTTTGACGGGTTTTAAGGCATTTTAAGAGGTCATCAATTCCTCTTGAGTCAAACACCTCATACCAAGTCGGTGGACCAACTCATTAAACCTAGCGGGAGGCGAGGCTTTGGTGGCGGATCTGCTGGTGGTATTGGTTACCCAAAGTATAGTTCAACGGTACCACATTCACGTGGTCCTTGATGAAATGATAGCGTAGATCGATGTGCTTTGATTTGAGTCTTTGAGCGAGTTGCGAGATTGCAATAACACTCCGATTGTCGCGATACATTAGGATTCATCCAAATCGTAACCATAGTCTTTGAGTTGTGTTCTCATCCAAATGACTTGAGCACAACAGCGGACATAGCTACATATTACCTTCGATTGATGGCGGCGATGTACAATCCTGCTTCTTTGATTGCCAAGACACGGTTTATCACAGAAATTGTAGAGCTCTGAAGTACTTTCCTTGAGTCTAAGCATCCTGCGTGGTCGGCGTCTGGCGATTAGTTCAAAACCGAGAATCCTTGGATGCGGATCCCCAGTTAATGGTTCCGCGATGTATCGGAGGATTCTTTTAGCCTCGAGAGGTGGGTTTCGGTTGGTCGCGGCGATAGCGGAGCATAGATAAGCGGCAAAGACAATATCAGTGCGCTGGTATTAGATACATGAGGACCCGATAATACTTGGTATTTGGTAGGGTCTACTAATTTCCCATGTAAATCGTCTAACTTCTTGGTATGAGTCATTGGTGTGGCATAAGTATCACGAGTTTTCATTCCAAATTTGTTTAACAATTCAAGGGCATATTTGGTGACTCGAGAAAAATACCACGGGGTGATTGATGAACTTGCGGTCCTAGAAAGAATGTAAGTTCACCCATCATGGACATTTCAAAATTTTCTTCATTAGTTTTGCAAAAGCGATTGAAAACTTTTATGTGTAGACCCAAAATGATGTCATCCACGTAAATTTGAACAATTAAGATATGTGCCCGTGATATTGTATAAAAGAGTTGGGTCAACCGAGCCTTTGGTGAAATTATTGGCAATGAGGAAGGATGATAGCTTATCGTACCATGCAGGGGCTTGTTTGAGACCATAAAGAGCTTTGTTCGGTTTGTAGACATGGTTGGGAACTCGGGATCAACGAATCCATCGGTTGGTGACATGACCGTTTCTTTAAGTTGCCCATTGAGAAGCGCCGTTTGACATCCATCGATAGTATGTCATGTTCATAAGAGCGCGAGCGAGAAATATCCGAACGACCTCAAGGCGAACACCGGACAAAAGATTCTTCAAAGTCTATTCCTTCTTTACGGCGATAACCCTTAGCAACTAGGCGTGACTTGTTTGGATGACGTTCCTTCAACATCAATTTGTTTTCCAAATCCATTTTAGACCAATGGCGTAGACCCTGTTGGTCTTTCAACCGATTCCCATACTTCAAGGCGTTTGAATTGGTTGAGTTCTTCTGCATGGATTCAATCCGGTTGTCTTTAGTCATTGCGTCTTTAATGTTTTAGGTTCGATTGGCGGGCGGTGAGTGCATAAATGCAATGTTCACCGTCGAGTGAAGGCGTTGTCTCGTAACGGCGGTTGATTCGGGTTGCCAATAATGTTAGCAGAGGATGGTCTTTTGTCCATCTATGTGTAGAGGTTGATGTTGGTATACATTGTGCGGTTCGAGGATTCAAATGGTTTGTTGAAGATTCCGCGACATACGGTGCGGCGATCTCATTAACAAACGGTTGAAAAGCATTTGGATCAAAATCTGCGGTGGGGTACTTCATTGAGAATATCATCGTTGGTTCATCATTGTTGGGCGGTATGTTCAAGCTGTTGTGTTGGAGTCAATTGGTGTAGGTGCATCTTCTTGATGGTTGTTGTAGCGGTGTATCGGTATATGAATATTATCGGGTTGTGCGGTGAGCGATTGGATACACGAGAGCACGTTCATCAATATCGTCGCGAGCGGAGGAGCAAATAACCTTTCCATTTGTTGTGAGTTAGTGAGGGCTTTCTTCGGTGATGATGGGGTTGAGGAAGTTTAAGCGGTTGTGACCGGGTTCTAAGCTATTATACTCGGAAGCCATATACGTGAGTTCATCGAAATGAGCATGAATCGTTTCCATTACCTCCTTGAGTGCGGCGATTCAGTTGAAACCTTTAGAATTGTCACGATATCAATAAAGACTCCAATATTAGCTTTGGCTTTGAGCTTTCCAAAATCATCACGATCATTATTCGGATAGCGAGAGGGATCCAAATACATGAAAGTGTTTGAGGTTTAGTTTATGGTTGTGGACAAGCTCGAAGGTGTTTTGTTGTGGCGTTTGTGATCATAGAGCGGTTTTGAGTATAGCATGTAGTAGATCGACACGCCCATAAGTGTCTGAAGTTTAGCATTGATTAACATTGTTCTTGCGACTTCCACTGCGTTGGTTTAGTCTTTCAACAACTCCGTTTTGTTCGGTGTCAGTGCGATAGATGTTTGATCTTTGAATTCCCCTTTCTCATAAAATTCACGAAGGGTTTTGTTAACAAATTCGGTTCCTTTGTCTTTTCGATTATCCGGACGGTGTTGCGGGCTGAACACATATTTTGTGAGAAGGTGATGATCATTTGTGGAGCTTGGTCTTTGCTACGAGAAAGTAGACCCAAGTCCATCGTGAGTAGTCATCAACAATTACTAAGATGTAGCGTTTCTTGGTTGATTGTTTGCACACGCGTCGGGCCACACAAATCCATGTGAAGAAGATGAAGCACATCTTTGAGGCGTGTTCCACCTTTGAAGGAAAATGAGCACGAGTGCTTTTCCCTTGTTCACGGTGAGCAAGGTGATCTTTTGAATACCGGAATCGTGGGAGTCCTTGACTAGTTTGTGTCGAGCAAGGTTGGTGATGGTTTGAAAGTTTAGATGTGATGAAGGCGGTTGCCATAGCCGAGTTTTGTTGATGTTGCCTTAGAAAGTAGCGAGATGGAGAGGAAGCAACCATGTCTTGCATAGAAATAGTGTAGAGACTAGAATTACGAGCGGACATAAGGTCATTTCCTTGTAGATCACGAATGAAACAAGTTTTCTCCTGAAAGCAACCTCAAATCTCCATCACAAAATTGACCCTCGAAAGCAGTTGTGACCGAGGCCTTCCACATAGTAAACCTAGCGATTTCGATGTTCCCATTAACATAATCTCAAGTAGCCCATGATGGGCTGAAGTGATCGTTCGAATCGGCGGTGCCAATGAACTTTGCAATAAAGTTTGATAACGGTTTAAGGTTACTGTCATGTGTCGGGAACATCCGCTATCAACAATCGAGAGAATGATCGTATCACGCATTGCACACAGGCGACACGGATGGAATAGAAGTAGATGTGGAACCGAAATGTTAGAGGGTTCGAAGCGGTATATTAGACATACACACATTGAGAATTTTAGGCATCCACTTAAATCCTAGTGTGTTATATATCCATTTCGCCATCGTAACTACTCTTTGCTTTAGTCTTAGTGAAAGCACTAGGTGGTACAACATTCTTAGGAGGTGAAGCGGTAGCTCTTGTGATAGCAATGGTTGCCTTAGAATCTAAAGAAGGTGGTTTACCAAGCACGGACTTATAATGATTAGTGGGCCTAGAGGTATTCCGATTCTTAGGATCCCGTAATCGAGAGATTAAAGCTTTAGCAACACATTTGTCATGACAATCGAATTCATACTCTTTCGACAAATAACACAAGGTGCATCGATTGAATATCAAAAGTACTTAACGGTTTAGCATTCGTTACATCACTATTTCTATTACATTTGCGGGCGTAACATCTTTAGTGGAAGCAACATGATTTTTATTGAGTCCTAGGGTGTTCTTCTACTTTAACATTCCTTATTGATCTTTTCTTGGTCATGACTTCCTATTCTTGATTGAGTGCTCTAGGGCATGAAGTGCGGACGTTTGGAAAAGATGCAACTATTCTGTTCGATGAGGAAACACATTAGCAACTTGTGATTTGGCGTTAGAATTCTAGGTTCACGATTACTAAGTGTTCTTGGTGCTAATCTCTTAATCACGATGGCGGAAGTTGTTCATACTTTCCTAACATTTCCGTAACTTAGATATGGTGTGAATCGGATCTTGATTTTGAGCGAATATTTCGGCAAAATTCATGACATCTCTAGTGTGAGCAAGATAGTGATCAAGTTCGTTTGATGCTTAAAGTCGAGTCTTTTGAGTAAATCAAATATGACACCATATTCTGTTTAACTTTTAAAAGTTCTTGTTCATATTTTGATATTTGACTTTTCAAAGACACGTTTTGATCATCCGGTTGCTAAATTTTAGGATCGGAAGATTTTGCACTCAATTGAGCGATTTTCTTTTGGCGGGTTGATGGTTGTGAATATCTTTTCACACCAATGAAGACGACGTTTTGCATTGTAAATTTCCGTGTGTGTCGTTTATTTTCGCTTTTAAAGACTCGATCGAAGCACATTATCGGTGTTCTCAGCAGTAAGCAGTTTCAACAATATCAGCGGAGATATGATCGGATGCATATGGCAGCGAATAGAATAGCACCACATTATGGATATCGGCACATATAACATCTTCCAGAGTCGATCAACATCTTTTCTCACGGTTTCTTTTGCGTTTTGTGTTAGTAATAGATGTTTCGTTTTCTCGGCGTTTTCATTACCCAAGTTCCTTATGAAAATCCTTTTCCCGAGTGCACAACTTTTCAAGTTTTAACATTAGGTAAAAGATTTTTCGAAAGATGTCTCTTTGTTCTCGTGCGGAGGCGATTGAAAATGTTCAACTTTGATTTCGGATCGATATTCTATCTCATGTTGTAAAATTTTGAGTCGACCATGAAAATGTCAAAATATCGAAGGATTTTTCGATTTTCGGGTTTTGATTTTACTTCACTAATGGAAGGTAAAGGACCATAAGTTTGTGCAAATTACATTTTGGGATTAACATTAGAAGACTCGGTGTTTTGATGATAACCCTTGGTGTGTTAGAAGAATCCGTTGGTGTGGCGAAAGTGACCGCGTTTTATAATTAAAAGGTTTGTTGTAAACAACATTTTTAATTTTGATCGACTCTCGTCTTACGCATCTAATTCCTCTTGGCGATGATATTCAACAACACTCATGACGGTATTATCAATTTTGTATTACCTTTGGAAACTTGAGTTGGTTTGAATGTTTTAGTGAAAGCTTTGGTTTATGTCGACTAGATTTTTCCATATCCTTTTGGATTGGGTTTAAGGTAAACTTTTCAATAGTCATTACGGATTCACCATGTTTGTAAACAACAGTTTTAAACTCTTTAAGTTTGTTTTGCAAGCGAGAATTTCTTCAAGAAGGTCATCTACCCGATTCGTTGAATGCTTTTGTATCACGG
Source organism: Chrysanthemum lavandulifolium (assembly GCA_022545495.1). NCBI lineage: Eukaryota > Viridiplantae > Streptophyta > Magnoliopsida > Asterales > Asteraceae > Chrysanthemum > Chrysanthemum lavandulifolium. The sequence continues at coordinate 157,206,080 of CM040243.1, forward strand.
AGGCTTTTTGACAATTTAACAACTCGACCTTAGCTTTTGATTTTCCAAGGTGAGGCGTTAATTTGCTTTTTATGTTCGTGTTTGATTGTTCTAATTGAGACAACAAAGCATTCTTGACGGCTAGATCACGATCCGTCTCTCTAAATATTTTTGTTTTGATGAGATTTTGCAAAGCGGCTTCAAAACCTTTTTCACGGTTTCTTGAGTTTTGAAAAAGTTGAGTTGCATTTGTAAACATTCAAAATCCTTGGTTAACGATGCACTTTTACTTTTAAGGATTGATTTAATGCATAACATTCCTCCATTTTGATTTTATGGTCTTGAATTAACCGAGCAAAAATCCGGATGAGGCAACAGATCATCTTGTTCAGCGTGAGTCTCAACATGATCATTCTTTAGATCCTCGAAATGCGACCACGAGTCAATTTGATTATCAAAGGAAACCATAAGGTCATCTTGATGCGTCAAATGTAACTACTGAGGTTAACGAAAATCATCGAAGAAGATGTAGAAGACTCATTTGAGCGATCGATCCGTGCGGATTCGAGATATTGGCGGAGATATTAGTTCGAGATATGATGATGGTTTGTTCGGTGCACGAGACAAGCCATCGATGTCACTCTCTTGAGCTGTATCACTCATGTGCGACTCATGCATATTAGCCATCAACATAACGGTGCATTAGCACGCAAGTCCTCCATATCATCATCGAGTGCGCATCGCCATAAAGCTCATTCTTTATGCGAGAGATCCACGACTTCATCCTTAAGAGCCAAAAGTAAGGCCTCTTTGAAATAAGCCCCTAGTCCTTGGCTTTGGGCATGCATTAGCCAGTGTCCCTTCTCATTGCGGTTGTAGCATCTAAGACCATTTAACCGATTCGAGCATTACCTGTTCCACCACGAGCTCTGTTGTTATTTCTACCACGCATGAAACCCTTGACCACCGCCCATCGGCGACCATAATCACGATTACGAACTTCAACCGTCCATTGTTCTGCGACTTGAGTCGTGTGTTAGATGAGAGCGAATCGATTGTTGGATTTGTTGGTGTAACGGCCAAGGCATTAGCAATCATCACAAATCCTTGTTGCAATGCTTGACGGATCTGTTTCCTCGATCGCTTCATTGACATATGCTTGAGCATTGTTCTTTGTATGGAACCAATTGATTTTGTTGAGGTTGTATTTGTGAAGGTGTGTTTGAAGCGATTGGTTGAGTTCTTTGGTTGAGAGGATAATTACATTGAGCATACAAGGCAAGTTGTTGATTGTCGGTTGTATTGTTTAGCAATTTGAGCACGGAGAATCCTTTCCCGATCAACTTCCTTTTCATGAGGCTTCAAGTAATCGTACAACAATCCATAAGTAGAATGATGCATATTCTTAAGCGGCGGAGAAAAATGACATACTTCTCCCATTCGGACCAAGACTACTCGGGAACTTAGTATTCACGCAATTCTTGGCATGATGATGTTGTGTTTATCCAAATCATTGATGATATCTGAAAATCGATGATGATAGGACTCTAGTGTCTCTCGAGGTTCAATCATGAAGTGTTCATAAGCCAAGTAAATTTTGGATTCCAAATCCTCACGATTGAGTCTGAGATCCTTCCATAAGAAGGCGAATATGATCCGCATTTTTGTGCGGTCTTTTGAGCATCAACACTACGAAGAATTGGGTTTGGTAATCCTAAGAGGATGTATTCCATTGCAAGTTCATCGACTTCATAGTGTAGAAGTTACGTAGGATTTAAATCTGCAATAGTAGCAATGTTGGTTTGTTCATCTCTTGGTGGAGCAATGGTTGGATCTCGGTACAATGACGTGAGGCATCTCGAATGGGCCTTCAAGATAACCTTCTTTAAGAACTTTCCATGTGGCTTCTTCGGATCACAAAACCTAAAGAACCTTATCACCCATTGATCGTAGTTTCTGGGTGAGCATTGGAGGTCTATCAAGTGATCCGACTTCATGAATTGATTGTTGGGCTTAAAGCTTCACACATCTTTGCAAACCAAGTGGGTTCCTTCATAGTGCTTCGTGATGGATGTTGATTGAAATCGTTTGTGTAGGGTAGAGTTTGAAGACTTGGTGGTGGTTGAACCATTTGTGGTTGTGGAATTGCACCAAGTTGTGGAGTATGTTGCTGATTAAATTGTTGTTGATAAATAGCTTGTTGTTGATTCCATTGTTGATGTTGTGGAGTTAATTGTTGTTGTTGTTGATGATTGTAAGTGTGAGGGAAATAGTTAGAGTATGGTGGTTGAGACATGATGATAAACTTGTGTGGTAAAAATGGATCTTTGTAGTCGAATGAACCTTTGTTGATGAAGTGTCCTTAGGCGTAGAAAAGACAATAACCAAGTAGCACTTATGCGTAAAAACACCAAAAGTTACGCGTAACAATGAGGAGTTCTGCGTGGGTTTTAACTTCTGGCGTAAGTAGGAAAACACTAAAGTTAGCGTAGACAAAAGTTAGGCGTGAAACATAGGCGTGGGATTACCTTGTCGTGAACCGAAGTTCTGCGTAAAGTGAATCTTATCGTAGAATTTCTCTGGCATGAGCTTATCTTATGCGTAATTTTATGGTTTTGCCCAAATGATCTTTTACACTTCACGGTGCAAAAGATATCCCAAGTCGACGTATTTTCGGACTTATCCAAGTAAGAAAACACGGAATAAACCGAAAATTGAAGATCAAACCAAGGAACAATCTTACAGCGTAATTTTAGGGTTTTGATACGCGTAGGATTACTCGTAACTGATTACGCCCAAATGTGTTTCTAAACCGGTTTTTGTTATGGAATAGCTTCAATAGTACCAAAAGAACACAAAAGTGTGAATTTTGATGTACCAAAAGCGCTAAGCGGGTTCTGCGTAGAGCGACACCCACGAACAAAAACAAGCTTAAAAGCGTAAATCCAGCGTAAAGTTTGAAACTTTTGCCAAAAACAAGTATTTTAACACCTCAAAACATTGAAAGTACAAGAATCTTGGATTAAAAAGTGTAAAAAGCGAGTTTTTAAGATAACCAAAGATGCGTTATCTTTACGCGTAAGACCAAAACTAAAACTTCAAAAACAAGCAGTACACCCAACTATTTGGCGATTGATACCCTTTGTTAGGTCACTAGTTTTACAAACACAAGTTATAAGAGAAGAGATGAAGGCGGATGAACAAGTTATAAGCACACACACGATATAATATGACGGTTATGCAACAAGAGTGAATGAGAGAATAACTTGAACAACCAACCCTCAAATGAGGGTTTACAAGAGTTAATATAGGCAAAGAGCTAGGGCAACACTCCCTCTCCTTCCCTATTCCTTATTGGGCTTGGATCAAGCTTATGGGCCTTCTACATAAGCTTGACCTTAAACAAACATAAAGGCCAAAATAAAGCTACCTATTACATATGAAATATAAATACTTGAAATACTGTTTAGGAGTGATTCCAACAACTATGATCGCAAAGTGTTAAAATTTTACACCGTTATTAGATTTCAAGTTAGTTGTTTATGATAAAAAAATTAAAAAATTAATAAAATAATTAAAAAAATTTAAAAATACAAAAAAGGTGTAAGAGAGAAAAAAAAGAAGAGGATTGTGAGATAATTGGTTCGTCTAAACTTAACCAATTTTATATTTTGAGCATCTCTTTTTGGGTGCTAAGATCCAAAGTCGAGATATTCGTTGGTACGTGTTATAAACCAACGATGTAAAGTTTTGTTATATATTATTAGAAGTTGGTTGTAAATTAACCAACTTTGTATTTTTGTATTAGTGGAGATATCACCACTATTATTGTACTATATTATGGAATGAATGGAAGTTGGATGTTATAGGAATGGCAAATAAGTTTTTATGGAATTATGATTAAGACATCATTGATTCTAATTCGTGTCTACCAATCAAAGTGTTTGTTTCCGTATTAAAGCGTGAGATAGTCGGTTATTTGTGTCTTTCTCAAGGGTATGGTCAGGAAAGTAGCTAGCAACATTATTGTTTATTGGTTGGACTTAATCTATCCGTTTGTTATTTTTAGTTTACACCAATTTTAATTGTTTCCCATGCCTAAATCTCTACCCTATATCATTCTTCATCCTAACAATTAGCTTACTGAGATTAGGGATTTGAGTAATCTTTGGTGTCTCATTCATGGATTTAGATGAGCATTGATGATTTTGTCGCCCTTTTTGATGTAATATTATTGGTGAAAGATTACTTAATCCTATTTTTAATTTATTCAAGTTAAGGAATTGAGCAATCACAAGTACCGCGATCGTCGTTACGATCGTGTATTTGTGGTTTTGTCGCTTTTTGTGGAATATGTGATCGATAGAGATTAAAAAGAATGATCAAACCCGTAAACCTTATCATATTCAACCAATTTACCTTTTTAGACTTCTTACTCCTTATATTTAGTGGTGGAGATGTGTATAATATTTCTTGAGGTGTTTGGTTGTGTGATGAGTGTGTAAATCTCATCATTTTGGTCAATCTGATATGAAACATTTAAAAGCGCTCGAAATGCATCAAAATCTTGAAAATATCTCAAAATTTTATTTTATATGTTTCGGATGCAAAATGTTTAAAATCGGATGAAAAATGAGCTAAGTTTGCATAATTGGCGGTTTAGTCCCCAGTTTCAAAAGTTGTCGAAATAGTCCACGAGCACTTATTTTAAAGAAAAGTCACCAAGGTCCTTTTGAAATCATAATTTTTCATAATTAGTCCTTTGGTGAAAAATTTCATAAGTTTTGAGAATTTACAAGTTTGGTCCTTCAAGTTTCAAAATTGGCAAAAATAGTCCTTGAAAGTTTAAAAATGTCTATTATGGTCCTTGTACTATTGAAACTTGTCATAATTGGTCCTTTGGCATAACTTTGGAAAATTGGCAGAATTGGTCCCTCTAGTTTGGTGAATTGCAAGTTTGGTCCTTATGATATTAATAAACAAAAACACCCTTGACCCTTGCTTGAACCTTGGCCCCTGCCAAAACCACCATGACCCCCTGCCATTACACCATTGAACCCCCTTATTTGACCCCCCCTGTTTAATAATACACCCAAGTCAAACCTCCTCCTTCCTCCTTTTCTCCTTTCTCCCTTTGCCTCTGCAACCAACCCCGCCCACACCAACCCTCCTCAAACACTCCACCTCACTCATGTCCAAAACCCATTAAACCTTCCCCTCCTCGCACGTTTGAGACCCCGATTGATTTTTCCAAGTATATAAGTTTTCCTTAAAATGAAATTGAAGGTGAGATCAATTGACTCATCCAATGGCTCTAAATGATGGTGGGAAAAGCTCGGAGGACAAGTGGGAGTATACGCTATAAAAAGGAGGAAGAAAAACAGGAGGGTAGTGAGTCTTTAGTTAGTTTTCATTTTATTTTAGTTTACGGCTTTAGTCCGGTTTATGTTTTTCGAAGTTGTAACCATTTTAGATTCTGCTTGTCATCATTTGTTAATATTTTAATCTGTTGTACTCTTAAAATTTCATTAATAAGATTTTAGTTTTCATTTTAGAGTTTGTCTAGATTTGATTAATCCGAGATTACATGAAACTTTTCTAAAACATTTCCATTGCTTACTTAAGCTCATATAAGTTTAATAAAGCTTATATGTGCTTATTATTGTTACATTTACTTAATTTCCGCTTCTTTATAAAAGTCACAATAAAGTCAAGAAAAGTCAAAATCAAAGTCAAAGCAGTTTAGCATAATGTCGGTTTTAATTTGCTTTATGGTTAAGATTTATGTTTGTTTGTTCATTCAATTCGGTTTAGTCCGGTTTCAATAAAAGTTTTAGAGTTGAGTTGCTTTTCATCATTCTAAAGGGTGTTTGGATTTAGCACATATTTAGAGTCTTAATCATTTTGTTAATTGAACACGAGTTTTATAAGTCTACAAATCGGTTTGAAGATTTCCTAGTCATAGTTTCAAGGCATTCAAGTCTATTTGGTGTTTGCAAGTGCATTCTCAAATCTGTCCAAAAGTACCAAAACTAGATTTTCTGGTTTTTAACAAGTAATTTTCATCATTTTGGTTGTAATAAAATTTATAAAAATAAAATGGACATTTCACCGACTTGTTTAAGCGTGGTTAAGAGAAAAAATTCACAAAAATGTTTAACTAGAAAATGCGGTGGGTTCAAAGTGAGTGGCTTGGGCTTTTATACATTACGTGCGTGGTACCTTGCCCGAACTTATTTTTATTCACTTATTTATAATTGAACCACTATCTTGGACCGAGAAAGGATGGGGCAAAAGCTAGATGGGTTGGTAGACTCGAAAGTGCTTGAAGCTTGTGACTGTTTTCTTTCTAGCTTATCCAAAATAAGCTCCCAAGTAAGCCCTTGGACCTGTTTTAGCTGCAAACATAGCAGCCTCCACAGCAGCCTTTTCCAGCTTATCTTGTGCTTATTAGTTGTTCCTTCTAGCTTATTTAGACAACTTTAGTGCTTATTAGGTCCCTTAGATTAGGTTAGCTTACCTTTTGGTTATTAGTGCTTGTTTAGTGCTTATTTAATCCTTTGTAGCTTTTTATCCCTTTTAGCTTAGGACTTCCTTTAAACTGTTTAATGCTCCCCTTTATGCTTATTTCAGTTTAGTACAGCTTAATCCTAGTCAACTTCAGCTTTTTAGTTGTTACATATTCATGTTTGCTTAATCTCCCAAGTTGAAGTGCTTATATACAGTTTTTTTATTTGCTTGAATCTGTTAAAAAGCATTCCCTTGGGTCTGATCACAATAAGCAGTCATAACTGCTTATTCAGCTGGTTTGGTCCAAAAGGTTTTTACAAAAAAGTCTCACTTTCATCTTATTTATAAGTTGTAAAGATAAAATTCGAAAAAAAAATGTTTACAAAAATGCTCTTGCTAGGATTTGATCTCAGCCACTTGACTCACACACACACTGCGCTACCAACGCCACTAGGGTCTTTTGATTAATCTCTTACACCCTTAGTTATTTAAATACACATTCAGTTTTTAAGTTAGTAGCATTTTTAGCTTTTTAGTAGCTTATTTCCAAAAGCAGTACCACATTTTTAGATTTTTCTTAGATCCAGTAATCCTTAAAGTATTTTCTGTGATTTTTTTAGAATTTTCTAAACTAGTGTAGTATTTTTTATAATTAAATTAGATTAAATTAGTTTTTAAATCGTAATAAATAATTTAAAAGTCGAAAAAATACCCGACTTTTGCTAAAATTTTCTTTTGTCATATAGTAAGTAAGAAAATTGTTTTACACTCGTGGGACTTTTATTTTACAAATTTTACGTTTTACTTGCTTGCTCGCGTAATTTTTACATATAACAGCGTTTTCATTCTAGGTCGCGTTTTAGGTAATTTAAGGTTACGCTTTAATTAAAATAGTTTATTTAAGTTATTTTGTTTTATAAATCAAGTAAATCAGATTTTAAAAATAGTGATAGCGTTTATTTAATATAATTTAGTTTTTTAATTTTCTTTAATTTGCATTTAAGCCCCTGTAAGTTACAAACTTTTTCTTTAGGTATAATTAGTCATAATCCACAAACCTTTTCCCGTTCATTATCACCCGATCACTATACGTTTGATTATTCAATCGCACAGCTCGTTGGGACTTAACGACCTGGGGAAACACTAAACTCTCCTGGACTTAATTGAATTGGTTCCGGTTGTTTGGCTTTATTACGGTTGACCATTCACAAGTGGTTGACTTGCGTGATAAAACTGACCGTTTGGAGCCAATCATTGTGCACTACCGAGCAATTGAGCGATCTACTAAATGTTGTAGTACACAATTGAGCAATTGATCCTAGCCAAGCTTATGATAGAATACTCGTCACGACCGAGCAATTGAGCGATCTACTAAATGTTATCACATAGATTAGTTGAGTGATTTGAGTGTTCTCATTTCCTATTTCTTGAGGTGTTTGGTTGTGCACTAAAGATTGACCTTCATCTCTTTAATAGAAAAATCCTAGACAAATGTTTAGGATACGTTTCCATAAGTTTTATCTAAAGTCTACTTGAGGACAAGTTGGATTAAGGTGGGCGGATATTGATGACATAAAATAACAACTAATTTATAGCATCATTTATTCTGTTTAAATTGCTCGTTTTATATCATTTTATATGAGAATTGATATTTAATCGTTTATTTATGTAAATATCAATTATTATCGAGAAATTGGTGAAAGTTAGCATAAAGGATGTGTTTTGGAGCTAAATTGATGAAATACAAGAAAGTATACTAAACTGACAAAGAATACGCCGTATCATTCTAGACGGATACGTCGTATACCAAGAGTTTGACAAATTCAAGACCATTGTCTGACTTTGATGCATACGCCGTATTCACTTCTACAATACGCTGTATATGAAACTTTGGTCAACAAGAAGAACAAGCACGTTTTAGTACTAATACGCCGTATCCACATCTATAGATACGACGTATCCAAGCCCTAACTTCACAAGATATCCATGACGAGAAGACTCCAATACGTCGTATCCATGTGCAACGATACGCCGTACTGGATGGTGGGTGATGAATATTCTAGAATATTATAATCATGGAACCTAAGCCAAGATACCTCGATATGCCATATTAGACCACTCTGATATGTCGTATCGACCTTTTTTCGAAGACTATAAATAGAAAACCTAACATATGGTTTTCAGAGAGCTAGAACCACCAAGTATGATTTCCAGTTGATTTTAGAAGGCAAAAAGGTCCTGCTAGTGCATTCATTCCATAGGAAAACTCTTGTAATCATTATAACCTGTTATAATCTTTCGGTTAGCGTATCGTTTATCTTATGAATTATACTTTAATTGTTTCAAATATGATACCGTGTAGTATTACTGAGATTATGGGCTAATACCTATAGGTATTAGCCAAGTTTATGATAATATAATGTTTTGATTTGTTTATATCGATTGTTTACTCGTTCGTTGCATGTTGATTATGTTTATCACTTGATACACGTTTATTGCTTGTTAATGAATTGATCTGTCATTCAACTGATGCTATTTTTATCGATTAAGTCTTGTTTCGTGTTGTTTAGTATTGTGTTAAGTGGATAATATATTAGACTTGTAATTAGGTTTATATCTATAAATAAAGTCATGTTTCACTATTACCTGTAATCTCGTTAAGTGGATGATAAACTAGATTTTAGGATAGATATTACATATTGCTTATCTTTATGACTAGATTACTAATACTATAAATAGCATCTTTTTTCTGCTATTTGTTAAGTGAATAGATAATGGTCTATTTCTTTTAGTGGTTAAATAGATAGTACGCTACTAGTATATAGATAACTATTAGGCTAAGTTTGTATAAGCCTCGTTGTTCGCCTTAGTAGCGATATCGTAACCTAGATAGATTACAATCAACGATGAGACTTTATGCGGGTTTGGTTAACTGTGACAAGATTAACCGATTTATAAACCTCGAGTTTATGGAGAAGTACTACCTAGCTTTCATTAGAAAACCACCAACGAATGTAGTACAATCATTGCACACGTAGACCAATCTGACATTTATCTGAGTAACTTGGTTAATACGTTTTCCTTACATTTGAAATTGACATCTTCTTTATCTTCTGTTTATCTGCTTTGTGTGTGCTAGTTCTATTTATCGCTTTATTAGTTTAGATTAAATCAAAACTCGATCCAGTCTCACGGCCTGAAAACCCCCTTGCGTTAGTTTAGGCATAATTAGGTTTATTTAGATAATTAGAATACCGATAGATTAAGTGTTAACGTCCAATCTTAGTTATCGACACCCTACTTACCAACGAACCTACAATTGGTCGGGTACACTGCTCGTTAGTGTTAGTTTATAGGTAAAGTCGGAAAAATATAAATAGTAAAACTTGATAACATAATTACCTATACTACGACAAGCACATTAGTTCTTCATGATAAATGTCTGTTTCGGGTTTGTGGTAAGGTAGTAACTAGTGGCATTTAGTAGTGTAGGACTTAATCTATTTGTTTTGTTTATTTTCTATTTTTAACCATTTCTAAATATTTCTCATGCCTTATCCTACCGTTAATCATTCTAAATATCATTATTTCTTGATCCTAGCTTTTAGCTTACTCGAGTTAAGGAATTGAGCAATCATAGGTGTCTCGTCCATGGATTTGGGCGAGCATTTGTGGTTTTGTCGCTTTTTATGGAGTATTGGTGTTGGTAAAGATTACATTATAAGAATGATCACCCCTAACCCTTTCACATTTTAACCCATTTGCCTTTGAAGTTGGTTATTGTTCTTAGACTCTAATGGTGGAGATGTGTATCATTTCCAAGCTTATGATAAAATAATCACCATGACTATACAGTTGAGTGTACCACTAAAATAAACACCCTAGAATAATTAAGAGTGATGAGTGAATTTCATTTCCCTTTCGTGAGGTGTTATGGTTATGCACTATTGGTTGAGTAATTACTTTGATACTTAATGCCTAAAACTTCGTTTAGGATGTTTTTATAAATACTTAATTTAGAGTCTACTTGAGGACAAGTAGAAGTCAAGTACGTGATATTTGATAACATCAAATGTGTACTATAAATACTTATCATTTATCCCACAAATATTGCTCATTTTATATTTGTTAATATCTCAATTGATACTTAATTAATTACTTTGGTCATTTTCAGTAATTATGGAGCAACTTTGGTAATGACATGGAAAGCAACGGGATTTGGAGCATAAATGAACAATATGTAGGCAACTTGCAAAGAGCATACAACATATCCAATACTGGAGATACGCCGTATCAACACCTGAAAGAATTCACTAGGTAATTGGTGAATTAGAAGACATATAACGTATTTAAATCTGGGAATACGCCATATCTGAAGCTCTACAGTCAAAGCCCAAGTCAACTGTTAAAGGAACACGTCGTATTAAACTCTGGTCATACGTCGTATTGAAGATCTTATCTCCAGTTCAAGATATCAGGATTTATTAAGGATAAGGCATATTAATATTCAACAAGACGTCGTATTTAAAGATACACACGTATGCGCTGGGAAAATTCTTTCTTATTCCTTACTCAAGGTATCCTGGATACGACGTATTGGACCTCAATACGCCATATCGGTGCCCTGGACAGAATAGTATAAATGGAACACCCTCATACGAGTTTTACACACAATTTTCCACCACCACATCTGAGTTCAAGCTTCATTCCACCAAGATTTTAGTCCATAAAGTCAGTAGATCAAGAGAAGAAGGTCCCGTATAATCATACAAAGTGTATTCAATCGGTTTTCACGTCAATTACATTATGTCTTTCATTTGTGAATCATTTGTAATGTCCTTTGTATTTGCTACCTATATGCGCTAACACCCTTGGGTGTTAGCATAGTTATGACTAATTTGTTCATGTTATTTCGTTTATAAAGATTTGATGCATTGTTTTGGATAATTTATGTGTTTACCCTTCAATTAGTATACTCGTTTATTTGTTTAGCATTTGATGCTTATTGTCTAGGTCATCATAGTGTCGCTCTTTAGCTATGTAGGTGGTCCGTATCACTATGGTCGGTATTCGTAAGATGGGGTAAAAAGCCCAATCATTAGTGCCCTTCCTTAGGACTCGAGGAGTAGGAACCCGAGGTTAGACATATAATGCCAAAACACTAAAGTTATTATAGTGCTCTTCAATAGAGTCACCGTGAGAGAAGAGTAGGTTTCACCAGGACCAGTGGTTACCGCAGTTAAAATCACATAGATTAGTTGACACCACTTATTGCATGTATGTAACTGATTAGACCGATAAATTGCTTCATGGATATAGGTTGCATTCATAGAACTAGGTAACTGAGAAATCTGGCCTAGTTAACTTAAATAGAAATGCGTTGTCTACGCATTTATGATGTCTCCAACACTTTTTATTAAATCATTTCATTAATTATCGAATAACTAGTAACTTAGTAGGAGTAATATGGCTAGCACTTCCTTCCCAACTTGATCACAACCTTAGCATAATTCGTAGTTTAATTGTTTAATTAGTTTTATTTCTTGTTTACTTAGTTTAATCAATCAATACAAACCCTCCGTAAAAGCTTTAAAAACTCATTAGGTTAGCATAAAAGTCACCTACTCCTTGCGAACCACCCGTGCTTACCATTCACTAGCTACATTGGTCGGGTACACTGTCCGTTAGTGTTAGTCTATAGGTTAGTTCGGTAAAATATAAATTTAAATCTTGGTAAAATATATAGACTATAAATGACACATCGAGTTTTTGGCTCCGCTGCCGGAGAGTAATTTAGCTTTAGTTAATTTAGCGAGTTTTGTAATTTTACTAGTTTAGTTGTTTTTGATCTATTTGTTTATTTTTGTTTAACTCTTTTTTTCTCAGGTTGCTTATACAGCGTATACAATTCTATTGGATACGGCATATTGCTCTGTACACCTTGATACGGCTTATGCTAATCTTTGCATACGGCGTTTTCCACTTCTGAGGCGCCGATTAGTTATTTTCATTTCAGTAGCTGTTAAATTTTAATTTAAATCTTAGTTTAAATAATTTCTAAAAAAAACAAAAAACTTAAAAAAAATCCGTTATTAATTATCTATGCGACGTAATGATTTATTTGATACGACGTATCAGTTTTAGTACAATATTCGTATTTTGAGTAATTGGGATACTGCGTATTGTGTTAAGATTGAATACAACGTATATAGGTTTATGTATACAGCGTATTGGGTGAACGGTAACACCAAAAATATTTTATTTTCGTATTTTGGTTTAGTTCTTTGTTTTTGTTACACTTATCGACTAATATATTTTGCTTAATATTAGGTTCAAAATGACTTAAAGAATCGAGGACTACATGGCACAGTTTCAGGACAATTCTGGCCCAAGAATTGTTAGGCCAACTTTCAGAGAAGCAACTACTTTTTAACTGAAGAGTCAATTTCTCAAAAGAACTTCTTGAGAACGCCTTCAGTGGATTTGAGTTGGAGCAAAACTCGTCATCGATAAAAGATTTAAAGCTTTAATTAGAAAACACATTATAAACTATTATTTCTTGCAAGTCTCGTCATGGGAAGCAAGTATGTAAGCCCAACACCACGGTATGTAAGCCCAACCCAAGTGACACATAAGACTTCGCAAGATAATAACATATAATAAATCAAATTTCATAAGTTTTATTCAGGTTTATTTATTTTTCTAAAAACCCTTTGCAATTTATATGAGTCGAATACTAATAATAAACAACTAAAACAATTATAACAAATAACACTTAATATTCATGCATACGACAAGCCGATGACTGCCTAATAATGGCCAATTAGGGACAATATATATATATTTAAATAAGGCTCCCCTTCTATGAAATTCGGACCACATACATTGATAAAATCGATTTCGTAAGCCTTATAAAAGTATATATCACATAGCACATAAAAAGCTCATAGAAAATTTTAGTCTACTTCAGGCCCCGACCAGACAAGGAAGGATTCTTCCCCAACCTTAGCACTAAACTACAAAGTTGTAGCCTACTGAGTCATGAATCTATCATAAAATTTCGGATTTTTATTCCCTACAGATAATTAGTTATGATTTTTTAAGTGGACGGGTGTCATGCAAACTGCAATTAAAAAACATATACTAATCATGTGTATATAACGGTTAATCATCGGATCTAGCATGTTAAACAATTAACAATTAATAAGAATTATATATCAAAACATATTATCCATTGTAAACATGCATGGGTTCATCATGGAGAATCAATTAACAATTAATTAACAATAAACAAGATAAATAATGATCAATTAAATCAAGTAAACATCGTTATAAACATGTAAAAATTGCATACGACCTAGGGTTTTCTACTACCAATTTTAAAGACCATGGTCGATTTGTTTACAACTAAAAAAACACCAAAGGGCATAATAAAATTAAAAGTAAAGAAAACAAGCGAATCAAGCATTTAAAGGTCTAAATTCGTGTTTTATGTAATTAATCACACTATACAACGGCTCATGATGCCAATGTTGGGATCTTAACATATTAATATGTAATATAAAACATAATAAACCATGAGTACACAACGGAATAAAGATCAAGTATAGTATGCATTAACTAACATAACGGTTTACCTTGCATACCTTTTTACAGAGGCGGAGCTACATGCAAGGTAGCGGGGGGCGTTGCCCCCAACCAAGCTCTTAGCGATACCCAAAATACATAGGAAATTTTTTGATATTGGTAACAAATGGGACTAGTGCCCTTAAGCAAATAGTCAGAGTGCCCTCTACACTCTCAAGGTTTTCATAAAGTAAAGCTTTTTAATGTGGAAACAATGTTTTGCGGTTGTATAGTTAGTCGGAAACAATCGAGGTGAAGATGTTAAGTAAGAGAGAAGGTGAAGAGATGTGGATTTGGTTGTGGGGCCAATTATAATAAGAAGTTATCCCTGTTTAATACGAAGTACAAATTTAATTTAATGTAATATGTTTTTATATCTCTTTCACTTTCATTTATACTACCACTTTAGTACGAGTACTTTGTGACGTACTTTTATTTCAAAACTTAAGACAAATTTATGTTTAAATAGTTTGAGAGGTTTAACTTAAGACAAATTTATGAGTTCTTTCATCTCAAGTCCAATTTTTAAAAATATTATACTTTTGATAAAGTAGTCACATTAAATAGCAAGTACTTTAATAAAATTTGTATGATAGTTTTTCGTTTATTTTTAGTCTATAAAAATTGCATCAACATAGGATATTTCTGTTGCCTTTATTCAAACTCGAGTATCCGACCCGATCCGACCCGACCCGACTCAATGTGTTTACCGCTACACGAAAAATCTTCTTATTGCTCGATGCCCCGTGATCTCTAACTTTGGCTCATGCTTTGCCTTTTAAGTAATGGATCGAACTAGGGCAATTCAAGAACAATGGATCTAGGGTTTGTATGAGACCCACGAAAACAATAATAATGCAAAGAGTTGAATCCTCTATGGTTTCACACACAACATGTTCTTTAGCAACACAATTAATATGCTAGTACTTAGATAACGTAACAAACCAAACACTTTAATGCTTAATCAAGATCGAAAACCATTTCCTTTAGGGGGGGGGGTACACGACCGGGTTTCACAAGAAGCTAAGGAGAAGAGGAGAAGTCTAGCTTGTTTAAGTTTTCCAAGAGCACTCAATAATGAATCCAAGGAATTCATTATATATGCTTAGCAAAACTTAGGGAACAAGTTAGGTTTCAAGCTTTCCTAATCTCAGACAAACACTCCCTAGGAGCCGACCTCCATAAGTATTAGAGGAGGGATTCTAGATCCTTAGTTACATTTAAGTCCTTGTAGTCAAGGTTGTAAAAATCGCTAGGCGATAGTGAGGCGGTTGGGTAGGGCCTAGCGATTAATCGGTTAGGCGGGGATTAATCGGGGATTAATCGGATTAGAATTTTTATGCACAAAATTGTAATTTTAGATATTGTATCATATTATATGTATGAGATAAACATAGTGCATCAAAGTTCAAATATTTCAAGTGTTCAAATATAAACATAGTACATAATTATTCAATGTTCAAAGTCAAACGTAGATATTACTCGGTTTGTTGACCATTTTTAAGCGAGCTTTGACCGATTTTGTTCGATTAATCTGTTTGTTGACCGATTTTAAGTGGTTTTGTCTGATTTTAAGCGATTTTGTTGACCGATTTTTAAGGGATTTTGTCCGATTAGACCGATTTTGTTTGATTTTGTCCGATTAATCGGTTTGTTAACCAATTTTTAAGTGATCTTTGACCAAGCCGATTAAATAGGCCGATTATGATAAATCAAGGCGGTTACTGAGCGATCAGCGATTATGCGGGGATTAATCGGCCGCCAGGACCGTTTTTTACAGCAGAGCTTGTAGTTAATGTTTAACCATCGTTAGTCAAATACCGTTAAATAACTATATTAGTTAACGGTCATTAGACTTTTTTCGTGAAATAATAATTAATATAATACACTAATATATTGATTACTTATTTATTGTATTTACGTGTTAACGCGTGTGATCCCATAGCCTCACGTAATTTTCGGACATACATTTAATCGTGATATGGACATATCCTAACAAGACAAATGCACATAAAAGTACGGGTGTAACTAACGAGCCAGGCCCACCAAGCTCGAGCTTTGGCTAGATATACTTGTAAGGTTCGAACTCGAGCACGGATGGTTTTAGCTTTATACATTAAGCTTGAGTTCAACTCGTATATGAGAAGTCCATGTTTTTCACGAGTTGAACTCAAGCTCAACCCGATTTCAGCTTGGTAAGCACACTAGGTTGGGGCTCGTTTGCCTATTACGAGCTTGTTTTTCTGGGAAAAAAGATGGACTTTTCATATATGCAAATTTCGTCTAAGAAAAAAGATACGAACACATATTGGGCTAGCTCTTATCATTGGGATTCCTAAAAATTTTAAGCCTGTATATATGTATCGTAAAGCTAAAAAGAATAATATACATTTGTCACATGTACCAAGGCTGTTTTACCATTGGACTAATTAGTTACGAACTTGTTTAAAATTTTAGGGTTTTATTTTTTTTATCTGTGAAATTTACCTGGCGAGTTGAAGATGGTAAGTATCATCGATTGATTGATTGATTGATAAATATATAATAATTACAATAAATTTATTTAATTACTGTGAACAGATATCGCTAAAGGAAGTAGAAGACGTTGTTGTTGTTGATCTGGTGAAACAAAAGCCACCAAAGAAACTGAAACGTAAAAAGGTGCGTTTGTTTGGGCATCGGGAGCTCAATCTCAAGCTTCTCGACGACTATCCAGGCTCTTACTTCATGGTATGGTACTATACTTTCCACCCCCAATTCTATTCTAATATATGTGTTTGATAATGTTTGTTGATGATGCTGTGTTGGAAAGTGATACGATTACAATGTCCCATACAACGACCCACTCGTTAGATCAGTCCACTCGTTTACTTGGCCACTGTTTGACTAGCCACTGCTTTAATATTTGTGGCATGCATTTGAATGTTTCTTTGTTTACGTTAGTAGTAGTAGTGCATGCATGGAGTTAGGAAGAATAGAGGAACGTTAGTGGTTCCCACCATCACATGTTCTACTAGTAGTTGCATAATTTTAGCATTTGCAGCTGATGAAGTCTTTCACCTATTTAAGTTGTAATTTTGCATGAGAAGAATAGAACAGAAAATCGGCTCAAGTACTCTAGTTTCCTGCTTAATTTCTTGGAGATTAATTTGCTAACTCAATTAGCTATTTATCTTAGGAGATTGACCTCCTCTATCTGGTCTCTATCAGAAAGTGAAATTAGGTATATCTATTTGATTTGTGTTTTAGGAAGTAGTGGCGTTTAATTGTACAAATGCTATTAATGCAATTCTATAAGTTTAGTTTCGCGTTTGTTGATTGGAGGAAATACCATTGTGTTTTTTCTATCCAGGGGCAAAAACAGTATGGACCAAATAGACTTCTGTTTGGGCTTTGAAAATACAAATCCGCAGACACAGACACAAATATTCTTTATTAAAAAGACAATTTTTACATAATTAGATACAGAGAGACAAAGTAGACGAGGAACTGTAACAAGATAGGAAAATTCTATGGACTGTTGATGGGGGGCATCATAACGTGACCAAGGAGCAACTTTTGCCAGACTCATATTTACATTTTCATATAATAGTATATCAAATACTTAAATTCCTCTTCTATTTTATCTTTGCAGGATGTCAGGTGCAACGGCTGTTTCTTCGTGTAAGTGGTCTTTCTTTTCAGTTACTGTACTATTATTATTATCTTGATCAAATACAACTCATTATATTGCTGTTTTGACACACTCCAGTATATATGTTGAATGCTTATCATATTTTTATTTATACCACTAATCAATGGATTTACCATTTTTGAAATTTTAGTGTGTGTGTGAAACAACAACAAAAACCGTTGACTTCAGCAATTCCTAATCTGATGATGTTTTTGTTCCTCTGTGTTTGTGCCCCAACAGAACAACTATTCATAGCCACCCTCAAAAATGGCTTCCCTGTCCCGCGTGTGGTAAGTTCCTTTGCATGCCAAGCAACACCCCTGGTGGTCATTGTACACTCCGTGCTTCCACCTTCTGGAGGAAGACCGCCAAATTCTTCAATGCCTTTGTTCGTCATCCTACTTTGCCAGCCTACTAATTAATTAGATGCCAGAACCACAAACTTGTTGCAGAACCAAATTTTCTTGTTTCTGGATTTGAACTAGATGATATAAAGATTCAGCTTACACTCTGGTTCTCTGATTTTCTAGTACTATATTGCATCAACATAGTTGATTTTGACAATTGCCACATGCTTAAGCATTAACATGACCCATATAGTTGTGTGATGCCTTTAAATAGCTAGCTCCTCAATTAAAATGTGTGTTAAGACTTGAACTTTAGAGTATCAGAAGGATCACTTTCAATTATGTGGTTGAGCATCAGTAACTCAATTAACAAGAATCATGAGTGCGTACGTGTGTTTGTATGTGCTCGATCTGTCTATAGAAAAACAGTTTGCATATCACGAGCAGAAGAGACGTCACATAGGGGTCATACAAAAGAAGTAAATACGAGCAGTTAATTAGCAATACTTCAATGAATGTTAAGTTGAAACAGATAAACAATCGGAAGATTGCAGATGACAAATACACAAAACGAGAAGGCCCAATCCATCCTTGCACCACCAAATTCATATATGATATCTCTTTGACATAAAAATATAACTAAAAAATCTTTATATCAAAGTCAAACACTCGCCCTTCCAGAATTTATATGAACATGGTGGAAACAAAATCCATTTTTTTAGTTTTTGTTTAGGCTAAGAACAGAACAGTCAAACTGAATAATCTATTAGCTACGACCAAGTTGGTTCAATCCATGCATGAGGGTGAATTTCATAACTTGTTCTCACAAACTTCTCTTCAATAATGCTTTTGGGATTGAAAGTGTCATATTTGCATGTTTCAAGTGAATAGAACACTGCCTTCTTGCTCTTGGAATGCAACTGTGGAAAATAGATCTTGTTCTCCATATGTAGAGACTTGGCTTCAATGCAGATGCATGTCGTGCCCGAAATATAAATCATGTGTTTTCCTATACCATCTATTTTCTCCCATTCTTTTGTAGAGTCCAGCTTGAATACCTCAACCGATTCTCCAGAAAACCCCACAGTGACTAGTAAAAGATTTTGATCGCATTTCAAGGAAATGTGATGCATGAGATGTGCAACTACTTGTGGGGGCTCGGGATATATCTTTCTCCCAAGAGTAATCTTCTCCACCCATATATTTAAGAATACTAAGTTTTCCCTCTTTACACAAGACATATAGATCTCGGCCATAAAATGTTGGAAAAGAGTATGGATGAGCGTCACCAAAGTCCAGATGAATCGCACGCCACGTTTGTTCTCGAGCTACGTAGTGGATGTAAATATAACTACGTGAAAATCCGACAACCATACAATCTGGGGAAGTAGGTGGTGCAGAAAAACAGAATCTTCCATAATAATTAACTAAAGGTGGAAGCTCGCGGATATCATTTGTAAAGGGGTTACAGAAACACCAGCGTGGGGGCATCATTATAATACAACAACCAACCGAATCTCGAACATAGTATTTTGTTACACAAGACCCGCTCATTAAACTTTTTCATAAAGTACTTGTCACCCGACATTGGACCTGTACAGGTGATAATACCTTGTTCTTGGTCTACCACCATTAGCCAGGGTGAAACTACTGAATAATTGCTTAATCTCCTTAAGGCTGATTTATCCCTCCATTTGATCAAAGGTGCTGCTATACGACAACATTTGCTTGTAGCACGAAAGTTCATGTATTCCACACCAACGCAATGATCCAAAATCATTTCCAAAAGATGAAAGATTGTAAATTGCTCAGCCACATCATCCGTTATTCTTCTTACCACTATCGTCAGCCTTGTCCTCCACTTCTTGTTTAGTACACAGCAAAAAATCTTGAGAAATCAATTCCATTAAGCAATAACAAACACAAACCAATTAAAAGCAATACCTGCATTCCCACAAAGATACATGGCTTGTTAGGCATATCAGATAAGGAGATGGTTTTATCTGAAGTTATCGAGTGTATTATGCTGCCCATTACGCCATGAATGTGTACATAACCCCAAACTCTGAGGCAATCCCAGGAAAGTAAAATACCGGTGATCACGAACAAGATCCACAAAAATACGCGTCCTTGAGATCTAACAGTTCTTCCCACATCATATCAGTTATGCAGATTAAGTCCATAATTTCTTCATCGGTTACTTCTTCCGTGTCATATTAGTCAAGTCCCAATCTTTGAGTCCTTCCAATAACTTTTCGCACTTGATTATACTAGCCATGTCCAATTTAAACACTACACCAATTGTTTTCTTTGTTTCTCATTGAAGTCTACTGTAACGTAGAACAATTCTGAACGATATTGAGATATTTATTCTGATACTTGCTGTCAGTAAGAAGGTAAGAATGGTGAGGGCATCCCCAAATAACAGTAATTTTATGACAACCTCTTTATCTCTAATTACAATGTCAACGTGAATAACATATTCAGCAACGCCTGTATTCAGTGCAAACACTTTACCATCGCGATCATGTACTAAAGTTCCATTACCGGCTTGATCTTTCAAAATTTGTCGATCTAGCCGACAAAAACAAATGTAGATTTTTTCGTTCAAGAGAACGTAATGTCGTTGCAACTCTTGTAGTCACATTTCCATCTTTCAAAATCATGGGAGGAGTTGAATGATTTTAGAGGTCACTGGATTCCAAAGATACCACTTGGTGTTGTTGGAGAATCATCCAGCCATAAAACACCCTCGGTCGATTCTCAACAATTCAGGGATGGCGCTTATGAAATAGCGTCATATTTTAGAAAAACTGGAGCCCTCATCGTCGTTATTGCATTGATTTTGAGCGTACACTTGTAATCATATCTTCAACGGAATCGACGGCAAGCCATATTAAATCTTGTGTTGAGAAGTATTTTGAGTTTGTATTATGCGATGAAATCAAACATAAATATGTGAACTCATAGATTTGTGGATTTACACCCACGTATTCTCTTTTGTGTTCTATAATTGACTCAGTATTTATCAAAAGGTTAATATATTTTTTAGTAATCCGTTGCATTTAAACTGGTAATTTTATGAAATAAAAGCTTTATAAACATTTGTCGATCTACACATATCGCGACCAAGCTGGACCAAATGTACATTACAGGTGTAATCGAGCCTGCAGGCCCACCAAGCTCGAGCTTTGGCTCGATATACCTATAAGGATTGATATGAATCGATCGCTTGAGAGCTCCAGTATACGATCTTGCTTTTATGTGGCGAATAAATCAAAGCTCAACTCTAATTGCTTTTATGGATACAACTATATAAACCTAGACCAGATCGATATTAACCTGCGAACCTAACCCGTCTTTGGATATGATCAAGCTCGTTTAGAGTCAGCTGGTTTCAGGATTTTCTTGATCGAGTATAAACTCAAAGAATCAGAAAACTTATGACATGTTAAAAGCGACAATGTTAATTTGTACAGTATTATATTTTACAGATAGAAGTCGTACCTCAAAAAGTATGCCTGTAGCTTATAAACCTAGACCTTATCGATATTCTAACCGAGTTAGATCATCTTATAATAAATCAATCTTACCATCAATTTTTATCAAAGTTATTAACAAAACTATTTTTCACCTTTTTTTTAAAACAACATATCTTGCAAACCGTAAATCTTCAAAATATAAAAAATACACCATCGCGACGAGAATTAAATTATCTTTCTATAAATATGCACTTCTCTATATTTTCGACAAACATTTTTTTTTTTAAATTCCGCCCAGAAAAATCATATATGATTTGTAAAATCATATATGATTTTCAAAAATCGAATCATATATGATTTTCACAAATCATATATGATTTTTACAAATCATATATGATTTTGTAAAAATCGAATCATATATGATTTTCACAAATCATATATGATTTTTCTGGGCCGAAATTTTAAAAAAAAAATCGTTAAAAATATATAGTAGTGCATATCTATAGAACGATAATTTAATTCTCATCGCGATGGTATAATTTTTATCGCGTAACGATTAACGGTTTACGATATATTTAATTTTTTTTAAAAAGAGTGAAAGTTTATTTTAATAAAAAAATGAATGACTATTATTGGTTCATTGGTGAATTTGAGATCTATATTGAACTTTTGCCATTCTTAACTATCGATAAAATTTTGTCAAATTCTTTTAACTTATAATCGAGGGTTTACTTAAAAAAAAGGCCCTTCTGATTAAAAAAAGTTTCTACCTTTTCATCTGTTTTATTTCTTTTTTTATGGAAACAAAAAAATGGACTTTACATATATGCAAATTTCGTCTAAGAAAAAAGATAACACATATTAATTTCATGATGTAACGAATAGGGGTGTTCAGTGTTTGGTTTGACATCGAACAAACTGAAAAATAAACCGGATCGAAACCGTATAAAACCGAACCAGAAATTTTAAATGGTGTATGGCTGGTTTGAAACCAAACCGTAGTAGTATTTAATTGGTGTTTGATTTGGTTTTGGGTTTGACAAATATATAACCAAATCAAACCGAAAAAACCGAATATCTCAATCCACATAGAATTTAAATTATAGATATGAAGAGATTTTCTAATTTTATCTTCCACACTAACAATCCTAATAATTTAAAATCTTTAAACTAGTCGGTCCTCAAATCAAGTATTTTTTTAGAGATGAAAACAACATCAAATGCAAACACTGGAGAAGATGAGTGAAGTTGCAACTTGGTTTGAATGCTTGAAGGTGAAATATTCAATCTAATAAGAATTTTGAAGATTTTTTTCGAAAATTTTCTATCGCTTTCATTTACTTTCATTAAGTTATGAAACCTTTTGGTTTCTTAAAGTTTTGTTTTGTTGATTTCTTTAAGTATTTTGTGAGATCTTTTGATTTGTTAACTTTATCTAAACTTTTACGTAGGGCTTAGCAAATCCACCCGAACCGACAAACCGACCTTATTCAGTTCGTTTTCAGTTTTGTATATTTATTTCGGCTTTTGTCACTTTCGGTTCGATTCGGTTTTTGTCGATTTTTTTGGTTTGAAAACCGAAAACCGACCCGAACCGAGTTATTCAATTCAGTTTTGGTTTTGATACCAATTTCTCGGTTCGGTTATCGGTTTGAGTTTTTTTCTTTTTCGGTTCTCGGGTCGGGTCGGTTTTTGTCGGATCGGGTCGGGTTTGACCTTATACTCACCCCTACTTTTAGGTATCTATTTGTGAGTTCTAGGGGATGTTTGGTACGGTTGAATGGAAAGCCGAGAAAGAGAAAGAGAATCACTTGAATTTGGTTTTCTTGGTTTTAACTGAAACCAAACCGAATACTAATTTGGTGTATGGTTTGGTTGTTGAAATATATGTGTGGTTGGTCAAACTTATATCTGATATGTGCAGGGACTATTCCTGCACATTTTACTTATTGTTTGATAGTTTGGCTTTGTTTGTACATGGTCTATTTCTATAGGGGTTGAAGTGGAACTTGTTCCATATAAGCTCAGCTTTCCCAACCCTAGCTCAGATAACAATTTCATCTTTCTCTCTCATCTCACACATTGTCTTTCAAGTTTGTTACAAGTCTTGTTTTCTGGTTTTGATCATCTTGTGTAGTCTTTTGGTTAGTATAATTTTGAGTGTTTGTAGTGAGAATCTTGGTATCAATTTCTTTGTAGTGAGACAGATAGGATCCTTCTGAAGGGGGCTATCTTTCTCTTTTGTATTTGTTTAGTGAGCACATGATTGTGGACTCATCTTCTTGATCTATAAGTAATAATAATTCAGCGAGGGGTGGTTGGTTGGGTGACTCGTTTGTGTTGTGGTTGTGATATTAGATTTGATTCATAGTTTTTACATGGTATCAGATCCACGGCTTTGATCTCCGGTGGTTCTTGGTGCTTTTAGGGTTTCTAGGGTTTCATGAAATTTGGGGATTTCTTGATTCGGTGTTTTAATTGTATGATTGGGGCTGTTATCTCAACGGTCGTTGTGGTTTTCGGTTAGATCTGGTGGTTCTTGGTTGATTAATTGGGGTTTTTTTCAAACCCTAATTTTGGTAGTTTGAGGATCTTGGTTCCTGGTTTTTACTGGTGGTGATTGATTCTTTACACTGCAAACTTTGAGGGTACATCTTAACTTGCTTCCTTGAGAAGTTAGGATACCTGCTCTTTCCTCTGAGAGGTGTGAAACTAGGTATCTCAATTGGTTTAGGTGTGAGTAATATTTGTGGTGATTTTTAGTTTCTAGGTTCTAGTCTTGTTTTTGAGTCTATGTCGCTGGTGGTTAGGTTTCTTGCAAGTATTGGAAGATTGGTGGCTGTTTGTTGTGATTCTTGGTTGTTGTATTTGTTTATTATCAGTTTTTTGTTTCTATTTATTTGTCTTTGTTATATGTGTGGTTGTTATCTGCTTTATCTGGTTGTGTTTGTTCTTCTTATCTGTTGCTATGGCTGAAGTTTTAATTAGTAATTTGGATGTTGGTATCCTTTATATTTACATGCTAATGACAATTCCAATGTGTCTATTGTTAATTTCAAACTTACTGGTGTTGAAAATTATAAGATGTGGTCCACTACTTTGAGAATAGCTCTTAAGGGTAAAAATAAAATAAGATTTATTGATGGTACTTGTGTTAAACACGTCACTAATCCAGTCTTGGTCCAACAATGGGAAATGTGCAATGTTATAGTTTTGGGTTGGATTTTGGATTCTTTGTCTCAAGATTTGTATTTGAGGTTTGAGATGAATTACAAGAAACATATGATAAAATGGATGGTTCTGTGATTTATAATCTGGTTCATAAGATAAATGGAATTAAACAGGGTGAACTATCTATGCCTGAATATCGTCATAAATTGAACTATCTTTGGAGAGAATTTGATATTCTTACTTTACTTCCTACGTGTACTTTGTTTGCGCATATGAGGAACTCTTAGCATATCCAATTTTTACGATGCGGTTCTTGATAGGCTTGAATGATGTTTATCGACATGTTAGGAGTAATTTGCATGCTAGAGATCCTTTGCCATATATGAAGGATGCTTTTGCTATATATCCAGGGATGAATCTTATAGAGGCCTTGTCCCTGGTAGTATGTCTGTGAAGTCTGTGTCATCTTCTTTTGTTGTTAGGACCAGTACTTCTAATAATAACAATTCTAATAGAAGAGTTAATAATAATAACAACAATCACAGCGGACCTAATCCTAATCTTGTCTTTAAGCATTGTGGTTTAATTGGGCACATTATTGAGAGGTTTTATGAGTTAAATGGTTATCTTGCTGGTTTTAAAAGAGATCCTAATCTTGTTAGGCAGTCTAGTGTCAAACATTTTAATGCTAATGTTGATGTTTCTTAAAATGCCAGTCCTTCTACTTCTGGTTCTATTTTTGCTTCTTTCACTAATGTACAGATGATTAATCTTTTGAGTCTCATTAATGACAAACCATCTCGCGAGCTTCTACTCATATGGCGTGTATAGCACATAGTTTTTAAATGGAAATGTGTTTTTAATATGAATTTTGAAAAAACATTATGTGCTAAGAATGATTCTTATTGTTATAATGTTACTCTTTGGATTATTGATTATGGTTCTAACCAACACATGACCGCTACTACTAAATGCATGTTTAATGTGGTTGATATTTCTAGTTTGATGTTAAGCGTTAGTCATCCTAATGGGACTTTAGCTAAAATAAGCGCTATTGGTAGTCTAAGATTGTCCATGGTGTTGTCTTATTTGATGTTCTTGTTGTGCACGAGTATAATGTCGACTTTTTTCTGTTAATAAAATGATTAAGGACAGTAAGTACTTTATTGGATTTAATGAACATAAATGTTATATTCAGGATTTGAAACTGGACAGAATTGTGGGGACTGGTAGTGAGTCTGGTGGACTCTAATTGTTTGATGATGTTGTTAATGATAAGTCAAATATTGGTTTTTGTAATTATGGTATTGTATGTTATGTGTCTAAAGAGTTATGGCCTTACAGACTTGGTCATCCTGCTGACCAAGTTCTGTATTTTGTTGGTAAACAACTTGTGTTAACCAAGATTGATCACACTTCTCCTTGTAACATCTATCATAAGGCTAAATAGACAAGGGAGCCTTTTCCCTTGAGTGATCATAAGTCTGCTGGTTTGGGTGATTTAATTCATTGTGATGTTTGGGGTCCCTACATGGTTGTTAGTAGGGAAGGTTATAAATACTTTATTACTATTGTAGATGACTTCAACATGTCTATCTGGGTTTATTTGCTTAAGTTTAAACAAGAAGTTTTTGAAAATATAAAAGTTTTTCTAAAACTTATTTTTAATCAAATATGGTTTAAAAGTTAAGGTTGTTAGGTCTGATAATGGGACTGGATTTGTGAATAACAATTTATCCGGTCTGTTTAATGAATTTGGTATTGTGCATTATACCTCTTGCACTTATACCCTTCAGCAAAATGGGACTGCATAGAGGAAACATAGACAACTTTTAAATGTGGCTAGGATTCTGATGTTTTAGGGGGGATTCCTTTGTATATGTGGCCTGAATGTGTGTTAACTGCTACTTATCTGATTAACACGTTACCCTCTATTATGAATGGTGCTTCCCTTATAAAATTGTGTATGGTAAGTAACCTAGTGTCTCTCATATTAGGGCTTTTAGGTATCTTTGTTATTCAACAAGTTTAACTGGTAATGACAAATTTGATGTCACGTCTAAAAAACGTGTATCTTAAATGTTTTTTCAAGTGTTGAAAAAGCTTACAAGTTGTACAGTCTTGATAATAAAAGTGTTTTCTATCCTAGAGATGTCAGGTTTTATGAAAATGTTTTTCCATTTATAATGAAGTCTTTAAGTGTGTCTGAAAATGGTTTTGGTGAGTCTGCAAATGATTTTGATGAGAAAAATGACAGACAAAAACTTTTTGAACTTTTTTGATACCCAGGGTCCTACAAGTCCCAATGATGAAGAGGGGGACTCTCCTAATGTGTAAGGTAATGGATGTGCAACTTTTGATGACTGTAGAAATACAGTTGAGGATGAAGTTGTTACCATAGCAACCCAAATAGTTGGAAATGTCACCTCGGAGGGCAACAATTTTCAAAATAGAAATGATTAGGGTTCTTTAGGATCAAGGGAAGTGCCTCAGACTGTGTTGAGGAGGTCCGACAGCGAGTAGACTCCATTAAGGTTTAATGACTTTGTCAAGAATAATAATGTGAAATATGGTTTGGAAAAATATGTGAAGTATTCCAATTTGTCTCACGATAACTATTGTTTAGTACTACTTTAAGCAAATATGTTGAACCTAAGAATTATTATGAGGCTTCTACAAATGTTAATTGGGTTGAAGCTATGAATCGAAATGGAAGCTTTACGTAAATAATACTTATGTGTTAATTGATTTAACTTTAGGTAGAAAAGCAATATGTTGCAAATGGATTTATAAATTTAAATACAAGTCTTCCGTGAAGTGCATAGATATAAAGGCTAGACTGGTTGCTAAATGGTATAGTCGAGAGAGGGTTGGATTATGAGTAAACTTTTAGACCATTTGTTAAAATGGTTACTGACTAGATGCTTAGTTGGTTTAGCTATTTATAATAACCGGACATTGTATCAATTGGATGTGAAGAATGCTTTTTGTATGGTGATTTGCATGAGGAGGTATATATGTCTTTACCACCGGCTATTATGATAAAAATGAAACTAAGGTTTGCAAGTTGGTTAAGTCTTTGTATGGTCTAAAACAAGCACCTAGGTAATGGAATGAAAACTTACCACGCTTTGGTAGAAAAGGGTTTTGAACAAAGTAAAATGACTACTCTTTATATGTTAAAAGTAAAGATGGGTTGTTAATTTCTCTTTGGTATATGTTGATGACATTGTTGTCAATGGCAATAATGTTGAGGAGATTGAGAAGTTTAAACAGCTTTTGAAATCCAAGTTTATGATTAAATATTTAGGTGTGTTAAAATATTTTCGGTATTGAAGTTTTGAACAATGACTTTGGCATTTTCTGATATTGTTTGAATTGTTAAGTAAATATGGGTTCTTCGGCTTGTAAGCCCGCCGCTACTCCTATGTATCAAATTGTTGTTTTGAGTCATAAGTAAACCGATCAAGATAAGTAACTTTCTAACATGACCGAGTATCAAAAGCGGTTGGAAAATTCATTCACTTGTCTGTCACTAGGCACGATATTTCATATGCGCTTCATTGTCTTAGTCAAGACATGCATTCACCTCTGCAGCCTCATTTCACTATAGTCCGAGAGTTTTAAGGTATCTAAAACATGCTCCAGATAGGTATACAATTTGATAAAACTAATAGTCTTAGTCTCGTATGCATTTTGTGATGCAGTTGGGCTAAGTGTCCTATATCTAAAAAGTCAGATATGGGTTCTATATGTATCTTTGTAATAATTTGGTTTCATGGAAAAGTAAGAAACAAGCAACATATCAAGGTCTTTAGTTGTGGCTAAATATAGATGTTTAGCTTCAACTACTTGTGAAATAATTGGATTTGTAAAATTCTTAAGGATCTTGATATTGAGAGCTTGTTTCATGTGAAACTTTATCATGATAGTATAGATGCTATACTGATTGTCGCTAATCCAATGTTTCATGAAAAACAATCATTTTGAAATTGATTTACATGTAGTAATGGAAAAGGTTTCTTTTGGGGTGATCAAACAAGTAAAGTTACTTATGATAGTAATATTGCAACAGATATTTTTACCAAAGGACTAAGTATTTCTCAACATCAACTTTTTTCTAGTAAACTGAATTCGGTAGATTTGTTCTCAATATAAGTTTGAGAGGGGGTGTTGAAATATATGTGTGGTTGGTCAAACTTATAACGGATATGTGTAGGAATATTCCGCACATTTTACTTATTGTTTGATAGTTTGGCTTTGTTTATACATGGTTTATTTCTCTGAGGGGTTGAAGTAGAAGTTGGTTCTATATAAGCTCGACTTTTCCAACCCTAGCTCGGATAACGATTTCATCTTTTCTCTCATCTCACATTGTTTCTCAAGTTTGTTACACATTTGGTTTTCTCGGTTTTAATCATCTTGATCATCTTGTGTAGTCTTTTGATTTGTATAGTTTTGAGTGTTTGTAGTAAGAATATTTGTATCGGTTTCTTTGTAGTGAGATAGATAGAATCATTCCGACGGGATGTCTTTTCTTTGGTATTTGTTTGGTGAGCACACGATTGTGGACTCATCTTCTTGATCTATAAGTAATAATAATTCACCTAAGGTGGTTGTTTGGGTGACCCGTTTGTGTTGTAGTTGTGATATTAGATATGATTAATAGTTTTACATTGGTTTTATCCATTCTATAATTGGTTTGGTTTGGTTTTGCTTTTGACTTTGGAAATTTTCAAACCGACACCGAACCATACAACGCACAAACCCGAAAAACAAACCGATGAACACCCCTAGTAACGAATGACGAGGATGCATGAGCTTAAACGACACATATTAATTTCTAAGCCCATGCACACCTTAATGTTCGACAACATTTTTTACTAACCTTTTGTCTACAATGATGGTGCACACATGGTGTTTAAACATAATAAAAACATGGTTTATTGTTATGTAATATTTTAAAATCTGCATACCAATGTTTATTTGTGATCGTAATGCGAAATGGTGCCAATACGTTAGATATCCTCTATATATTCACTTGTCCAACGTCGAATCATCCTCTTCTCTCGTGCCATCTTTGGGGTGCAAAACACCATAATGACAATGATGAGATTTTACCTCGCACATTGTAGCAGGATTAATTGCATTAAACAATCTCAAAATGCCACAATAAATAGTTTTAATAGATGCTAAAAGTGCTTTGGTGTTGGACAACAAATCATAAAGTTCAAAAGAAAATATCAATGCATAAAGTAAGTCATGTTAATATAAATTTTACGAGAAAATTTCTAAAGAGTACAAAAAAGAGGTGAGGTCACCATCTAGACAAAAAACCCATATTCATAATATAGTTATGCTGATGTCATGACTCCATTGGACACGCGACACGATGTCTTCGACCAAAAGACAATAAAGCATAATAAAATTACATCTTGTCTTATTATTAATCGTGTTAAAAACCAAAATACCTTCATTATTTATATAAAACTATCTCTTTCTCTCACTCTCACATTCCGCCAACTTCCATCTCTTTCTCTCTTACTATTCAAGTTTATCTGTGGAATACCACCTTCCACCACCACCACTTGCAGATCCGACACCATCATCATCACTACTCCGTTGCTCGACCCAACAGATCCGACACCATCACTATCACCAAATTTTCATTGAGATTTTAAAATTTTTAGGTCTATATACTTTTCTATTAGATGTATAAGTGAATATTAAACGTAAGATAACGCAAAAGTTAAACATTAATGCTAAATCCTTTTCCAACTACTCCTACACAAATTTTCCTTTAATACGAAATACATCATTCCATAAACAGCAACTAGAAAAGAATAAGGTAGCATCACAGAACGATCCAATTCCAAAACAAAACCGAATTTCATCACGCGTAAATTCAACCCTATAAAATAAAATCAATTATCCTTCAATCACAATCTCAATCCACAATTATCAAAAATCATGTCATAATCCGGTTACAATCCCAACCCCAATCCATCAGCCCCACCTGCACCTGACTCCCAATCCCACCAACCCGCTACAGCATACCCTTACCAACAACCACCACCTAATTACAACAACCAACAAAAAAAATGATATTGAATGTTTGTGACTATTATGTTTTGTTTGGATATCTAATTTTTAGGATGCTCTGTTATTTTTATTATTATTATTATTATTTTTTATTTCTTATGAGGTGCTCTGTTTTGGAAAATATCAATGGTGGAAATAGATGGATTTTGGAAAATATATATTCTTTACCGATCTGAAGGATTTGATTTGGCGGATCTGGGTTTGAGGATATATTTGAGGTGATGATGGTGGTGTTGATATGTGGTGGTGTTGATCAGGTGGTGATGGTGGTGTTGATCTGTGGTGGTACAGCGGATCTGTGATGGTGTTGATGGTGACCGGAAAAAGGGAGAGAGAGAAGAGTGGTGGAAAAAATAAGTGAGAGAAGTTATTTTATATAAAAGATGGGGTATTATGACACCTTTATAATAACAAAAAAGGAAAATAAATATAAGGAAAACATTCACCTACCATCGTCTTTAATAATAAATAAGTGACACGCGTGTCGACATTCGCACTAATAGAGTCGCAGATTCGCACAATGAGTCGCATACACCATATTGAGAAGATGGGTTTTATTTTATACTAAGAGCAACGGGTGTAATAACTTGGTTAAACTTTCCTCAGTCGTCACATCAACACTACATTATTTTTAACATTTTAACCTTAACTAAAAACACACCATTTATCATAACTCAACCTACTAAAAAAAAAAAAAAAAACATCACATTTAGGAGGCGATTTAAAAGAGGCGTGATTTTTATTTTTATTTATTTATTTTTTATTTATTTTGATATTTCGTCGCTTAAGCAGTTAATGCCAGAACGCACCCTTAACTCAACTTTAACTCACTTGGGTGGTATGGTAACTTAGCCTTAACTCAAAAAGTTAAGTTTTCACTCACTTCCAAGAGAGGAGGAGTGGTCACCTAATAAATGGCCACATCACTCTATCCAATAAAACCATACAACTCAAAACTACCCAATTTTACCCTATCACTACCCTAAGTGGAAGGGTAGAACCGATCCTACCCATTCTGAGTGGTCTCATGGTAAGGGATTCGTGCACTTACCCGAGCAGAACACCGCCACCACCTGTGGTAGCAAAATTGGGTAGCAATTTGATACGGCCGAGCTTGATGAAGGGTTGTTTGTGTGAGTGATGTGTTTTATGGGGCAAGCAGTAGAATCAAGAGGATTTTTACCACTCCTCCACAGGGTAGTGATAGGGTAAAATTCGGTAGCTTGAACAGATGATTTTATGGATAGAGGTGATGTGGCACCAGGCAGATTAGTGACCACTCTCCTCTCTAACCCCATAAAACACATACACTCACACAAACAACCCTCATCAAGCCCGGCCAGATACCAAATTGCTACCCAATTTTGCTACCCTAGGTGGTGGCAGCATAGCAGCTCGGGTAAGCAGACCAATCCTTACCCGGCACCACTTCCTCCTCCCTAAGTGATCATACCGCATGCTCTAAATGGTGACCTCACTCTCCTTTTTGTACTCTTTAAAGAATTTACTCAATTTTTATTGTAACTTATTTAACTTGCATGAGAGTTTCGTCTTTGTTTTGTTTAAAATAGGAGAAATTTCTTGAACGAACTATTTCTAGTGTTACTTTACGATATAAACCTCGGCAGATAGATTTTTCTAAAATGAACTTTTCAATATTATACGTTAGATTCCTAACATAGTAGTGTTTAAACCGTACACGCCAGAGGCGAATTTCTGGCGAGAACCTAGCGTAGAGGTAGTTCGAGCGTGGTCCCGGGCGAGGGCCCTGGCGAGATTGGTCTGCCAGGCGTGTGTGCAGGCGTGGAGTTAAAGCGAGGAAAGGTGAGCTAGGCCAGGCTGGCGTGTGGGGCTAGCGAAGGCAAAGTGAGCTAGGCGTGGCTCAGCGTAGGTCAAGTGTGCTGTGGGCGTGAAGGTTAGGCGTGGCTGCAGCGAGGTCGTGGGTTGATATATGGTGATGGTAACTTGGTTTGCAAGAAGCTTGGCCTTTGGGTTGATATATGGTGAATGTCAAATTTGAAGTATAGCATGGAAGAAAACGGTTGAATGGATTGTTTTCTTTCATTTGAGCTACTAAACATCATAAGAGTGAAGGTTTCACGGAATGAATAGTTGGTAGTGTGAAAATGGAGGTGCATAAAAAATGCGACTTGCAGTAGTATAAAATGAATGTGTATGCATGAAGAAGATGGACATTACATGAAGAAGATGGACATCATTACATGGGAAATACAAAACTTTTAAAGAAAAGATAAAATATGAGTGGTTGTTGCAAAGTTTTTAACTATTCCCAATGCCACTTGGTACGATATAAACTTTATTTAAATTGAAGTTTGTTTAAG
This sequence comes from Chrysanthemum lavandulifolium, assembly GCA_022545495.1. Lineage (NCBI taxonomy): Eukaryota > Viridiplantae > Streptophyta > Magnoliopsida > Asterales > Asteraceae > Chrysanthemum > Chrysanthemum lavandulifolium. The sequence goes on from CM040243.1 coordinate 157,239,312, forward strand.
TATGGACCGTAATTGAATATGTAAAAGTTGTAAATTTTAATTAAAAGTCAAAGCAATTTCACTTGCATAAACACCATTCATATATGTACAATTGTTTGAGGTATGGGAATTATTGATGAAAACACGTATATATACTTGGTGAATGTTTGGTAAGTGTGAAGGTAAGTGGCACAAATATTAAATCAGAACTACAAAATGGTACAAAAAATAGCGAAGATATAACCTGCTACAAAAAGAAGAAAAAGTGGTCATAAAAAAGATCAAAGAAGTGGTCCATGACGTGACACTTTTGGTTCATTTTGGAAAAGACTATAATTAAAGTTCATTTTGGAAATATAGGTAGATAGATTGATTATTTAGGTAATTACCTTTAAAAATATATATTGATTCTTGAAAACAAATCTTTGTACTCATATACGGTAACAAGAGTAGATATAAATATGGATATATCAAAGTAGAAATAAGATTGATGGAGGCTTTATTTGTCAGGTCGATTTTGAGTCGATGGAACAAAATGATGAATAAATTTGTCAGGTCATATGAAAAAGGACCTGTTATGTTGTACAGTTGAAAAGTATTGATCTCAGGGTACAAAGTATTAAAGCATTTCAAGTATTTTGTCTTTAGCTACTCAGGCATTCATCAATGAGCTACATAGCAATGAATACAATGAATTTAAATCAAGTAAAGAGTTTGGTGCACGCAATGAATAAACCAAAAATTAATAAATGTAGGAAGTTGGGTGCGGGCAAGGAAGCGCAAGGGATTTACGTGCGTTGTGCCATTTACCAGCTTTCCGTTTAAGCTCAATAATAAAGCTGGACACGAGTAACCAACTAGTGCGCACAAAGCTTTGCTTGCCCTTTGTCTGCGCGCGATATGTGACTCATTTTTTTTTATTTATTTTTCTTTTTTGTGCGTTGCGTCGTTTTTGGTAATTAAACTGACGTCTTTCGTGACACACTTTTCAAAGTGTTGATTCAAATTTTGACTTCATATTGTTCACCTTATATCCTTTTTGGTCATTTACCGATATAAGCTAAACTATATACTTTAACTTAACTTGTAAACTTAAGCTAATTCAAACACTAACATAAACTTATGACTTCGAACTAAGAAGGAATGACGGGGTTGCGGCCTTCTCAAACTTTTGATCTTATACATTTTATTACTTTTTATTTTTAGTTTTAGTCACCTTAAAATAAAAATTTAAAATATTGTATATCGCCCTTTAAAATACATACTTTATGTTTTTCATTTATAAAAAACGCTCACTTTTTCAAAATGAATCGCCCATTTTAGTTCGTTAAACATTTGGAGATATTATGAGATGCGATATGGATGTGTAACAAAATTTCCATTAAAAAAAGGAATAAAAGTATGTGATTAAATTTCGTTAGAAACATTTAAGGTTATTTTAAATAATAAAAATGAAAAATAAAACTTGTTGCACATAAAAGAAAATTGATGGTGTAAAATGATGACGTGAAGCTGTATGACGCTATCCATTAAAAAAACCTTACGCTTTTGTTTTCCCGCACCCACACCCTCTGCATTAATGAGGTGAAAGATAATGGTCAAAACTTAAGTTTTTGTATAAACAAGATTCCATAGAACACACAAAAACGATGTACAAAAGTTGTACTTGTACAACATTATCAAATTTCCTAAGAAAACATACAAAGAACTAGAGTGTTCTTACATAACAAAACACACACAAAATGCACTCACTGGAGACATTAACATGCCCTTTGAAAAGAAAATTTGAAACAATGGTGAATGATACTTCAAATCACAAAGAACTCAGTCCACTGTAAGTGTTTCGAGTTTATGAAGTTTATACTAAAAAATGTTGTGCATTATAGTTGAAATTATGTTTTAACTTATGTGAGCTTGTTTGATTTAGTTTGGAAGCTGTGACGACTTCAAAAACTAAGTGGATGCCTAGAGGGTAAGTTTCTTTAATTATATTTAGGTAACATAGGGAAGTCCTAAAAGTGTTAAAAAGATGAAAATGGGTTAAGCACTCGGGGGTGGCCTAGTGGCAAAAGGACTTGTGGGTTGTGAATATCACTCTAAATGGGCGGACTTTACCCGGTTTGAGTCTGTCCGGGGGCGGGTTCAGACCCTGTGGATTAGGCACCAAAAGGTCCGAAACTATGGATACCTGCTAAAAAAAAAAAAAAAAAAAAAACAGATGAAAATGGGTTGTGTTCTCATTAGCTCATACAGCTCCACAAAATTATCTTATGTTACGTATGGGAAGAAGACACAAATAGCGCTAAAAGGCAATGTTCATCAATGCATGCTCAAGTGTTTTAAACTTTCTACGCTAAAACGCTTTTATCTGATCCTACAATGGTTAAAAAGTAAATAGTTAGTATATAACCAAAAACAGTGAAGTATGTTACAATTTGATTTTAACATATATTTTTGTGTTATTTCTGTATATAGGTATCAGTTGGATGTGTTTAAGGTGGCTATGAAGCGAAATACTATAGCACATCTCGACACAGGTGCTGGAAAAACAATGATAGCCGTTATGATCATTAAAGAAGTTGCACTGTCGCTAAAAAGCAATCATCTCAAAAGAAACTGATTATTTTCTTGGCCCCAACTCGTAATCTCGCTCAACAGGTCTCTACGTTTATATTACTAATACCAATTATTTGTTAAATGGACATACTTCGGTTTAGGATCAACTGATAGATAGTCTCTGCAACTTTTGTTATGAATCATATGTGTTCTGAAGTAAAAATTTGTTAACTGAAGTAATGTTTTTGTATACATATCATTATCGGACAAAACTTTGTGCTAGTTTGGTGAAACCTTAAAATTAATTATGGCTTACTAAGTACTATGTTTGACTCTAAAAGTCAAATTTATGTCTCTCGATTCGACAGAGTAAGTTTTAAGTTAATCATAGAATCAATGTTTATCATTACATTCTTTTAACGATGTTCATCTATTTAACGATATGTAGTTAAGATGTATGATTATAATGTTATCAAATCTGCATTGCAGCAATTCAATGTTATTAAGGAAAACACAGACCTCGTGGTAGATTTTTACCATGGGAATAATGTGGGCAATGGGAAGAAGGTTGATGAATGGGATGCTGCGGCTTGGGAACACGTGACAAATAAAAATCAAGTGAGTTTGTTTATAAGGGGTGCTTGGGATTGCTTACTAAAATTGCTAATCTGCTTATCGTGATACCACAAATAAGCAGTTTTAGGGTGAAATAAGCAGTTTTGAATAATCAGGTTGAGACTTGCTTTCCAAACTGGAGCATAAGATTATTTCATAAAGCATAAGCAGTTTTAATAAGCAATCCCAAACACCCCCTAAGTCTTTCGAATAAATATCTTATTGAAGGAAGTTCACACCGTCACTTGCTTTTATTCACACATAGAGATTATACGACTCTATGTTCTTTCTTATATTATTTTCTTCACACAGGTATTGGTCATGACACCTCAGATTTTGTTGGATACTTTAAGGAAGGCATTCATCAAATTTGAAATGATAAGTTTATTGATCATGGATGAATGTCACCGTGCTAGTGGTAGTCATCCTTACGTAAACATAATGAAGGTAATTATTATTACATCAGTATATTGGATGTACGGGCTTGTTATTGAAAGATAAATGTTACTAAAGTTTATGTTTTTACAAAGGAATTTTATCTTAAAGCCGCTAGAAAGCCAAAGATTTTTGGCATGACTGCATCCCCTGTAATAAAAAAAGGTTAGTTTTGGCTCCTTTTTAGATTATTATGCACAGAACAATAAAACTTATGCTAATTAGCTAACATATTATATTGCATTAGGTGTCCGTTCTGCTGAAGACTGTGAAGATCAGATAAAGACACTCGAAAGTGTCTTGGATTCTGTGGTAATAATATGTCATTTATCAAGCTTAATAAAACCTTATTCGATTATTTTATTGGAATATGAAATTTAAAAATGTGCAGGTTTATGCATTAAGGAACAGGACAGAGCTCGAGAATGTTACTCCATCTGCTTCAGAAAGATATTGTTATTATCACCCATCTAAATTTCTCCATGCAGAAGTCAAAAGCGAACTCAAATCCTCACGATTAAAGGTATACATTTTTTCTTAACAATGAACAGAATGAACGATGCTTGTCAATAATAACAGTTTAACCTTTTTAATGTTTCCGCCAAAGTTCGAACAGCGACTGCAAAGTAAGTTCAACGATGTAGATAAAAAGCTAAGAAAGAGATTGTGTAATGATCACGCTAAGATCGTTTATTGCATTGACGAACTAGGCCTTTTGTGTGCTTATGAGGTATGACTTATAATGCATTTTCGAAACTAACTTTAGCTGTATTCAATTAATTTAGATATGATTTATTCTTTTCAGGCCGTTAAACTTTGTATCGAAGATGTGATTCGCAGCTTCTCAAAGTATTTTCAAAAGATGTAGAAGGATGTGATTCGCTTCAACAAAGCTTCTCAAAGTATTTTCATTTTCTCGAGGAAGCATTATCTATTATTGGACAATCATTGCCAACTGGTAGGATGATTTCAGTACCTTTTACTTTTTATCATTATCATTCATAAATCAGAATCATGATACTAGTTACTAACTTAAATTTCTTGTTATTCTATTAGGCCATGATAATATTTTAGACACTGGATGTGATTATGAAAAGATGGTTGCAGCTGGCTATATCTCATCCAAACTATATGAACTCCTTCAACTTTTCCAGTCATTTGGGTACATTAAATAACATTTTATAGGGTGTTTGCGATTGTTTATCCAAACAGCTTATCTGTGTTAGTAATATCTGAATAATTTAATTTCAAAAGCAATAATCAATTTTTCTGAATGTCAAAATAAAGTTTGTAATAGATATGGTTTGCTCGATTGTGGGTTTGGATCAATTAGAGTTCATTCATGCTATGTATTTCTATATATTCCGTGCCTAATAGCATAGTATATTTATTATTAGGCACGGAATATATGTAATACATAAGATGAAACCCTAATTGACCCAAACCCACAATCGGGTGGGCCTATCTATCATCTAATAGTTTGACCTTCGAATGTGTTCTGATTTCAGGAAGCTACACAAGTGTTGTGCATCATATTCAGAGAAAGAATTATAACAGCTAAAGTATTAGACATAATCGTGAAAAGAGTCGCAGACTTGTCTCATTTAGAAGCTTCATATTTGACTGGAAATGCAATGTCACCAAACCATCAAAATGAGACTCTCGAATCTTTTCGCCAGGAAAGGTATACGAATATCCATATTCAAAACAAAATTTAAACTGTCAGAAAAGGTTTTTGCTTCAAATCTTTATATAAGTAAACGAATATGACCTTTAATTAGGTGAATCTACTATTTGCTACGGATGTTGTCGAGGAAGGTATTGATGTACCAAAATGTTCAACTGTGATCCGTTTTGATATGCCAAAAACGCTTCGCAGCATTGTCCAATCACGGGGACGAGCTCGTAAAAGTGACTCTAAGTTTATCATAATGCTTGAGAGGTAACAGAAACTTTATTAACTTTTATCTATCATAAGTCATAACTCAAGTAGATTTATATATAATTAAGTTTTATGATCCAGGAGAATGAAAACAAAGAAAACATGTTTGTGACATTGTTCAAAGTGAGCATACCATGATGGATAGAGCTAAAAATCGAGACCCTAACACATGTGTCACAAAACCTTCTAATTTGAAAGAAACAGAAACGTATTATGTTGAGTCAACAGGAGCTTCCATCACTGCAGATTCTAGTATTAGTCTCATTCATCGATATTGTGCTAAACTCCCACGGGACAAGTATGATTTTTTTCCTATTAATTTAATTTCATTTCATTAGTCCTTTAAATTCTGATATAAGTTACTTGCTCTATACTTCAATAGGCTCTACACACCGAAGCCAGATTTTAAATGTCTACCAGTGGAAGGTTTGTATGAGTGTGAAATGACGTTACCGCCCAGTGCTAAGTTTCACACAATTACTGGTCCTCCTTGTAAGACATCCCGTCTTGCGAAACAGATTGTATGTTTGGAGGCGTGCAAGAAATTGCACCAAATGGGAGCATTAACTGATCATCTACTTCTTAACAATGAACATTCTACACCTTCAGGTTAATTAATATTTATCACAACATACTACAAATCCTTTTCAATGAATCATTTTCATGATAATGATTTTTTTTAAGTTTTACGCCTACAGTTCTAAAGTCGATCAATAATACTAAAGGAGGACCAAGAGCTACACTTCATGAGTTGTGCCAGAAAATGCGCTGGCGAGTCCTAACTTTACATCATCACTAGTTGAATGTGGTGACACCCATGACAAAAGAACATCGGTTAATACATTTGAGTGCCACATCAGCTTGACTATTCCTCATTACGGTGTTGTCGAACTCAAGGGAGATCCACAAGCTGATAAGAAGACTTCTTTTGACTCTGCTGCACTATTCATGCTCCATGAGCTTGAACGACTTGGAAAGATCAAAATCGGCTAATAAGTCTGATATGAACTTGTAGGAATCAAGATTCGAACAAAAACTAGTTAACTAATTAGGAATTACAACAAATGAAAAGTAATTCGAAATGTAATTAAAGGATTGTTATTGGATTGATGAATTGAATAGTTTGTTACAACTCGAATAGAGAAATTACAAAATGATAAGCTAGAAAAGAAGTAAACATAACGGGTATTTAAAATAACTTTTGGGCGGGAACATCACATCCACATCACTCCAATTACACTCACTTAAAAATACCCCACAATCACATAGACTACTTAAGACTCTTAAAAAATGGCCCCACCCATTTTTCACCAACACATCACAAACACAATGTATATAATTAAAACCTTTTGTCTAATTTATCGCATTAAATTTTCGTAATAAAATGAAATACAAAGTGACGAGAGGCCATGATATAGTATATAAAATTCAAGTTAACAAAGTTGACGTATAAGTATATATACATATTTGGATATACTTTACGGAAAGAAACAGATCTACTCTTTTCCCACACCCCTCGCTCAGACAACAAAGTCCAAAAAGTTTAGTCAAACCAAATATAGACTATATTAAGTGTAAGGTATATTAAGAAGAGCATCTGACATTGTCTTATACTTTTATATTATATTATATTTTTGTTATTATAGTTTTAAAGGTTTTGCTAACTAATGATATGTGATTGTGGGGACGGAACTAAGACGGAATGAAGGGACTAACGGGGTTGTGGCCTTTTAAACTTTTTTGATCTTATACATTTTATTACTTTTATTTTTAGTTTAGTCACGTTTAAAATAAAAATTTAAAATATTGTATATCGCCCCTTTAAAATACATACTTTATTATCGGCTTTCATAAAAAACGTTCAAGTTCGGTCCTTATGTGATTGGGCCATCAGCCAAGAGGTCATGGATTCAAGTTTCGTTAAACATTTATGAGATATTATGTGTGAGATATGTGGTATGAATATGTAACAAAATTTCTATTAAAAAAGAATAAAATATGATTAAATGTTGTTATAGTTTTGACAACAATAAAACTATAAAAGTTGAAGGGCAAAACATGTAATTTATAATAAATAATTAGTGTGTGTGAGAGAAAGGTTTTAACAAAACTTGGCTAAGTAGTCTACTTTTACTTTATATGGGCTCTTTTTACTTTTTGGTTGCCAACCTCACATACCAAACATGAAAATTGTTATCCACCCTAAACCCATGACCAAAAGATGGCTAACAAAGAGCTCTAGATTTGTATTTGTGGTATGATTATGAGAGAGAAATTATATATTTTTAATAGATTTTAAAATGAAATTATAATTAAAGGCTCGTTTGGTACACATGTGTGAGCGGTTTAGAATGAAAGATTCTATCAACTATTTGTTTAATACAATTTTTTTTTTTCCTGACACATGATTTTGACTAAAAAATTCATACCACGCAAGTAGGGTGGGTTTTGATGAAAGAGACCAATCACAAGTTTTCTTTTTTCCCATGAGTTTTTGTCACCATATATATTCGATTCCCCCATTTTTTTAAATAAATACATAAAATCTATTAAACATATATATAAAGTAAATATTAATTAATTTTCTCTCATTTTTTTCTTCAAATCTTTCACAAACCGAATCCAACTCTAATTCCACTTAAAAACCAAACACACCTTAAATTTATTATCTTAAAATATTAGTTATTATTTTAGATTTAAGATCATTCGAGACAAAACATTCTTTACATACTAAGGATCAATCTTCACTCATCATCTTCCTTCCATTTTTATTTGATCTAATAGATGAGATTAATATCAATAATTCAAGAAACCCACTTTCATTTTTTTTCTTCCAAATATTAATATCTTTCAAACCGTTAATCGTTAAGCGAAAAAAATATCCCATTACAACAAGCATTTAATTATCTTTCTATAAATAGGCACTTTGATATACTTTCGACAATTTTTTTTCTTCATGTTTTCATGTTTTTTTACATTTTTTTCGTTACTAAAATTTGCATTAAAAAATCATATGTGATTAAACACTAATTTGAATATCACATGTGATATTAGTGTTAAATCACATATAATATTGCACTAATATCACATGTGAATATCATATGTGATTTAACATCGATATCACATGTGATATTACATATCATATATCGTTTAACACCAATATCACACGTGATATTCAAATTAGTGTTTAATCACACGCGATTTTTTACGCAAATCTCGATTCAAAAAAACGAAAAAAAGAAAAAACGTGAAAAATGATTTTTTTTCCTTTTCGAAAGATATTAAAGTCACCATCTATATAAAAGATAATTAGACGCTCGTCGCGATAAGTGTAATTATTTTCGCTAACGATTAACGATTAAGAGTATTTAAATTACAAAAGAAGTGAAATAATAAAATACTTTTATTCTCAACCATCGATTTCTCTTTAGATGGAGGTGGGGATGAGCCTTGGTATGTGAGAAAAGTTTAGATGAAATAACTCTTCTCATTATTTTATTATATGAAAATTGGATAGAGAAAGAAAAACAGAAACTTGGCCCACACCTTTTGTCAAATGATTACTTCCCTACTTTTACAAAACCATTAGTTTGGCCACAACGCGACCAAACACGCACCCCGCCACATCCGCTTTCTCTCTCTGATGACCAGACACGACCAAATTGCCACATTCGGTGACTGAGTTATTTATTTTTTTTAATTCAATTATTTTAAATAAAAAATTTAAAATTCATTAAAAACAAAACATTACATAAATTAAACATTAAATTGAAAACACGAATTACATATTAACAAACTACGATACGAAAATAAAATGAAAATACAAATTACAACGAAAGTCGAGTTTTCACCCTCGTCCTAATATTTTTCAAAGCCTCAAGAATCATGTCCTCTTCATACTCTTTCCAAGATGTCAGCAAGTTGTCCTGGCGATATTGGGCTTCCTCGCTTCGCTCCATACGAGCAACTTCTCCGTAATTCTCTTTCTTCTGTTTCTTTCCCGACTTCCTCATCCCGCCAAGTAGTTGGAGTTGATCCCTGTAAGATTAAATGGATTGGGTTGGTGTTCTACAACCGGTGAGTGTTAACCAATTCAAATTCCGCTGGGAATACCCTGGAAAGATATATTCAGTGGAGTGTTATAAACTTCATTCTTCATTGGGTTGAGCCGGGATTTGTTGTGAGAAGTCGTATGATGGGAATTGTTGTGAGAAGTCGTGGTGATTGGGGAATCGTTATGAGAAGTGTGGTGGACCGGGAATTGTTTAGAGTGTTTCATGGATATCATTGAAAAATCGTGTGTGAGTTGTGTATGAGAAACAAAAGAGTGGGTATATAGGAAAATTTTTGAATCCTCCGCTCATACTGTAGCCTTTAATTTGAACTTGAAACAAAGCGGTAATATTTTGTGTTCTTGTATTTTATTTTATGTAAGGAAAAAATAGTTTTTTTTTTTAAGAAAACGGTAGATTTTGTTGATTTTAATGTGTGCATAATCACCGAAATGTGACACATATTTCCTAGATGCGACCGACGACCGATATTGTCGATTTCCCACATTGGGCTAGACCGACGTAAATATCGGTCGACTCCACACCTTGACCGATCGATTATGTTGAGCCTTATATTTGGTATTACAAATGCAAATCACAGTGGTCAAAACCAAACAATTTTTTATCTTTTCAAATCTAAATTACCCAAACCCACAAAACAAACACACCCTAACTAGGAACATAAAACAACGTATGTGAATGAAGATATACGATCCGAGAGTCACTTTATTTTCTTACCCATAAATCTACGCTATCTGCGGACAAATCCCCATCATCCATCTAGTTTGATCTAATGGTGCGGATTAACCCAAGATTTAGTAAATAAACCCAAGTCCATTTTTTTTTTTTTTTTTTTTTTAAATTCGCGTTTTTTAAACCGCTCTTTTTTTTTCGTTTTTTTCTTCGATTTCACGTTTCATCTGTTTACACGTTCTTACACGCTTACGTTTCATCGTACCGCTTTCATCATTTTTCTTTCATTTCGTCCGTTTCAGACGTGTTTTTCTCTTTCATACGCCGCCCATTTCACACGACCGTCCGCTTTCACGTTTCGTCCATTTTATTAAGTTTCGCTCGCTTTCACACGTTTCGACTATCACAGTGATTTCTATGATATTCGAATATCACCTGATTATCTCGAATATCACTTTGTGATATTATGAATATCACATGTGATTATTTATTTTCCGAATATCACATGATTCTCTCGAATATCGGTTTGTGATATTCGAATATCACTTTGTGATGTTATGAATATCACTCTTTTCGATATCATGTGATATTATGAATATCACGTGTGATTTTCACGTTACAAAAACATTAGTTGAAAATCACTTATGATATTCAAAAATCACTGTGGTATTCGTAATATCATGTGATATTCGAATATCACGTATCACTGCGATATTCACAAGATCATTTGTGATATTCGAATATCACATGTTATTCGTAATATCACTTGTGATATTCGTAAACATATGAAAACGCTAAAGGTAAAGAGGGTTGGATCGGTTGAAACCCTCGCCTCAACCGGAGGTCGGGGTTCGATCCCACTCCTACAAAAGGTCGGAGGTCCTTTCTACCTTTGGTAGAACCGAAGCAGCCTCTTTACCTTAGGTGGGGGTACTGCTCACATCTTAACCTCCTCCAAACACCGAAATGGTATTGGGTACCCATAACCCG
>CM040243.1:157250673-157533615 GCA_022545495.1 Chrysanthemum lavandulifolium
CTTATTCCACCACCACATCTAGTCCAGTCAAGGATTTGACCATACCGCTTTAGTTGACTTTTTGACCAAATTTCAAATTTGCTTTAAATCGAGAATTAAGCTTACTAAAAGCTATAATGAGCTTAAATAAGCTTGTTCGATCTTAAAATAAGCTATTTGAGGCTGGACATAAGAGTTTAAAACTCAATTCTTTAACAGCTAACATGAAAACATGAAGTGTAGTTATAACCTTGAATTGATGCTTAAAACCGGATTACAACTATAAAACAACTTTAGTTTGATACATAGAAACAAAAGATTACATCTTGTAAGGAAGGGTCAAATTGCGGGTCAAAGGCTTATGGCAGTGGTCCAATTGGTTTTGACAAGGGTCCAAAGGCTTAGGGCTTTAATAAACAAGGACCTCTTTTGTAATTTTGAAAATACAAGGACCAAAATAGACATTTTCAAATTTCCAAGGACTATTTTGACAATTTTGAAACTGGAGGACCAAACTTGTAATTTCTCAAAACTTTTGATATTTTTCACCAAAGGACTAATTTTGACAACTTATGATTTTAAAAGGACCTTTGGTGATTTTTTAGAATAAGTGCTCAGGACTATTTCGACAACTTTTGAAACTGGGGACCTAAACTCGCCAATTATGCAAACTTAGCTCATTTTCATCCGATTTTAAACATTTTGCATCCGAAACATATAAAATGCAATTTTGAGATATTTTCAAGATTTTGATGCATTTATGAGCATTTTAAGTGTTTTAGTTCAGATTGACCAAAATGATGAGTATTTACACACCATTAGTGGGTGTCCCAATCATCGTTACTAACAAATGGAACCCATTCTTACATGGGATCCCAATTATCCGATTATCTATTCTTGTTTGTGTTCAACCGCAGATCGCTCAAATCGCTTTGTTGTACCGGACTCAGTCGCTCCAAGCATATGACCGAGACCGGTCATGCTCATGAACTTCGTGAGCAAATTCATTGGGACGCTTAGATTCGAAACCACCATTTTGGAGCTATTATGGGTTATGGAGATTATGTGGTTGGAGATAGTGTAATTTTGTATACTATGTGGAAGGTCTTGGTCATAACTTGTTCTCTGTTGGTCAATTCGTGATTCCGATCTTGAAGTGGCTTTTAGAAAACGATACTTGTTTAGTTAGAGAACTTGATGGTGTGGAATTGTTAAGAGGAACTCGTGGTTCAAACCTATACACCATCTCTATCGAAGACATGATGAAGTCCTCTCCAATCGCTTGTTGTCAAAGGCTTGAAAACAAAATCATGGTTATGGCATCGTCGTCTCAATCACTTGAACTTCGCACCATTAATAACCTTGCGGAGAAAGGATCTTGTCGAGGCTTACCCAGTTAAAATATGAAAAAGTCATCTTTGTTCACCGCCAATTGGAAAAAGCACGAAATATGCCCACAAACCAAAACCCACAAACTCAAGAATGGAAGTTCTTCATACCCTTCATATGGATGCAATGGACCAATGAGAGTGCAAACAATTAATGGGAAGAAATATATTTTAGTCGTTGTTGATGACTATTCTAGATTTACTTGGGTAAAGTTTTTGAGGACTAAGGATGAAACTCCACCGTCATCATCAAACTTATCAAGAAACTTGTGTTCGCCTTAACAACACGGTTAGAATTGTTCGAACCGACAATGGCACCGAAGTTCGTTAACAAAGACTTAAGTCAATTTTATGAAAGTATTGGAATCACCATCAAAGAAGTGTTCCACAAACTCCTCAATGAGCGGTGTAGTTGAAAGACTAAATCGAACTCTTATGGAAGCCGCAAGAACAATGCTAATTTATTCAAAAGTTCCAATGTTTCTATGGGTCAAGCCATTGCCACCGCTACTACACCCAAAATCGTTCCCTTATACACACCTCTCATGGAAAAACTCCATATGAACTAGTTCATAAACGAAACCCGATCTCTCCTACCTTCGTGTGTTTGGTGCCTTGTGCTATCCAACGAATGACGGTCAAGACTTAGGAAAATTAAGAGCAAAGGCAAGATATTGGAATTTTTGTTGGTTATGCACCAAACAAGAAGGGTTACGAATCTACAACAAGAGAACCCGAAATTTCATGGAAACAATTCACATTACGCTCGATGAGTCGTCCGGTCAAATGGCTCTGGACAATCCAGCTTCTAGACCCGCACTTCAAAAGCAGGTCCAATTGGTTCTTCCTTGTACCAATTCCTCTCCAAAGACTCCATATGTACCTCCATCCGAGGATGATTTGAAGAAATTATTTGATCCAATGTTTGATGAACTCTATGAGCCAAGTGCTATTGAACTGTCAATTCCCACAACAGAGGTGGTCATATCCTCGTGAATGAAGTCAATCCTACAGCCTCAATATCGTTAAGTCAAGAAGCGCTGCCGATCACTCGCCTCATCAACAAATCATCAATCTTCGAATGTACATCATGGAACATTTCGCACCAATGATGAAGTTAATCCTTTGCTACTCCCGAAGATGCTCCATTTGAAAACATCTTTGCCCTCGAACCAACACCGAACCATCTTCATCGAGGATATAAACTCGCTACATCACCCTTCAACAACAACCACACGAACACCTTAGAAAATGGACACATGACCATCCATTGGATAACATCATTGGAAATTCTTCTCGTTCCGTATCAACTCGAAACAATTAGCGATCGATGCCTTATGGTGCTTCTTCAACTCAAGACTATCCAAGATCGAACCAAAGATGTTAAAACGCTATGTCCGAGGACGGTTGGTTTAATGCAATGCAAGAAGAAATTCATGAGTTCGATCGCCTATATGTATGGGAATTAGTACCAGCTCCAGTTGTGTAATGATCATTGCTCTCAAGTGGATCTTCAAAGTGAAGCTTGATGAACACGGTGATGTTCGAAAAATAAGGCACGGTTAGTTGCGAAGGTTATCGCCAAGAAGAAGGTATCGACTTTGAGGAATCTTTTGCTCAAGCACGATCGAAGCAATCGTAATCTTCCGGCTAATCCGCAAGTAAGAATATGATTGTCTATCAAATGGATGTAAAGACGGCTTTTCTTAACTGAGATCTTAAAGAAGTCGATACGCCACCAACCGTAGGTTTTGTGAATCCGAGCATTCTACTCATGTCTATCGCTTGAAAAGGCCCTTTACGGTTTGAAGCAAGCTCCAAGGGCATGATATGATACGCTATCAAAGTTTCTTCTATCCACCGGATTCAACAAAGGAGCGATTGATCCAACATTGTTCACCGTGAAAGTCGTGCAAACATTTAATTCACGCTCAAATTTACGTTGATGATATTATTTTGCCTCGATGACCCTAATGAATGTGATCGCTTTTCTATGGAGATGGGCTCCAAATTTCAAATGTCAATGATGGGACAAATGTCATTTTCTTGGGATTACAAATTTCACAAAGTCCGGAGGCATTTTTATAAATCAATCTAAATACGCTAATGAAATTTTAAAGAAATTTGGATTTACCTCTAGTGACCCCGCTGACACTCCTATGGTGGAGCGTATAAAACCGGATGAGGACCACTCGGGGATAATAGTAGATCAAACAAAATATCGTAGTATGATTGGATCATCGATGTACCTCACGACCAAGAGACCGGACATTTTGTTCGTTGTATGCATGTGTGCTAGATACCGTGCTAAGCCTACCAAAAAGCACCTTGAAGCGGTTAAACGAGTCTTCGGTATCTCCAAGGAACCATTAACATGGGACTTTGGTATCCGAAGGACTCGTGATGTCTCTAACGACCTATGCGGATGCCGACCATGCAGGATGTCAAGACACTCGTCGAAGTACTTGTGGTGCTCAATTTTAGGTGACAAGCTCGTAGTCGGTCTTCAAAGAAACAAATGAGCACTTCCATATCCTCTCTGAGGTGAATACATAGCCATGTCATCTTGTTGTGCTCAAATCTTATGGATGAGATCCCAATTATCGACTATGGCTTTGTATTCAACAATGTTCTATGTATTGTGATAACAAAGTGCCATTGCTCTCTCGCAACAATGTTCAACACTCTAGAGCAAAGCACATCGAAATTCGACATCATTTCATCGGGGAACAAGTTGAAAACGGTGTGGTTGAACTATACTGTGAAGGATCGAATATCAACTAGCGAGACATCTTCACCAAAGCTCTTTTCGAGAACGCTGAGTTTATTCTTCCACGACTAGGCTTAAAGAGCCTTCAACCAAGAACGCCAAACGTCTTCGTGAAGACGTCGAGGAGTAAAGGTGTTCGACTCTATATATTCCTTGTATATATCTTTTCAAAAACCAAAGACAAAAATGTAAAACCAACAAAACGAAAATAGAAAAATACAAAAAAAAAATTCAAAATCCATAAAAATCAGAAAATCTTGAAAATCTTCAAAAAATATTGTTTACTTATCATGTTTTTCTTGTCGGTTCGATAACATCTACGGACTTTGAGTTTCCACTCAAAGAATGGCACGGGTCTCTAGATGAAGTTCGAATCTTAAAAAAAAAAAAAAAAAAGAGATGGAGAAAATGTTGGTTTATTGTCATTTCAAACAAGAACCCGCTTTTCAAAGAAAGAACAGAGCCATGCTTTATCATGTTTTTCAAATCTCATGCTCGATGAAAACTAATTGCTTAGTAAAATAACTCGACTCAAGTTTGAAAATCATCTGACCTAAAAGTTTGTCAACATATCTATCTCTCAATCAACAACATATGTCGTTGATCGAGGGGAGAATGATTTCAAATAAATTAAAAGTTATTTGTCATTCAATTGTTTTCAAAAGATATTCATGCATGTTTAATCAATGGAGTTTAAAGTCTTAAAATCCGATCCTTATCTCGTTAAAATGCTTACATAATCAAGTCACAATTCTCCTTAAAGCTTTCAAAATCAATTTAAATCTACAAGAGATCACAAATCTCAAAGGATTTGATAATTGTGATCGGGGAGAAGTGCATGATTTAAATTGGATTTAAACCGATAATTCGGTAAATGGTTTTATAAGGATGTACAAGCTCTCCTTCCTACATGTGCCAAACGATTTCAAATTTTCCATGCACATGTTGAGGGGAGCATCTATCTTAAACCACAATGATTTGAAACGTGATCATTTACCTCAATGCGGGTTCCTCTAGTATGTGCAAAACTCTTTTCAAACCTTGAGGCACATATTGAGGGGGAGCAATAATTGTGAAAACCTCATCCTTCCCGAAAATGCTTGATCTACTTGATTTGATTAGGGAAGTAATGTTGATAACTTTTAGAAAATGGAATTCAAAGAAGTTAACTCTTTCTCCTGCCTCCATGTGCAAAACGATTTCAAACACTTGATGCACATGTTGAGGGGGAGCTCTTGTTCTAAAATTATCAAAACAATTCGGTACAAAATGCTTTGATAATATATCATAAGTATCTCGGATTGATTTTCAAATGGTTTTCAATTGGTTCCAATGGAAGATGAACAATACCAAATAGACCGACCAACTTTACTTTATGAATGGTGATATAAGGATGATAAGGTTAGGTATTTGTTCCCATGATCCGCTGTAATCGGAGGGATCTACCTGTGGACAATCCACTAGTTAGTGTAGAAGTCCTTAGGTATATTGAAAAAGGAGAAAAGTGAGAATGGGAAGAGTGCGGATCGAGACCGAGCTAGTATCGAATAAACCCAACAAGGTTCTAGCTATGAAGTCTCGTGAAGCACCGGCGGGTCAAGAATTAAAAGAATTAAATGAGAAAAGGGTGAAAACAAATAGCCTCCAATTATTCAACTTTAGGCGTAAACCGGTTCAATTCATGTGCTCTTGGTGGTTACCAAGGTAACATTGGTATTGAAGACAAGACGTCATGGACCCAAAGGACGCATCGCACTTCAACTTCCCAAACCACTCAAGTTCCTCTTAAAAGGACTTGTTTCATTCTCACGGGAACCTACATAATCTATCGACTTTCTCTTAGAGTTTGTTGATATTGAAGAAGGAGACCTCTCCCTAGTCTCCGATACAGATCCAAATATGCACAAATTGAGTCTAGAGCCACGAGATCATCAATAAATCTCCTTAGGACACTCAATGAAGACTCTGCTTCACACAATGTGGAAAGAGAGATTATATCTTGAGTCCCACGATTATCCTTGTGGTATTGCTGTAACATCCGAGTGATATGTAAAATTCACAATGAAGATGGAAATCCTTCTAGAGCCAACATCAAACAAGCTCTTGGTGGGTGACATGTGAGATCCTGCAAAAGATCAAGCTTGTGACAAGTGGATAGAAACGATGGGGCGATTCAATCTTGAATCAACCTTGGTCCAGGAAATGGATTGACGGATACCTTTGAAAAACCGGTCGTTGTGCTTAAAACTCTTTTCTTTAGCTCATCAACCGTGTACGAATATTTCAAGTCAAAAGGTGATTTATGATTGATAATTGATTTTCATTAAAACCTTCGCTGTATTGCAAAACAATTTCTATCGAGCAATACACGATTGTTCTTCAAATCTCTTTTCATCAATAAGTGAATCTCTATTCACCGGTTCACTCACTCGTGTTGTCTTCTTTGAGACGCTCCGGTTTGAGAACAACAGAGCACCGCGAAACTCGTCAAGGAAAATTCTTCGTAATTATACCGATCACAGCAAGACTTGTATCGATCAACGGGGAACCGCGGCCGTACCTCAATTCAACGAAGTGATCAAAGACACTTTCGTGCGATTTGTTGCTAACGTCGATGCAGGTGCGCCCTACGCTTGCATATGATCGAATATGCGGTCAATCCATAGCCGCATGCTCACTCAACACATTCATCTCGAAGAAATCATGATTTGTGCATCATGACTACGATATTAACACTCCATGCTTCGCTATCGCTGCTGCAAATATCATGAATCGCCCAAAAGCTTCCACTACTACGATAAGAAGATTTCATGATCCGTAATGTGAGCATGTCGGTCCAAAAGTCACAACTTCACATACTATCAACACCACAATGGAAGAGTCGAGATTTAAAGTGGTCGATGATTTCATAGTCGGTTCAAAACTCAAACATCACGTGGATCGCTTAAAGACCTCCTCTTGAATTAACAAAACATGCGAATATGATGAATCAAAGACCATGAGCTAAAGAACAAAAGTGATTAATCAAAGAAACCAAGAACAACGAAATGTTATATCGGTTTGTAATCAATGTAAGTTGAGGTGACCTCCTTGGGGGAGATTTTTAGGATTTAGTAAATCCAAGACTTAAAGTGTCGGTCACCTCAAGTATGTATACTGTTAGAAATCTCGTAGTCTTAGTAATTCAAAGGTTAGTATTTAGTTTACTTTGTAACACCGTGGAGGACTGGACGGGTCTTTACCCACTGTGATACACCGATCCACACCTAATAGAGGCGCCTAAGCTTGTACTTATAAATACCCTTTGCCCTCCAAGGCAAAGGGTTGGAGCTTCATAATACATTTTCTTTGTCTCTAAAGTTCCCATCCTCTCCCACTTTCTCTCTAAACCCTTAACCTAACGCTTAATATGTGTTTGGTATAAACCAAGATCCTTCATTTTACATAAGGGATAAGTGTAGGAGGATTACACACGCTTTCAAAAGAAACGTAAACATGAGAATAACAATTAACTAAAAGATACATATGTGTGTTTGTTCGACTCAAATGCTTGTATCGAGTCATAATGGATATTTTGCGTAAATTTTTCCATTCTAAAGATGTAAATTTTCCGAATTTTTTCGAAAATCGCACCGCTTTTTGTCAGATAACCGACGGCGTCAGATCTCAACCGACGGCGTCAGATCTCAACTGACGGCGGGAAGGAGTAAAACAATGATTACTTTTTTCTCGTTTTCGAGCTACTTATAAATTTTGGAATTTTCTGTGTCTTAATTTTCTAGAAATTCGTAAACATCCATTCCACAAGCATTATATCCTAGTTTAAATCGAGTCTTATATATATTATTACCGCCGATTTTATGCGAAGGTTTCGTTTGTTTTCTTCAAGTGTGCAGTTTAATTTATCAAGAAGTTACATAAGATGGAAGGAGCTTTTCACGATAAATTCTTCTTGGAAAGGATTTAACCACTACTTCACACACGGATCCTACCGAGCTAATCGAGGAGTACTAGTTTCTTTCGCTTTTAGTTGCCTTCCATTATTATAACTTTGATATTTCGGGAACATTGGGGACAATGTTCGGTTTAAATGTAGGAGGGAAAATAAAACGGAACTTTGAAACTATGCTTATCCTTGATTATTTGCTTTCATTCAATTGTCTTTGTGTAATAAACCATGAGAATATGTCGGTTAGGGTAATTTTGGCACCAAATTTAAAAATTTTCATGACATATAGGAGTGGGCCATTAGTTTTAACAAAAGCGTCTCACGGATAGGAAGTTGTATGACTAGCACAAAAACCCTTTACCACCTAAATTCCACCAAAAATGTGAGGATCGCCCTTAGATTAGTAGGAATTAAAAGCATTCATCTTTAATGCTTAAAGTGTGAACCGGTAGTATATTAGATTCTAGAACTTGTTTTGTGATGCATTCCGAGATCGCTAGTAAGACTACACTTGTGTAGTTAGGAATAACTAAATGATAAGAGGCATTAGGATAACCCTTGTTTGATACCCGTAATATAATTACTTCTTCCACATCGGTTGAGTAATTCCCCACACCCTTGCGTTGTACTCATCTTTAGTACGATACCCCTAGTTAACCCCTTTGAGCCTATCCTTTTCGCGGTTCTCGTGATGTTTCGGTTTTTCCGAATATCAATGAAGAGCATTGTTTACACCCCACCCCAAATATACACCCAAATCGCCTTAGCCTATCTTGTATGCGTCACTTTAGTGCATTATTGTTATCACCATAAACCCTTAGTTCAATTATCTAGTTGCTTGCATGAGTTGCTAAGTCGAGTCATATCCTTTGTATACGCTGGGACGATTGGGATTCATGGGAAAAGTTAGAGTTTATGAAATGACGGAAGGGCGTTAAATTCAAATTCCTTCGTTTATGTAATAATGTACCCCAAGTGTTTTGATCTTTTCAATTCGGGTCAAATTAGTGTTAGAGTATTAAAACTCAAGTGTAGGGATGTGCCTATAAACCCTATCATTTTGATGTTACCGTAGAGGATGGCAGAGTAAAAGTGTATGGAAAAAAAAAAAAAAAGAAAAAAAAAAAAAAAAAAACATACATGCCACCATCCTACATCTATCCTTTAAATTTATGTCTGCTTATTTCAGTTAGCTAGAGTCTAGAGTGTCCGGCCTTGGCTTAGCAACGCCATTCTTCGATGCTTGTAACAATAAGATTTTGACTTGCCACCACTATATAGCCTATCCCACCAAACCCTTTGTTTCCTACCGTAAGCCTAACGTTACAACCCTTTAAAGACCTCTTTGATAGTCTTTCCTAGGTGCTTAAGCGAAAGCGATGGAGGTTTGATCTATTCTCAAGCCTATGGTAATCTATGTACTAGGACCGGTTAATGAGTGTTTATCTTCCATTTCCAATTTGTTATATTTCATATACACCCGAGAGAGATGCGAGTATCCAAACACCCCATGAGGTGCTAGTATGTACTCGTGCTTGTTATGACTTTTATGGGCTTATATGTGTTGTGGACCGCTTTAAACCAATGCTTCATGACCCTAACTTATAAATTAATTGGCTAAAAGCACATTTGCTTGAGGACAAGCAAATACCAAGTGTAGGGATATTTGATAAGGTTTTAAAAGGTACCTTTTTGAGGGTCGTTAAGCCCTTATTTGATCACTTTGTATCCGTTATTGCTTAATATCGTTCCTTTTCACTTTTTAGGTCTCTGAAGGCAAAATGTTGGAATGTCACTTATTTGGACGAAAAGCGCGAATATCTGAAGAAAATGGCCAAAGTCGAATCGAGACACTCAAAGTCATTGAAAACATAAGGTGACGGCCACGGCTTATACTGTGACGCCGTTGGAGGATTTTGTGACGGACATAAGCCAAAACTCCTATTTTCAAGCGACGACGTCAAGTTATAAAAAGAGGCCGTCGCAACTCGGAAGGCCTAGATGCAATCCAGACGGCGCCGGTCAAGAGACGGCGTCACAAGCATAAGGTGACGCCGCCGCAAGTCTAACGTGGCCAAGACGAAACCCTAATGACGGCGACCCAACGCGCCACAAAACATAAGGTGACGCCGTCGCATGTGTAATCTTATATATAGAATCCGAATTTTCAAGATTGATGTGTAGTCTTTTGGAGTAAAAACCTAAACCGAACCAAGGTCGTCTTTGTACAAGATTTTAGGGTTCCAAACCCTATCTTACACCAAGATAAGTGTTTTACTTCATTAATACAATTATGTCTTTGATTATTTGTTTGTATGCTTGCATGTTCTCCATGTCCCGCTAATTTACTTGTGTGTTTGCTAGGGAATATGAAACTTAATTGTTGAATATTGATTGGTTGTCTCTTATCTTAGTTGATTAATGATCTAGTAATGCGATAGGTCATTCGTTGTGTACTTAATGCTTGATTAAATCTTTGTGAACCTTAGAATATAACTCCTTGAGTAGTTGTAAGCTAAACCATCCAAAGAGTGCCTTAGAGTAAGAGTTTATTATCCCTAGTGGGTTTTGTAGACGAGACCCTTTGGTAAGTTCAAAGAGTTGGGAGAAACGACACCCTACAACCTTAGACACACAACGCAACTAAGAATAAAGACGTGACAATTCAACCACCAATAGGAGATAATTAAGGAGTAGTAAACCTAAGTAAACACATCTTTAAACTATCATACGAGCACACAATAATTAGACATAGACTACATACACCTTAGATTAGATAATTAGATAAGTAGAGTAATCGGTAGCAATACCAACCCCCAAATTCAAACCCCAAGATTCGTACCTTTCCTTTCCTTAAAAATATAAAAGATAAAAATAATCTTCCTCAACCCCAACCTTAGCGTAGTAACTTCTCACTAGCATTCCTATTCCCTAGAGAACGATATCAATACCCGTGGCTTACCCTAATACTACACTACAACGATTAGGTTCATCGCCTGGGTGTTGAAAAACTTGCTCGATTTAAAAGGAAGTTCCTTTGACCCCGAACGACGCGTGTGGCGTTATCGATATCATCCACCGAATCATCACCCGTAAGAGGTCATAATGTTGGAATCCCACCTTAACAATCCCAATCAACAATTGCTAAGAGAACCGCAAGAATTAGTATTAGACCTCTTGGGTTACAAAAGGGTTCATCAAGCTCTAAACCAAATGCACCTATGTCACACCCCAAATTACTGCTTTGCAATGGAATGGAATTTCGGGATCGATCGTCATAGCATCACAATCACAGTTATATTGAACGACCTAATGTGTCGCTTGGAAAATACATCGTTTGATTTAATAAAATAATCGAGTTACAACATAGGTCCCAAAAGTTTACAAAGTTTGCGGAAATATAAATATACTACAAGTCCAAACGATGGTTTTAAAAGAAAGTGCCATAATGTACAATGATGTAAGTCGACGCCACGACTCAAAAGGTGGTTCCTTAACCATGCCATGATGATAATGCCTTAGATACCGAGAATAAACATGCTAGAAAGGTCAACACAAAGGTTGAGTGAAATCCATAGGTTTAAGTAATTCATTTGAACACAATAATCGTGAGTGTGAGTTAAATGGTTTCACACTCATCGTTAAAAACAAAATCGTATTTATTTCACTAAGTTCATGACACCAAAGCGTAAACATCGCACCAATAAAAATTGGTAATCATCGTTTCATCGCCGCCCTAATAGGTAATTTGCCAATTTACCTTAATGATTCAATATAGTGCGCTCGATTTCCTAAATGGGTCAATAGGAGCGGGAGTGTTAATTCCAATAGTACTATCCACAATATTCGCGGCCACTGAAGTGACTAATGGTTCATGATGTAGGGACTTGAACATGGCAAATACTTAGTGATAATAAAACATTCGGTTATAGCATGAGTTCAAAGCATATGTGTTCGATTAAAATGTAGCATGTATCTCCCCAGTGTTTGTAAAAGCAGTTAAAAGAGTAAAGTGGGCTATGAACTCACTTGATAAACCTGTATGATGACAAGAGTGAGTACACCGAGGTATAGCGTGATGTTTCAACTCGGACCTATTACGAATGATATGATATGTAATGAGTTGCAATGTAATGTTATGCATGCATTTCAGTATGTTATTTATACCATTTGCGAGTTTTGAAAATATTACTTATCGTCGAAAATACTCTTTTGACGCCTTGACCATTCAAAATCACTTTACAAGTATTTACGTCAAAATGTCATCCTACAATGGTTTTATAATGATTTATGGTGAAATTTTCACTTTTCGTCAGAAATAAAGTCGCGGAAATTTCTTGAAATTGACAAAATGGCTTCGAAAAACTAGTCGTAAAATGGTGTACGTCGATCGTTAGGAAGCGAATTCGACGGTTTTGGAAAGTTTGTATCGAAATCTAGAAGTTTCAGTTCAGGAGTTTTCGTCATAAAGGTCTCGAACATAAAGATAATAGGGGTTAAAGATGGTGATTTTGTCTAATTGTTGTACAAAAAGTGAGTTTCGGCCAAGTTTAGACATCCATAAATAATTTATTACAACTCCGCTATACAAACGGCTTGTCGTTTTGAAAAATATGCCCGTGATCTTAATTTTACTAGAAGACAATTCGTTTCAAAAGTTTCACATCATGGTTAAAACAATTTCAAACATGGTCACATACCACAGTAACACTTGTATCGTAGAAATAATATAGTTTTTCGAGAAAATAATAGTTACGGAAATTTTATAAAAAACGCATATCTTTGTCGTTTCAAACCGTTTTCTACGCTTAATCGTCCTTAGCTTCGTATCAAGTAAACTAATATATTTTTGATATGTCGAAATAATTTGTGAAGCTTAAGGCTCATTTTGACCCGGACAAAATAAAAGCAAGAAGTCGAAATTTCGAAAATTATATATTTTCGTCAAACTTGTAAAATCCATAACTTTTTCGTTATAACTCCGCTTTATTCCGTTCAATGCCGCCACGGATTCGCTTTTAAAGTATATTTTCTAAATATCAAGGCCAAAAGGTCGTGCTCTCCGTCGGATTTTCCGAAAACCAAAACAAAGACAGAACATAATTTATAGTTATCAAAAATAGTTTTTCGGACAAAACCTATTCTAATCCCTTCAAATCAACTCCAAAGCTAATCTAATCCTACCATACACCTTCTTAGGGTGTCATGGGTTCCTAATCACCATCAAGACCAATGAATACCAAGGGATAATTATAGGATGACAATATATATATAAAACTCAAAAATCAAGTAAAATGGTATAAATCACATATGTCTTGCATGTTTGTACCAAAATGAAAAGATACATATGAAATGAAAAGGAAACATGAAAAATGAAAGAAACATGCTTACTAGTGAATATGATGAGGTGCAAGTAAAGGTTAAACCTAAATACTCTTGGTTTTATTTCAAAACCTAATAAAGAGTATTAACTAGATTGTATAAACACTTGGACTTGAAAATTTTTGATCCCTTTGCTCTCTTGATGTAGAACCGGTTAGGAAGGACCCAAAGAAGAGAGAAAAACCAATTTTTACTAACACTTGAAAATAATTGTGAGAATGAATAATGTAGAAGACTTTTTATGTAGAGTAAACTTATAAGAAATCAAGACCATACCAAAATTAATTGTCACCTCCCCCTTGGTCGGCCAAGGGGGGAGGAACTTAGATATTTTATATTTTTTTTTTATAAAAATGTATATAATTTGTATAATTGTGTAATATTTATGTAATTTGTAAGAAAAGGTAAGTAAAGTGTAGATAATTGTAACTTTTTGGTACAAGTAAGTTTTTGATAGGTCAAAATAGATTGTAATGAGATAATAAAAATTGTAAAAATACATTCCTTGTAAAATTTGAGTGATATAAAAATTATCGTATAGTTTTTAAGAAAAACGTCGTAATAATTTAACTTTAACGATTTATATACGAAATAAATTCAAAACACTAGGAAATCTCAAAATATAGTTTTTATAAACTAAACATAAGTTTAAAAATATGTCGGGATCATTTTTGAAAGTAATGGATTAAATATACAAAATAATAACTCACGCGATAACGTTTATTTAATATAAAAATTTACGCGTTAAATGTGAAATGAAATGTCGTGAATGAACTAATATGATGCAAATGATGTGAATGAAATGTAGACTAATCCTAGTCCATATGAAATGTACGTGATGTTATGATCATGAATTACCGCTAAACCATAAAGGTTCTGCTGATTTGGAACAAGAAACCAAGTTTACAATAATCGTTGAAATTGTAAGGCATGAATTGTGCCGAGAAATGACCTGAAAGTTCGGGTTGTCACAACCTAGTTCTAGTAAAACGCCTAAGCCTTCATTCCTAGAGCATAGACTACATTTCTTCACCGAACCTCTCTCTCACCCAAATCTCTATTCATTAGACCGCTCACCACCGAGAACTTCCCACTCACCTACCTTCTCGTTAAATAGGGAACCACCTACATCACCAACTAGTCCACCGTTGGAGACAAGGAACCACCAAGGACTTGATCATATGGAGGAATTTCCATTACCACCACCTTCATTTGTAGAGCCTCCTCAAAATATCCAATCTCCTCCGGTTCCTGATCAAGACAATAGTTGCTCTAATTGTCTAACCACTCAAGGACTTGTTCAAGAAGTACAAAATGAGTTGCATTTCATGTTTAATCATCTTCTTGAAAGATTGGACCAAATCAACAAGTCTACCCATCCTTAGACTCAAGCACATTGATGCTTTTTAAGTTTTTGGTCACTTATTAGAATTAGTATAAAATGTATTACATGGCTAAATCATTTTCTTAGTTTTAGAGATTTGTAGATCATCTCTCATGTTTTATTGAATGAAGTTTTATATGCCATATTGCTTTGAGTATATGTTTGTTGATTGAATACATATCTCACTTTGATGTTAACATTATTTGTTACATCACCATTCTTTGGATTCTGCTTTCGATCGACGGATCCTTTCATTATGTTAGACGGATCCCCAAAGGAGTGAAGTGGGATCCGTGCAACCAAGACACTGCTTTCTACTAACTCGAGTCTTATTTCGTGAAATTATGAATTATATACTTGTTTTCTAACATTTGTTTTGTAGATTTTCAATATACATATGAAGACTTTGACACCCCAAGCAAGGGCTCTCTTGTTGTGGGAGTAGCCCTCAATCAAACGACATGAGTTCAAATATCGCCAAGACATATGAAAAATTTGTGGTTACATATTGTGAAACACTTAGTAATCGCCAATCTAAAAAAGTAAAAATATACGAATGCCTTAAAAAAGAAACACTTTAGCTCACTACTTTACCTCAATGTGGTATCATCGAGTAAGGTACATGAGCTAAACATGACATTTAAGTAAGCGAGATCCGAAAAAGTCTCGTATAAAAGCAAAAGAAAAAAAAAAAATACTTTTGTTTGAGAATAATTGAAAAACATTAAATATTTGACTCAATAATAGAGAAAGGATGGGCACTTTTAAATGATTAAAAGAGAAATGTAAAAATTCTTTACACAAAAGTGATATAAATATATTATTGTGAAATCATCATCCTCTCTTAGAACCTCATAAGCTAAAACTTGTAAGTGTGTGTTGTTCACTCATAAACCTCTACTTTAGTTCTAGTTTAGGTCTAAAAGAGTTTAATTAGTCTTGAGATAGTGCCTTTTGATTCTTTAATTCATTTCTCATAAAAATTATTACAAAATGGTGTTAATTGCTTAACATGTTTAAACCTTCATATTTTGTTATTAAGCTTTTATAGTTATAAGCAGATCCACTACGATAACCTTTAAAAGGCTTATAAAATCACACCTCATGAAATGGTCATTAATTTACAAACCTTTTAATACTATAAACCTATACTCATTATAGATAAAGCTTTCAATAAGTTTATAAAATTATCAACTCATGCAATACATTAATTTATAAACCTCTTCAAAATCTTAGACTTTTTCATGCCACTTAAACTTGAAATGGTTCCTCACTATGGTACATAATTTTTTAATCCTCTTCATAATTTTTTAAACCTATTTTTAAACAACCATAGTGGATGCTCTAAGTCGTCAAATGAGAATCGTGTAAAATTTGTTAACGTATTAAACATATTCTCGTTTTAAACAAATGTTTTTTAAAATATATATTCAAATTTTACATTTCATAAGTGCTACGATATGAAAAAGGATCATGGGCCATATTTGGATGGGCCCGGACATGATTATAGCAACAAAATCCAAGCGGTGACAATATCGTTAACGGTACGTCAGCTGTACTACGAGATTGATTTTGTATATTTCAGCAAATAATATAGAGACATGTCAGAGAGAACAATTCTCTATGACAACCGTGAAAAAAAATATCGTACCGAGATACCGTCGTTATTTGCATAGAAAATATATATATTGAGTAATGATTTACACACTTAAAAAAATTATTTGCACATTCAACGATAATATAAGCGAGAATATTTAATTTGACAAATATTTAATACATAAATAAGTGTCACAATTAAATTTTAAAGTGTCTGCAAATCGTCTCGTAGTTTATTAAATCAGTAGGTTTTGTCCCTAACATTTCAAAAGTTCATGTACTGTCCTTGTGAGGAACTTTGTAATGCTGTTTTTGTCCTTGGGTTGCCGTTTTCGACAAGAGCATTTTAGTCATTTTTACCACTACAAGAAAAATCACCTATAGTGACGAAATATTAGTGACGACAAAAAATTCTCATCACTAATAAGACCATATAGTGACGACATTTAATTGTCATTAAACTTTTATATTTAATGACGAGAAGGTTCGTCACTGCTTGATTTTTCTAATAAGACCATATACGTGTTGTTTACTTTTGTTCTTTTATCAAAAACTCAAAAGTGGAGGGACCTGTAATGTCATATAACAAATTCTAAACAAAACCCATCGCCACATCATCTCGGTATCTAATCATCCACACAGACAGACATTGAGACTCACCTTGAAAATCCTTCTTCTTCCCAATTACACACGCTAAAAACACATACATACATCATTCCGGCATAACTCTCTTCTCTGTTCTATTTTGCCCTAATTCTCTCGAAGGTTATGTCTAATTCCTAATTATTTCGAACTAGATTTATTTAATTTTGAATATATGATGTTACTTGTTCGAAATTGTTGTAAATTCGTTGAATAAGTCGTAACTATTTGTGTTTAATTTGCTTATTTGATTGCTTATTTTGAGTTAATGAATTTTAGGCTTTACAGATTTAGATTTCAGGATGCTTAAACCTAGAATTGATTCTGACCTAATTTCAGTGATATTTATGGTGATTTGAGTTTATAAAGTTTAGTTTTAGCAGATACGAATTTTGGTAAGTAAAACATTGCATACCAAGTGTTCCATTAAATGTGTAGCAAAAGTAACAACATTTTACATGCATATTTTGTAACCATGTCCTCTAGAAAATGATAGATACTTCGTTCCATCAGATTGTCATTAGCGATGAAAAGTAGACTTGTGTAGTTAATGTTTTCTAATTTATTGTTTTGATAAAACTTGTATTATACGTTATTTAGTTGTCTTGGTATTATCCTGAAAAGTATTAGCTTTCGCTTATATATGTTTGAGACACAGTAGTTTTTAATGAAGTACCACGACACAAGGATTAAGAAGAAAAAAAAATGTATTTTTTAACGGTCAAGCCTTCCCGATAATAGTTTTAATAACCCATAAGCTAATAAGCTGAAGATAAGTCCATAAAATCAAGCTAATCCAACTGTCCTTATGTATTGTCCTTAACTTGTGCTTACAACATATTAGAGATATTAAGGATCCTGAGCATCCTTATTCTCTAGAATATTTGAAAGTTATTACAGAGGATGCCATTGAGGTAGATGATAAGTGCAGTTATGTGCAGTATGTAGTTTTTTTTTTCTTGTCTGCTTACATTTTGCTTTAGTTAGTTTCGTAATTTGTAAGTTGAAGGGAAATGTGATTATTTTCTTGCAGTGTTACATTTACGCCAAACAGTTGAGCACTGCAGTATGGCCACAATTATTGGACTTTGTTTGCGGGTTGAACTTATGCGTAGCCTTTCTTCCCGTTTCAAGGTATTACCAGTTTTTTGTATGGAAAGTGCATTTTCTGTTGCCTAGGTGATCATTTTATTTATTTCTTATGAACCATACTGAATTTTGCCGTATGACGTGTAACCTAAAATGTTGGATATCAAATATGGGACCTACTTATACTCATCAAAATGTGCCAAAGTCTAGTGATGAATTGTATGCATATTGATCATGATGACATCCGTTATAACTTACGGTCTTCTTTTACACTTGTATTGTTAATGTTTCTATATTACTCCTTATTATAAGAATTGTTTTATTTGTTTAGGTTGACATCAGGGTAGCGCCTGGGACTTATGCAACTGAAGATGCAGGTTCTCAGTCTTTCCCCCTCTCCTACACACACACGCACACATATTTACTTGCTGCTAATCAGCATCGGAAAACTGTGTATGGTTTGGTTAAAGCAATGTCCTGCTTAAGGAAATAGCTCCGCGGGTTTTTACCAACCCTCTCCCCTCATTTTGCGTATGCCATATATCTTTAAATTATGCCCATTTCCCCTGTTATGCAGTGAACAAACAGGGTACTCTATCTCTCATTCTGTCCCAGCTCTCTCGTTACTAGTCTGAGTCAGTTATATGTTTTTGCAGGTGATGATAATGCAAAGAAGGACAAACGATGATGCTAAGAAAAACATGCCACTCTTCATGCAATATTTCTCCCCCGCCTTAGTGAATTTATGGATCCTGTAGTTTGATTTTTCATTTTATGAAGCCTTTTGGGTGTCGTCTTGGTTGCAGACTTGCAGGTACCAATAGTTTTTTTTTTTTTTGAAAAGATTGTTCTCGATGTAATCTGTTAACGTTAAGTGTGCAGTTCGACTTGTTTTATTTGTGATATTATTTTTTGGCAAATTAAGTCAATTTTGTTCCATAGATTATTGGTCAAGTTTTATGGTTAATGATTAATTATAGCCCTCAATGCTGTTATTGTTGCAAAGTAAAGATTCACATTAGCTAGTCATGCTATTTCTTTGCAATTTGTAGAGGAATTTTGCTCAAAAGCAAGTTACTAACACACCTGAGTAATTGTCCATCAGGTATATAAGTGAGAGGGATGTCAGAATTTTTTTGCTCAAAAGAATACGATCCAAAGGCAAGAAGAGAACGACGGGTGAGTGATAGTGAAGCATTAGTGAGTAACCAAATCGATTAGGAGAGAAAAGAAATTTACTGATAATGGAAAGCATAAGTGAGTTAAACTGTAAGTATCATTTTTATTCTCGTTTTGTCAAGGTTGCAAAATTTAAGTTATTTTTATACTTTATCTTATATAATTTAATGGAACACTGCACCACTTATGTAAATATATTGCTACTGTATTATGTAGTGCTGTTAATTGAGAATTACTAGGCCTGATGTCTTGGACTGTTGACATATAAAGTAACAGTCACACTCTCGTTTTGATGTACAAAGTAAATACATAATATTGGACCCTTGTGGCTGAGTGGTAAGGTTATGATGTTTGGTTTTATACATTTCTGCATTATTTGGTGATTACTAATTTCCTTTTGCTGTTACAAACTCATTTTTTCAGGTTTCACGATTACAATCGGGTGATTTAGATCTTGCATTTAGTTTCAGGAAAATGTTGGCGAATGGGCCTAAGGCTTTCATTGCAGTAGCAGTGTAAAGTTACGAATGATCGCTCGTTCCAGGAAACGTAAGTTCATATCTTATATCTGAAGTAGTTATATTTACTAAGAATTATTTACATGACTTGGTAGCATGACAGGAACATTGTTTAACATGAACTCTGTTAGTTATCAGAAAAATCGGAACCTGTTTCACTATTACCCAAATAAATGAGCTCGGGAAGATTATATATTTAGTTTTAATTAGTTTTAGTTGTGTGACATGTAATGATTAATGGTGTGGTTAGCATGTATACCGCTTGGATAAGCATTGCTCTTGCATATTCAATTTCATCAGAAAGCTCTGTAGGTTTTCAGAAAGAACAACATTACAAGCCAGTAAAAAATATTATAATCTTTAGGTCTTTGATATGAAAGAAATACTACAAAGTAGCAAGGTTAAAGTTTGCTTTTGAGCGTGATTCTTGTTGTTGCATTGTCATTTTTTAAGTTGCAGATAATCAGTTTTTAGTGTTTGATTATAGTGAAACGAATCTCATGTGATTTGAAATTATTATTTTTATGCAGGGATTGAGGATTATGATCAGACTGAAGATTATGTTGAGGCTCGAGATGATGTTTAGTTTAAGGATAATATCCGTACGTGTAGAAGTTTAAATGCATGATATAATTGTAGAATTAGTTTACCACTTGAGGATTCTTTTATAGAACCAATATCTCTTTATACCTTTCTTGTTGGAAACATATGCTACAAATCAATAATTGTTGGACATAACTGTGATGTTTTGGCATTGGTATGGATCTAGTAATTTCTTATTATTGACTAAACAAACGTCTTTTTGCATATTCAGTGTATAATATCCATATTTACAATTGTAGTTACCGCATTATGGGGATATATTTTGGAAAGTGACGAAGTATTTCGTCACTATTGGACGTTAAGTTCACACAAAAAATGACGCCTTTCTTTCGTCACTAACTCAAGCAAATAGTGACGACTTTAGCAACTTTAGTGATGAAATTAAGTGACGAAGTAGGTTGTCACACACCCATAAGTGACGACTTTAGCTCGTCACTGATTTAGTGTCAACTATCAATTCCGTCACTATTAACTTAGTGACGGAGCTATAGTGACGACAAGTGACGACCTTGATTTTCGTGACTAAGTTGGTTTAGTGACGAATTTTCTCCTATTAGTGACGATTTTCCGCTCGTAACTAAAGCCCTTTTTTCTTGTAGTGTACTTTGAACAGGGACAAAAAATGCAACTCAAAGTTCCTCACAGGATGGTGCGTGCACTTTTGAAAAATTAAGGACGAAATATGCAATTTGGCTTTTGCAGTTTAATATATATAGTATTTATCAATTCAATAAGTTGACTTCACAAAAGCTTGTATCACCATTAAATTGTGTAGAGTCTCAAACTCGAACAATATTTGATGCAAAGAAATCTGAAGTAGTACAGGAGGTGCTCGCATTTAACATCCAAAATCTAGTACAATTATAAGTTATTTTCTACATGTATTATTGAGCTAAGGTACCATCTCATAAAGATATACAAAGAATGAAACCGGCCAAAAGAATCAAACGGATTTTACAAGCTAGATGTACAAAACCACTTGTTTACAAGAACCAACCAAATACAGTAATATCTAGAAACTCCCTATAGCTTACAACTTCAGGTAAAGCTAGGTTATGTTAATATATCAATTTTCACTATAGCAGGGCTCTTATATACTTTATTACAAGCTTCCGACAGTGGATAACACTTGCGCTGAATTGTCTTCACGACATGCAGATTACATCAGATTCATTATAAATATAAACAAGTTGAAATGAAAGTTCTTAATAAAACTTTAATCACCAAGCTAGCCTAACCTTTTAGTCCATTGACGGTCGAGCATTGTTAGTTGCAGCAAAAGCTGGGTATTATACAACTTCACATCATGGGAACTCTGTTGCCTAGTATACAGTACGTGAGTATGCAGTGCACATATCTTTAGTACCAACATTTGTATTTACAAGGAAAAACTAAATGCCAATCATACATATTATTTGGCAGTCTTGGTTGGAGTTTTTCTAGTTCGTTGTGAATCCTTATTAGTACTTCTTATTAGTTCCGACTCCTTATTGGCTTGCATTTGTAATTTTAACTTTTGTTTTTCTGCTTCCCTCTTCTTTTGTGCCTCTAATTTTTGTGATTTTAACTTTTCTTTTTCAGCTTCTACCTGTGCCTTCTTTTCTGCTTCTATTTGCTTGCAGTTTTCTTCATGGGCTTGATTAAAACTTTTCACAAACGCAAGTAAGGTTGTAATAACTGAAAATAATGTCATAAAACAGCATTTCAGCATAAAGATATTGGAAACTAGTTAACCATAAACAATTCAGTCTTGATCACCTTGTTCAAATGGGTAACTTTTAATATTTTCTCCAAAGTAAGAAATCAAAGCATCCGCACCTGTACCCTATAAAACAAAAATTCATACGATAAAATGGGAAGTTTATATTTAGCTGTTATATCTAGAACTGATTGGACATACCACCGCAGTGTACAGTGAGACCAGGGACGCTACTTCACCTTGGGCAGAATTAAGAAATCTTTTCAGAGACTGAAATATAGGAAACCATTCTGACCGAGTTACATTTCCATATAAAGTGTAAATGAAGTAGTAACATTTTGATACGATATAGAATAAACTGAAAGTATAATTAGATCGTGTACCTTACGAAAACGTTTAGACGGATGTCCATCTTTTTTACACATTCTCTTTTCTTGGATTACTATGTCCAGTCCTTTGGTAATTACTTGAGTTTCTTCTGCTAAAGCTTTTAATTGTATCTGGAATGAAATAATTAATTAAATCAACAAAAATATAACTGAACTTATATATAAAATTAAATGGAAATTCCACCAAGAGTACCTTTGATGCAGCTTCCAAACTGCCAAGTTCCTTGGAAAAATCCAGGAGTTCGGGTAGTTTCTCGGCAAGCACCTACGACATACAGCAGAGATACCATGTCTAAAAGTAAAGTTTTTATTTATCTGCTTTAAACGGTAAATGAGATGGACGGATAAAAATACATTACAAATAGCCAAAATTAGTTGTACCTTACAAAGATAATGCATGAGAGTCATTTTGTTACTCTTGGCACGAGTATCGTTAAGTTTGAGGAGGCTATCCAATTTGAACCCAACAGCTTGGCCTAAAACCGAAATTAAGTTACTATTATATATTGTTACAGATGGTGAAAAGGTCAACACACTTCAAAATTTAGCTAATAACTCACCTCTTGCAGTACCCTGGTTCAAAGCATTTCCAAGAGAAAGAATTGTTTGCATAACTCTCCTCAATTTCACAGAACTCATAATCTGATGTAAGCACACCACCAAAAGCAGTAAAAGTTCATCCAATTAAAGAGTTATATTTTATCCAATTAAATATTCAATGGTTAGCTGCAAGAGTAAAGTAAATATAACTTGCCTGTTCTACTGATAAAAGTACATCATTTAGGTTCTTGCTAAGATCTGAAAGCTGAAAATTGCAAGAACATTACATTAAAAGTAAATACTTAAGAGAAGTGGGAAGATGCACGTATTAATATCTTCCAACCTGTGTGCTAAACTGTAACTTATAAGAGAAAACTTTGAGTTTAGCTTCTGAACGTGGAACTTTCATTAGCTCCAAGAAAACTGTCGCAAAAAACATAAATAAATTCATATGAATAAGTTGAATTATGGAAATATTTTCCATGATACAAGGCCATAATGGGAACTACTTACCTGTTCACATTTTCCCAACATCTTTGTATCTCCTTTAAATTCCTAAGCAAAAAAATCTCTAGTGTTAATACATATAAAAACCATGAATGCATCCATAAACCTCAAAATAAATAAAAAATAAGAGAGACACAAACTAGCTTCAATTTGAGTAATTGACCACATGTTACCTCTAAACTAAAATAGTTACGCACTATTCAAACTTTGTCATTTATGAACTTACAGAATTTTCATGTAAACTATTCTTAGGGTTGGGTCTTTGGTTAAGCTTATTTAGCTGTTATTGTGTTATACAAAAACAATAAGCTTTATAAAACAGCTCCTAAAAAAAGTGTGTATTGTCTTTTTGAAGTGCTAAAAAACGTGTTTTAATAACGCATCTTAGAAGCCGTGTTTCCAAAACAAAACAAGCCATTTTGAATAGTACCCAACGTGTTTTTGCTATTCTATGTACCCAACTTCAAAAACATCTGTAATAACTATCTGCTTATAAGTGCTGATAAAAGTCCCTTGTAGGAGAGACTTGCAATGACTTGTGTACTTTTTTAGAGATTTCTTTGACAGTCACACATAATCTAATGTGAAAGTTCAGTTTTTGACAAATAGATAGCTCAAGTAGCATTGCACCTTAATCTGTTTCATCTCCTCCTCGGTAGGACAGAACTTTATAAGGTTATCCACCTGCTCAACATCCATTGCCGAATCATCCAAAGCAAGAACATGCTCCTGTCATATTTCACAAATAAGGCCGTGCTAATGAGCCTAAATTTGAATTTAGGCATAAACATAATCACTATGATCTCAAGTGAGCAAATCTTAGAATTTGGAAATATTATAGGGATAATGGCCTATAAATGTATCTTACTTGTCACCCTATCCTTTATATGTATCAAAATTAATTTTTGCTATTCTATGTACCCAACTTGCATTTTGCCACTTGTATTTTGTGACTTTTTGCCGTTCAATTTTTAACACTCCTATTAAAAGTCACAAAATACACACAAGTGACATAAAATGCAAGTTGGGCACATAGAATAGCAAAAAATTAATTGATGCATATAAAAGGATAGGGTGACAAGTAAGATACATTTATAGGCCATTATCCCTATATTCTAACATAGACATTGTGTGGTCACTCCTAGAACTTAATGTTGGACGTTAATGTCTTGTATACCAAACAGATTATGATGAAGCGTTTTCTTAGGCCTGCACAACCCAAAGGAATAAAGCCTGTAGTTTCTGGTTTGGGCCAAGCCCCAAACAAACCCAATAGATGGCAGTTACATAGTAACGGTTATTTAGATTTTAGGTTTTTCAAACGTTGTACCTTTTCTATCACACCGTTTCATCCAGTATTTATAGTGTAGGATTTCTGTAATTCAAAGCAACCCTTTCATTTCAATAATATCAGTTTTATAGGGTTCAACCCATGTCTTCTTTGCTTTCTTCTTTTTATTTTGATTCTTTGGTTGATTGTAAACATGCATGTTGTTTGATCTTTACACGATCCTGGAACATCACAAAACCTGTGAAATTCAGCCCACTAAATTCCGAACATGGCATCAGAGCCGAAGGGGATCAAGCAACAACAAAGTTATGTTTCAATCACCAATCAAGAAGAAAAAACATGCGTTTCATATCCAAAAAAAAAAAAAACGCAGACCATGGAAGAAGATGCCAAATTGAAGAAGAGGCTGCGATGGTCTCTCAATGAAGAAGGGGCTGCGATGGTCTCTCAATGAAGAAGGGCATGGACGGTCTCTCAATGAAGAAGGGGCGATGGTCTCTCAATGAAGAAGGGGTCATGACGGTCTCTTAATGAAGAAGGGGCTGCGATGGTCTCTCAACGATGAAGGGCCGTGATGGTCTCAAATTGTAAGCAAGAACAACAACAACCGCGAAGGTTCAAGATGAAAAGAATTGCGAAGATTAATAAAGAAGTTTGGCATCAAGACATTAAGGGGGAATGTTGGACGTTAATGTCTTGTATACCAAACAGATTATGATGAAGCGTTTTCTTAGGCCTGCACAACCCAAAGGAATAAAGCATGTAGTTTCTGGTTTGGGCCAAGCCCCAAACAAACCCAATAGATGGCAGTTACATAGTAACGGTTATTTAGATTTTAGGTTTTTACTGAAACGTTGTACCTTTTCTATCACACCGTTTCATCCAGTATTTATAGTGTAGGATTTCTGTAATTCAAAGCAACCCTTTCATTTCAATAATATCAGTTTTATAGGGTTCAACCCATGTCTCTTTGCTTTCTTCTTTATTTTGATTCTTTGGTTGATTGTAAACATGCATGTTGTTTGATCTTTACGATCTCGAACATCACAAAACTCGTGAAATTCAGCCCACTAAATTCGAACATGGCATCAGAGTCGAAGGGATCAAGCAACAACAAAGTTATGTTTCAATCACCAATCAAGAAGAAAAAACATGCGTTTCATATCCAAAAAAACGCAGACCATGGAAGAAGATGCCAAATTGAAGAAGAGGCTGCGATGGTCTCTCAATGAAGAAGGGGCTGCGATGGTCTCTCAATGAAGAAGGGGCTGCGATGGTCTCTCAATGAAGAAGGGGCTGCGACGGTCTCTCAATGAAGAAGGGGCTGCGATGGTCTCTCAATGAAGAAGGGGCTGCGACGGTCTCTCAATGAAGAAGGGGCTGCGATGGTCTCTCAACGATGAAGGGGCTGTGATGGTCTCAAATTCGTAAGCAAGAACAACAACAACCGCGAAGGTTCAAGATGAAAAGAATTGCAGAAGATTAATAAACAAGAAGTTTGGCATCAAGACATTAAGGGGGAATGTTGGACGTTAATGTCTTGTATACCAAACAGATTATGATGAAGCGTTTTCTTAGGCCTGCACAACCCAAAGGAATAAAGCCTGTAGTTTCTGGTTTGGGCCAAGCCCCAAACAAACCCAATAGATGGCAGTTACATAGTAACGGTTATTTAGATTTTAGGTTTTTACTGAAACGTTGTACCTTTTCTATCACACCGTTTCATCCAGTATTTATAGTGTAGGATTTCTGTAATTCAAAGCAACCCTTTCATTTCAATAATATCAGTTTTATAGGGTTCAACCCATGTCTTCTTTGCTTTCTTCTTTTTATTTTGATTCTTTGGTTGATTGTAAACATGCATGTTGTTTGATCTTTACACGATCCTGGAACATCACAAAACCTGTGAAATTCAGCCCACTAAATTCCGAACACTTAAAGGGTGAACTAAAACTGCCTAGATACTTTTGAGTTTTGACCTTGCACAAACTCAGGGAACACAAATCATAAACATCTAGAACTGTAGAATTGTTCGGCTATGTCATACTGGATTGAGTAGAAAGCTAGAGTAAGTTACTTAAAAACCGATAAATGTATCAATAGGTTTGGCCAGTAGAAGCTGGTATACAACCTTTAATGGATGATGAAAAATAGACTTTTAGCGCCAAAATGACTACCATATTAGTAATGTAGTATTTAATGGAAGAAAAACCCCATCATATCATTATAGACTATTAAAAGGAAAACATGCTACCTTCTTCCCAATTATTATGAGTTTTTCATGTTAGAAGAGTGTATGAAGATAATAACAACTGAAACACTTCATTAACTTCTGAGCATTTTCATGTATTTTTAATTGCATTAATGATGTTTATCACATGTTCATAGTTTTATTTATCTCTCAAATGAAATCTACATAGCAAAAACATACAAAGCTTAAATGATTATCTTTAGTAAGTCCTAAAAATTAAAGATGAGTAGGGGTAGCTTAGAGAAACTCATAAACGTACAACAGAGATCCCATCATTATATCACTCATTTTAAGTTAATCAGTATCCTGATTGTGATGGAAATCACTGTGAGCTTACCATTAATTCATTGAGAGGTGTCTTCACCTTTGACAGCATGATCTCGCAATTATTTGCCCGTCTAAGATCAACCTGCAAAAAGAAATTAGCAATCACTTATGGTATACCAATAAGGCAATCCATTTTCAACTCCATCTCATCTTGGCAGTGGAGTCTCGAGGAACTAAAAAGCCTATAAAACAACTTGAACAATAAAAAATACTTTAAAAAAATATAGAATATGATTGGATATTTCAAGAGAAACCAATAAACAAAGAATAAAGTAGTTTTCAACCTACACCATCATTATTATGTGAAACGAGTAATTTTGAAGGAAGATTTAGTAGGTTTTTATGCATTTGAATACACTTCGGATGACATTTTTGTGCGTGTTTGACTCGTTTCACCATATCACCGTTTCTTTTTAGTTTAATTCTATAGCTTAACCAATTTGACCATTTACACAATAAAAATACTGTAATTGAAATCAACCCAAAACTGATACATCATCTAGATGGTATATGAATACAATGTCATTGCATGCATCAAGAAGGAAATTAAATCACCAGATGTATCGTTTCAGGTTTATTAGCTGCTTGAGCTTTAAATTTTGCAGCTTTATCGGAATTTGGATTCGTTGCTGAGAAGTAAGTTTCAAGTTCGGACATATCAATCTCTGGTCCTCTAGTAAAAATGAACCATAAGAAGAATGATAATATAAAGAATACTATAAAAATAGTAAAAAAAAAGAAAGAAAAGAACCACCTTGAAGCTTCACCAGATTTTTGTGCTTCAGCCCACAAACTTCCTTGTGTTGGTTTATTAATTTTTGACCAATGTAAAGGCTTTAGTTTCTTTGCTGGTTGAGGTTTAATGGGAGGTGCTCTTGATAGAGTACTCTTTTTACTTTCAGGAGGTGGGGCATTATGAGCAGACTTACTGGCCTCTTTTGAGACAGATGGTGGTGGTGGTGGTGGGACTGCACCACCTTCTTTTACATCTCCATTAGTAGAAGAAACTGGCGGCGGTGGTGGTGGGACTGCACCACCTTCTTTTACATCTTCATTAGAAGAAGAAACTGGCGGTGGTGGTGGTCCTGGCGCTGGCGGAGGTGGTGGTCCTGGCGCTTGCGGTGTTGTTGCTTGTGGTGTTGGTGCTTGCGGTGTTGGTGCTTGTGCTGTTGGTTCTTGCGGTGAAGGGAAAGGTCCATTCCCGGTACTGGGGGGAGGTGGTGGTGGGGCATCCCCACCTTTTTCTTTTGGAGGTGGTGGGGCTAGCCTAGCATTACCAGCAGAAGAAGACGTTGCAGTTTCTTTCAAATGTGTTGCAAGTTTTTCAGAAACAGAAGGGTGTGCACATGTCAAAATAATATGAGGTGGTAAAGAGAAAGGTTTTACAGAACCATTCGAGGATGCTTCTGCAGTTGACGGTAATTGTTTAGGAAGTGAAACACTTCTAGTTCTAGGTCCAACAGCAGCTGATTTTGATTCAGAGTGTTTTACCTGATTATTTCTTTTACGAAGTGTTTGAAATAAGTTACGGGATTCAGTTTTTTGATAACTAGTTTCCAGCATTTCATCAACAATATCAGACAACGGCATCTGCTGGAGCCTATTTAAAGCATCATCACTTTTAGGAACGAGCCAATCCACACTGCCAAACATCTCCTGAGCATTACTAAAAGCTTCTACCGGGAGGCCTTCCATCTCAAAACAAGACAAATCTAATGGAGCCAAGAAAGTTGTGGTGTCCATTTCCGAGAAAAGAAGCTTTATCCAATAAAATCATTCATTTAGTATCGTGTAAGTTTGACTGCAAACAAATATGGATGGTTGTGTGTCAATTTTAAGAAAAATACCTCAGCTCTGAAGTCCTTAGGAAATTGATCCTTAGCATCCCAACATATGTCAATTTCATCACGATTAAGCGTCAACGTGTTTGATTTGATGAATGCTGTATTGAACATGGCACGATACATAACTTTTTCTTTCACCATGTCATCATGTAAGCTAATACACTCGAGCACAACATCACCTTGAATGTTAGAATTGATATCAATTTTAACAAGTTCATTTTCTGCCTGCAATAATGCAAGCCAAAGATCAGAAAGTAAAGCATACAACATGCATGCGTTCATCAAGAAATGTCATTTATCTGAACTACTTATATTAGAAGAAACAATACTGAGCTGCAAGAGTTGAGTTAAGATGTCAGAAGAGTTGATGTATCAACATAAGCTGATAATCAATAGTGCTAGAAAGTAAACTTAAACCCATTATAACATTATTGATGTCTAAAATCTTACTCATTACATTGCTTGAAGAATGTTGTTTACCTGACAAATAAATCATTTCAAATTTGAACATTCCGATGGATTTTGGTATTCCAACATTTCCCAAATTATGGCAAGGCTGGATAGAATCATACATGTTATAAATTTGTATATGATCAAGTGCAATTTACTCCATAAGCACAGGTCTATCATTTTCGTTTAACATGTTAAAGTGAAAGAAAAATTACACACACAACACAGTTGCAACTAAGTAGGGAACAACTTCTAATCTACTGACAGGAATTACTCGATAGATATTGACATGCAGTTGAAGAACGTAAAACAACTTGCAGCAGGTATTGCCAATTGTGAGATTTAATCTGAGTATTGCATTAATATTTCAGAAGGTTTAAAAGTAAACAACTACATTAACAGTATACACAAGATAAACAAAAATCCAACCCATTATTTTTTTGCTTATTAATTCAAACCAAATTATTTGGTTTTCTTTTCATAAAGGTAAATAACAAATTTTCTAATGTATGGTAGCCGCTACTTTCTAGCTCATCAAAAGGTAATTAGGTTAACTTCTGACCAAAAAAAAAAAACAAAAAAAAAGAGTGGATGTTAATCCTTTTACCAACGAAGGAGGGTATATGTTTCATGCATCCACATTTACATGATGCACAAATCTAAGACACGTTCAGTTTTCAACCCATTCTTATGGAAATATCATTTAACAAATCATCAATATATGCTAAGCACAAGGGATTGAGAATGTCTGGCACTGATTATTATCAAGTAAAAGAGGAGCATAACTTTAAAAACCGAAATTAGGGCATGAAGATGGGACATCTTGCCTGATTATAATATCGGACATTCTTACGTCTTCTTGGAGTTGAGAATAGAAGTTTAGGAGACTTATGAACGTTTAACAAAGGATCACGTCCGTAGATCCTGAATACAGGATAGCAACCCCCTTTTCCATCAAAATCGGGAATCATTCTCATTATCACACAATCTAAAGTGAGTGCTTTTTCTGTTGGAGGCCATTCTGTATCAGCATTTCTCCTTGACACATAGTGTAAGTACCTCAACTGAGAAGGTACAGGATTAATTGGTAACATGTTGGGTAACGAATCAACAGGAGCTTGCTTGTGAACCATCTCTAAGGCCTTGGTTTCAAGAGTATAACTTTTTCTGTAAAGCGAGATTGCAGCTACCATGAATGCAATAACTGGCCAACCACCAAACTCAGAATGCATTAGAAGAATATTATCCTGTGAAGCTGAGAGCCAGTTTTCACACGATTTTAGGAAGTGGTGGATCACTTCCATCGGGAGCAATGGGCAACCTTCATAGTCCCGAGGATAGTCTATAGTCATATGATTAATATCAGATTCCGACATAGCCGAGGTAATCTTGCTTTCATTTTCACCCTCCCGAAAATTAAGAATCATAAATGAATGTCCAGGGTAAGTTTCTCTTATCTGGGTTACTGTGTCGCCAAAATATGCTTTATAATCTTCTTGTTCCGAAGCTCCATTGAAACAGCAGTCAAACACTATACACCAAATGGGCACATCATTATATAAAAGGGATAATTATAAATGTAGCTAACTAGTTACTTTCTGAGTTCTGCGTAGTTTTCTGTTTTATTTTTCCTTTTATATAACCATCCTTTTGCATTCTCTCTATTATGCGCATTTTGTGACCAATTTTACCCTCCGTTTATCAACCCTCCTACTACCAGGGAAGGCTAAAATGGTCAAAATATACGCAAAATAGAAGAAATTCAAAATATGGTTATATAAAAGCAAGAATAAAAGAAGACTACGCTGAACTCGAAAGTGACAAGTTAGCTACATTTTCGGATAATCCCTATATTAAACGAAAACAAGTCCTAATCATAGAGATTGTGCATACATTAAAATTTTAAGTTGCATACATAACATATGCTACATACTATATAATCTCGTTTTCACA
Source organism: Chrysanthemum lavandulifolium (assembly GCA_022545495.1). NCBI lineage: Eukaryota > Viridiplantae > Streptophyta > Magnoliopsida > Asterales > Asteraceae > Chrysanthemum > Chrysanthemum lavandulifolium. The sequence goes on from CM040243.1 coordinate 157,282,404, forward strand.
AGTACTTAAAAGCATATCCGGGCATGCATGGCCTATGCCATGCAGTCAGTAATTAGCTATAAACCTTGTTTGTTAAGAAATGTCATGTTTTCCAATTTCTAATACTAAAAACATAAAATCACTTAAAATGCATTGAATAAGTTGTAATACATGTGAAGTAATGATAACGAGTAGAATTATTAAATAGGTATAATCATATTACGTGCATGTACATTAAGAGTAAATACTAACCGTAAATTCTTTCAAAGACCAAGACAAGGTGATCGGGAGTCTTCTTGGACATTAATTTACGTAACAATGCCATAGGAATTCACTGTGAATGAAACTTTAATTTTTATTTTGATAAATCCCCCAATTCTATGTAAAATAAATACATTTACGTTTTGTGATTTTGTGTGTGTGGAAAGAAAATGGTGTGATAATAGTTTTATTTGTGAATCAATAAGGTTCAGGAGATGTGAAGAATCTAACAAATGAAGGGGGATTCGTTCGTGTTGGAGCGTCGATTTGTGTTTTTATAAGATGTTTAATCGTTTGCTCCAACACAGAAACAAACCTAAACGGGTTCATGTATTGCATGCATATTTTATTTATTTTAATTTTCGAAGAGAAAATAGGGCTTCTTTCATGAAAAATCATTATTATCTTTTGTTGAAATGACGATCTTAATTTGGTAAACATCATATGTTCAGGGACTAATGTTGTGTTTTGTGTATTTCGTACTTTATGCAGCTGGTTTTCAGAGTTTATTCAAAGATTTGGTGCTAAATGAAAAAGAGAAGCAAGGAAAACCTAAAGTGTCAAGAAGCAAAAGTTTGAAGATCAAGAGTCAAGACGGGAGTCGAGTTTATTTTGCGGACCAATAAACCATTACAAACTGAAAGATGAATCTATATCTCACAGAACATATGATTCAAGGGACAAAGTCAAATATTAAAAAACATTAACTCCATTTTCCACCCTATATTTTTTAATTAAACCCATATTCACCTCTCATTTTAAAAAATTACACATCTTAAAAACCGTAAACCGTAAACCGTTAACCTACAAAAATTACACCATCGTAACGAGCATTTAATTATCTTTCAATAGATAGACACTTTTATATACTTTTGATAAACTTTTTTTGTTTTGGTTTTCTTTAGTTTTTTTAGTTTTCTTTTGGTGTAGTATTTTGCTTGATAACTTGTGATATAATACTGATTTATAAGTTAGAACACTAAACATGTTGTTTTAAAATTAGCATAAGTATTTGTGTAGAACTCCAAATGATTTACCCTTTTTTGCATTTAAAAATTAAAATTCTTAGCTTTTCAAACATATCACATATAATGTTTGAACTTTCAAATCATCACAGTTTATTCATAGAAGTTGGAAAAATATATGACATTTTTTTTTCATATTCAGACATGCTTGATATATCATATGTGGTATACTGATTTTTAGATTCGAAGACAAAATATATTGACGTAGATGCAAAAAATGATGAATCTTTTGGAGATGAATACAAATACTTATGCCCATTTTATGACAACATGTTAAGTGTGCGAACTTACATATTAGTGTTATATAGGGGTGAAAACGAGCCGAGCTGCTTGTGAAAAGCTTGGGATCGGATCGGTAAAAAGCTCGGATGAGCCGAGCCTAAACGAGCTCGAGCCCGAGCCCAAGTTCGAGCTTAAGTTTGGACTCATTTAATAATCGAGCTCGAGCCTGGGATTTATATATAAAGATCGATTAGGCTCGCAAGCCTACAAGCCCTAAAAATATACTTATGCATAATGTTTATACATATAATCATGTATAAACGAGCTCGAGCCTAATATGGTTAACGAGTCTTTGAGCTTTATTTTCTTCAACTCGTTATATAAGTTAGTCAAGCCCGAGCCACGCTAGAGCTTGTGAAATTTTTCACGAGCCGATCTTGAGCTCAAAATATGAGGCTCGAAATGAGCTCGAGCTCTGACAGGCTCGGGCTAGTTTAAATATCATTTTTTTTTCAATTCTCACCAAATTCAATGAAGTAACCTTATTGATTTAGAGGTTCAAATATTATGTGTCATATATGGTTGAAAAACTTAAAATGTGTATTTTTCAATGCAAAAAATGTTATCTTTTATAGTTCTATACTAATACTTATGCTCATTTTATGACATCATATTGAGCTTCCGAATTTACGATTATTGTCATACCACTAAATCGTACACCAAAAACCCTAAACCCTTAACCACTAGATATAATATCACAATTGATATATACCCAAACCCTAAACCCTAAACCCTAAACCCTAAACCCCTAACCACTAAGTATAATATTACAATTAAAAAGTGATATGATCAATGGTTGAGATGATAACGATATAATAACACAAATGATATAACTCATTATACGCATCGAGAAAAAACGATATACTAAAAAACACCAAAAAATGGTTTGACTATCAAAAACAATTATTCTATTTATCATACATATTTTTTGAACCAGCAAATATTTTGCTTGATATATCAATTATGATATAACACTAATCTGTAAGTTCAAACACTCAACTTCTATAAATAAACTGTGTCGATTTGGAGGTTCTAAAACTATGTGTAATAATGGTTGGAAAGCTAAGGATGCGTATTTTTTAATGCAAAAAACAATGAGTCATTTTGAGTTCTACAAAAGTATTTATACCCATCTAACGAAAGCATGTTGAATGCTCGAACTTACAAATTAGTGTTATATTACAAGTGATCTACCAAGCAAAATATTGCATTAAGAAAAAATAAAAAATAAAACCCAAAGAAAAAAGGTTTGTCAAAAGTATAAAAAAGTACCCCTGTATTAAAAGATAATTAAATGCTCATCATAATGATGCAATTTTCGAAGATTAACAATTTATAGTTTTTGAGATATGTAAATTTTAAAATATAGGGGTGAAAGTGTGGTTAAATTAAAAAAGATTGAGCTGGAAGTTAATGTTTTTTTTACTATTTGATCTTGTCCATTAGATCAAATGATTTGGATGGTGGGATTATTCTCTCAGTATGCATTAAAATAAGAGTCTCCAATTGAACTTTTCTTTTTGTTTATTTAACTTTTTGTAAATTGTGGAAAACTAAAAGGGGGGGTTGAATAGTTTTACCGATTAAAACTTTGTTTTAAAATATTTAGATCGACTTATGTCAATCTATTTAGATGTGTATGTTGGATGTTGATAGATAAGTATGTAAATATGTAATGCAAAGGTAAATAGTAAAAAACATAAAACCACGTCACGAGTGTTTATAGTGGTTCGGCTACAAGGACACCTTCCTTGGCCTACTCCACTCCCGAGTCACCTACTCGAGAGTTCCCCTTTCGCTTTACCCAAAACCTGTACACCCAACCTTGTCTCTCCTCTAAACCAGAACCCTAATCACCCTTTACCCGGTGATCCCAATTCCCAAACCCACTCACCCTCCCAAGATATAGTCACATGTATCTCATTCCACCTTGGCAATCAAAGGCAAAAGCTCTCATAGACAGCTCGATTTACTCCAAAGTTGTACCTAACAATTGAAGGGTGGAGATTAAGGAAAGAAGCACAAATTGGTGTTGTTCTGTTTTATCTCAGTAAAGAAGCACAAGTAGTAAGAAGAAAAAGACCCAAGACTTTAGCTTTATAAATAGGAGATGGTAGGAATTGTGAAGTAGTCTAGAATCTTTATGTTCTAGCTCAGTTGTTTTCATTGTCATTTTAATTTTCGTGTAATCTCTAAATTCAGTTTAATGCAAGTTACTTTTCACTTTTAATTCCATTTGAGTTTTATGCAGTCTTGATCTATTTTTGAATACTGTCTTTTGATAATTAAAGTGTTTTGATTCAGTTTAAGCTCACAAGTTAGTTTTCATACCCTCACAATCTTTAAAGTTTCCAAAATTTGGTTTTCTGCCCTTAAGGGTGTTTGGGTCAAGATTTCCAAATTGTTAAAAACACTTTTTACCCACTTTGACCTTTAAGGTCAGAAGGCTTTTAAGTTTCTAGTTCATAGATAGTAGTTAGAAAATGTTTTAATAATCTTTGCAAAAAAGTTTGGTTTAAAACTAAAAAAAAAAAAAAAAAGAATGTTTTCTGTCTTGCTGACTTACTCAAGACCAGCAGTACTGTTGTTGTTTTGAGAAATTTTTCTTTAGCCTAAGTAATCTCCAAAGTTTGTAAAAACTTGTTTTCTCAAGCCACTACATACCAATCTTAGCAAGAAAATGTTTTTGTACATCAAAGATTATTTTAGCATAGTTAAATCTTAGTTGAAAATCTGTTTTTGCATAACTTTGTGTTATGTACCAGCAGCATAGTTGTCCCAAATCAGTCACTGAAACAGCTTATTTTAAGCTGTGTTAATGCCTGTTTCATCCTCCAAATCAGTTTTATTTAATCCTTGCCATGCTAACTTTTGTTTTCTGGAGCTGTCTCAATCATTGGAAGGCTTTTGGTAGCTTAAAAAGAAGCCCCAAGTAGCCACATTGGACTGAATTGGGCCTGCAACAACAGGTAGCTCATCAGCAGTTCACACTCATTTCTTGGGCTTATTGAGGTTCTTTCTTAGCTTATTTAGATTGTAATTTGCTTAATGGTTTAGTTAGTGTAGGTTTAGTGTAAACATTAGCTTGTCATTAGTTTAAGCATACCTTTTATTGTTTAATTTTTGCTTTTATTAGTTTTAGGATTTCCTTAGAATTTGAGCCAACTGCTTTTCCCCGCCACGCTTAACTTATTTCTTCTAGATTTAGTTCTTTTTGTTGCTTATCAACCTTTTGCTTGCTTGTAACTCGCTTATCTTGGTTTGTTTGGTACTTGTTCAATTCAAAAGTGCTTAAATCTTCCTAAAGGGTGTTTGGTTGTCTTGTTCCAAATGACCATTCAATTTTGTTTCCCATTTTGTTGTGTTTTGAACCTACTATAATTGCAGCTTAGTTGGCTTAGGAAATTTGTTTTAGCTAATTTTCTTTTTAGTTCTTGCCTATTTTATGTTTCCGTCTTTCGAGACAACCTAGATTAAGATTTAGTAATTTTGTTGCCATATCTCATTGTTAACAAGATGTTGCAGTTTGATTTTAAGCTTTTCAAAGTTTAAAAATTGTTAAATAGCAAAAGGGCGGAGTAGGATTCGAACCATGACCTCCTACTCCACCCACACGTCCAACACAAACACTCCCTTCCATCCGAGCTAGTGCATGTGTTGTGTCATTCTTCACTCTCTTTAATATTTAGTATGCATTTGCCATTTTAAGCTTATTCATACATTAGCTTTTTATCAGCTTATGGCTTATAGCTTTGAGATCCATTTTATTTTTCTTAGATAGATAGTAGTTTAGAGTAGTTTTGAAAAAAAAAAAAAAAAAATCGAAATTTTTACTTTCATTTAGTATTTTATTTTATTTTATTTAGAATAAATTAGTTTTTAATTCGTAATAAATAAAATAAAAGTAAAAAAAAAAAATACCCGGCTTTTTTCTAAAATTATTTTTAGTCATTTAGAATGTAGGAAAATTAGTTTTGCACTCATAGGATGTAATTTGCATCTTTTTCACTTTCAAGGCTCGGTGCGTTCCCGGTTTTTAGCGTTTTTGCATGTTAGCACCTTAGGATGTAATTTGGCATTGTTTTATTATTTCTTAGGCTTAGTAGTAGTTTAATTAGTGTTTATTTAGTTTTACATGCTTAATTTTCTATTCCGTGCTTTAATTTGTAGATTAGCGAAATCAAAATCCAAAATTTGTTAAACCAATTCAAGTCCTTAATCACGAAACTCAACGAATCCTTCCATTCACACCTCGTTGGGACACGACCATGAAATCACTTTTCCGGTATCACTTTATCACACCCGTAAGATTTGATCGTTGTAAGCACTACACGACACAAACTCCTTATGGCGGAGAAGCCTTCACAACGTCGCCTACTCTTTTTCCGGTACAAGGCTAGACACCGGGTTATTCCACGAGGTAGAACCAAACCTATCACAATGCCGCCTACACTTTATTCGGCACAAGGCTAGATACCGAGTTCCATTACAAAGGAGGAACTACTACCCAACACTACACAACACCTATCTCAAAGGAGATCCACTCCTTATAACAATATCAACAAGGATATCAATATCCGTTGACCCAAACTAGTCTATCTTGTACATCGACACACCATATGAAATGTACGCCCTATGCACCTTTCACTAATGCCTTTGACACAACTCCTTGGCACCCTTCACTAATGCCTTCAACATGGACTTTCGGCACTATTCACTAATTCCTTTGACATGGATCTTAGGCACCTTTCACCAATGCCTTCGACTTGACCCATTTGGCATCTTTCACTAATGCCTTCAACACGACACTTCTAGAGAGGAAGAAAGAACTATCAACAAGAGAACTTGGTGAGTCTTGATGATGACGAGCTAGACAACTCATGGACTTGAGCTTGCTCGACTTCAAGAGGTGGTGATCTCGCCTTTAAGAGAAACCTAGAGAATCACACAAAAACAAACACAAACTACATAGAAAGATCCTTTGGATCGAGGTTAGAGAGTTTACAATACTAGGAGAAAGTATGTGTGGGAGTGGCAACCTACAATGAAGAAATGACTCACTATTTATAGACAAAAATTTACTATTGTCCCACGGATCCCTTGCTTGAGGGATCCGTCTAGTGTATTCGTAGGGATCCGTAGGACGCTCTCCCTAAATGGGTTGTGGGTCATGGATCATGGGTTGTAGACTTTGAACCATGGGTATCCAAATAGATACAATGTATCTAGAAGATGCAATGCATCTAGTCAATGGGTCATGGGTTAGCTCCATGGGTCATGTATAATACCCATTATGACTTATGCATGATGTCATGCAATGGGTCATGGGTTATGGATCATGCTCCATGGGTATGGGTAATGGACTTTGGGTTTTACCCAACTACATTTAATGTATATAGTCAATGGGTCAAATACTTAGACTTCTACACATTATGTTACCCATTAAAATACATACTAAGTATGTATGTATATAAATCTACCCATTATGTAAACACTAATTGTTATACATATTGTGTAAACGTAGAGGGGGGTGAATACATTTCCGTTTCAAACTTAAAACTTTTGTATCAAATATAGTATAAACCATCACATTTGCTAATCTCGACGCAAGGATGCATTTAACGCATTACGGCATGTAAGGCCAACCCCTTAATATCACATAAGATTCTGCAAGATTAATGGTTCATTATAAATCAAGTTTCACCATTATTAGTCCTGTTTGTTTTTCTTGATCAAGCGTGTCATAATATGTAAAGTGTTAACTATAGTTTATGACTATATGAAAGACCAAGTATGCATCACACACATAAACATCAACCACATACACAATCAAAAATATAAAGCAAGAATAAAAGTAAAGCGATAAGTAAAAGGATACACAAACCAACACGAGGATTTATAGTGGTTCGGTCACGAATCTCCTCTTCGCCCTACTCCACTCCCCGAGTATCCAATCGAGAGTTACTTCACTAGATCAACAAACTCCATTCTTGGCGGAGAAAACCTTACACAACGTCGCTTACACTTTTTTTGGTACTAAGCTAAACACCGAGTTCTTCCACGAGGTAGACACAAACCTGTTACAACGTCGCCTACACTTTATCCGGTACTAAGCTAAACACCGAGTTCTTCCACGAGGTAGAACCAAACCTATCACAACGTCGCCTACACTTTATCCGGTACAAGGCTAGATACCGAGTCCTTCCACGGTAGAACCAAACCTATCACTGGCGTCGCCTACACTTTATCCGGCACAAGGCTAGATATCGGGTTCCATTACAAAGGTGGAACCATTACCCGACCAACACGACACATCTATGACACCCGTTATGTTTTGTGGCCCAACATAACAAACCTTGTGTTTTGTGGCACGAACACATAAACCATCTAATCTAGTTATAGATACAAGAATTTGATACTAGACAATATCCAAGACAATGTGTCTAATGGATATGAAATCCTAAACTAAACATCAAGAACACAAAGCATGATGTAGTTAGTCTTCTATGAATGAAGATGACAAGTTTCTCAAGCTTGTTTTAGAAGATCTTCATGTGCTTGTATGCTTGTGATGGGTGATCACTTCAGTAGGTAAGGATGCAAGATCTCTAGGCTTGCTTTGGAGGATCACTTCAGGAGTATGCTTACGACAAATGAAAGTTACAAGTATTATGATCATATGAGATGAGGGTGGTTTACATGTTTCCTAATGATCTAAGTATGTTAGAAATGGTGGAGAGAAATTGTGACCACCCGCATTTTTAGGTTACTTTTCATTTTCGAGAATTTACTATTCACTTTTACTATTCACATTTACTATTCACATTCACTATTCATCTCGTAAAACTTTTAATCCACATTCTCGTAAGATAAATTATTTTAGTAATAACCTGAGAGTTCGACCATCGTTAGATCATTTTAGCAAAAGTTATTAAGTTAACATCGTTTTAAAGTTTCGTTTTAGACGGTCCACCGTTTAAACATCACGCGCATAACGAAAATCAACTCTGACAATTTTTATCGCATCGGATAAATTTTAGATCACTCATGATTAATTTGAGAATTTTAAGATTTATTATTTTAATATTACCAAATAAGCCCAGTATGAGAACAAAACTAAACTTACGTTTTAAACAATTCTACTTACATCCGAGCTTAACGATTCTGCATTGTGTTTCTAATATGTTTTGACACTTTTACATTTTTGGAAAAGTCAAACATATTCCCTCCTTTGACCATAAAGGAATTAACCTTGTCGTTCTTCGCTTTTGCTTAAATCGCGTAACTTTTAAACTTCACGTATAAGCATTAAGTTATCCACGTCTTTAAAACCACATTTTAACATCTCATATCACTTTTAAACTAATTTTAGTCTACTCTAAATAAATCCACGGTCATTTCCACGAAATTTCGTTCTTTTCGATAAGCTGCAATTACGCGTTTTGACCCGTATTTCCGACTTTAAGCGGTGTTTTGCACCCAATGAGACTTATCACCCATTTTATATTTTTAGATGGAGTATAATGATGAGTCTCATCATTACTACAAGTTTCGTATTTTTACGATACCCGGTTTTACGTTTTATGGCTTAACGACTTACGGTTGGCATTTAACGGAACCAAAACTTACTCTAAACTCAAGATATTATCAAAACTTATCTTCTAAGACACCTAGACACATTGAGACCGACCTAAGGGGGGGGGGAGTCATCATATTGGTGGCTTAATCCTAACCAAGGTTCATTTTGATCATTACAAGTGTCCTAACTTAAACATGGTTAATATTTAACCCAATATATGGTTAACCAAACTTACCCTCCTATAAATAGCAAGTGAAATGCATCCTAAGAACCCTCATAATCTGTTTTGGGTCGTTCATATCATAAATCCTTCACATCTTCCATCATTTGATCTATAAACTCCAAGTTTATGCAAGGAAGTTCCAAAGATCAAGCTACTACATCAAATCTCTAGCAAGTTTAAGTGATCTTCTTGAGTTTAGATCCACTCAAGTCACTTAGTACTTCATCACCAACTCTTCAAGTTTGCAAGGGTGCCAAGGTGTGGAAAGCTAGCTCAATCCGAAGTCCTAAGTGATCAATCAAAGTCCGATCCTTACTAAGTTACTCCTTTCTTATTGAAAGCCAAACGTTGTAAGAAACTTATCACCACCATCATCGCATCTTTATTATTCATAATCTTAACTATTTCATGCTATATATATAGTTACTATGTTGATTCATGATGTACATATACTCAATCACATGTTTTAATTTACATATTGTCATAAAAGTAACAAACTAGTAAACTAGTCATATTTTACACATGGAGACCATTAAAATCAGTAATATATGGACTTTCTAACTTACATAATATGGTAGACAAGATAAAAAGGTAGACATAGCAATTTGAATCACCCAAACGGACAAACGAGTCAAAAGTTATAAGCAAAAGAAGTTAGCGAAACCTAAACGCCAAAAGCGCCATGAATAAGTCATAAGAGTTCTCATTTTTTAAAGTGATATACGGTCCGAATCATCAAAAAGTTAAAACACGAAAGTTGTCCGGAACGACGTTTTCCTTCAATATCAAAGAAGCTCGGATCTTGAAAACGCATAAATAGGCCAAACCAAGAGGCCTAATGGCCATAAGCCAAGACCACGGCTACGGCTAAGGTCAAAGCTAAGTCTCAAGACCATGGTAGTCAAGACCAAAGTCATGGCAAGGCCATGGCTAAAGCCTCAAGGCTTATTTGCCCAAGACCGTTAACTATGGTAATTATATTTATGAAACAACGAGAACTTGTAAGAACTAGATAGTTATTAAAACAGGATAAACTTTATGTTATAAAAATCTTCACTCAAAACATATGTTGTATTTACTAAGTGCTACAATAGTAGGGAGCTTCATGTGAGGGGTTTCATTTGAGTAAAACGTGTCGACGAGTTCTTGGATTTACGAATTAATGTGTCCTAGCTCCTCGAGCGTTCATCGCATGACCTCTTATGATGGCCCGAACGATAGTACGATATCTATAAACTAAATACGCTTTCACATATTAAAGATCTTTCTATAAACATCATATGATAATTGACTACATCATGATCAACATAGGAATATATATATATAGGATGGTTTATGTTTTCTTAAACATTATTCCAAACTTAAGTCGCAACATTTCATTTTTAGGTTGCGTAGAAGTCTTCCGACTTATCCATCACATCCGTTAGTACTTAACATCATCAACTCTCGGTGAGTTCATAGCCCCACTTTCTATTACTTAATTGTTTTACAAACCCTTGGGGAGATACATGCTTTATTTTAAACCAACACCTTGCTTTCAAATTCTATACTTATCGATTATTTTACTTGCACTAAGTTACCGCATTTGCCAATCTTAAGTCCCTAAATCATGAATCATTAATCACGAGTGAAGTGGCGAATATTGTGGATAGATCTATCGGGATTAGCGAATCCCGTTTGTTTGACCAGGATCCGTAAACAAACGCACTATATTTGAGTACATCGGGTAAAACGGCAAATTTTACCTACTTGGGGCATCGATTACTATTATATGACAACAAGTTAACGCCTTGATTGCATGATGCTTAGTGAATAATAAGCTTTGTTTTCAAAACATTGGTGTGAGTCTAATTAACTCACACTACCAACATAATGTGTTCAACCATTTAACAAACTCTATGAATTTCACTCAACCTTTGTGTTGACAGTTTTAAGCATGTATTTCGGTCCATAATGTCGGAAGTCGGCACGGAAGAGCAAGGATACTCAAGAAGGCTATAAATTTTATTATCATTCGAAAACCCATTTAATGTATTTTGTAAACAATGGAACCAAGCTGGGACCTATTTTGTAAACTCGATATTTATATAAATCGAATGATAAATCTTTTAAAACGACTCCATTAGAGTTCGTTTTTATTATTATATTTGTTGTGCCATGAAGTAACACCAGCTTTGAATTTATTGCGTATCACGAAATGGGGGTGTTCTGTAAATTATGTGAAGGTATGTTGAAATGGTAAGAAGTGGTTTGCTATTTATAGGCAAAAAAACCAAGACAAGCTTCTGCCCCAAGGATCCCTTTTGAGAGGGATCCGGACCTTGTAATCCAAGGGATCCGTGGGACGCTCCTCATTATCCATGGGTAATGGGTATGAGCCTTGAGTGGCCTCTGAGGTACAATGTATCTAGACATTGGGTCATGGGTCTTGGATCATGGATCATGGTATTTACCCAACACTTTTACTTTTGTTTATGTATGTAAGTACTTAAGTGTTTTATATAAACTATTTAACTAAACATGTTTAATGGTTTGTTAGGGGTTTGATCATAACGCAACATAACAAACATGTACGAACCTGTGTTGTAGCATACAAGGACTTGAGTCGTCGAGAGGTGTTGAGAGTATGTTGAGACAAAATATAATTACAAGTAACTTATACATTTTACATTATATTACAAATTACATGTTTGTCATCAACAAAACAAACGAGACTGTATAGATTAAATATCATAATATTTGCACTAACAATCTCCCCCTTTTTGATGATGACAAAATATATGTAAACGTAATAGATAGGTAAAATGTCAAAGTTACTTGTGTCCGTACTTCCTATACATTACCTTCTCCGTTTACACTCTTCTCCCCCTTTTGTTGAAACAAAAAGGGTGTGTCCACGGAGTTTAAACTTAATTTCTCCCAAGAATGGCGAGTTTGCATCATCCCTAGTGAAGTTAAATTAAAAAAATACCTTATTGCTCCCATTGTTGTACACAATTGGCACACCACGCCAATACCTTCAACACGAAACACTAATGGAGGGAGAGAAGAATTATCAACAAGATTCACTTCAGTGGTCTTGATGATGACGAAGCTTAGCAACTCAAGACCTTGAGCTTGCACGTCTTCAAGAGGTGGTGATCTCGCCTTTAAGAGGAACCTAGAGAATCACACAAAAAAATACGTAGAAAGATCCTTTGAATTATAACCATTGTTTCCAACGGATCAAATTTTTGAGACTTAACCTGTTAGTGTTAAGGAATGAAAAATAAAATAAAATAAAAATAATATATGATGAGAAAGAAATCTCCCTTTTGTTGAAACATAAAGGAATTTTGAAGAATGAATGTGTGCATGCTCCCCCTTGACGGTTTTTCCCCCTTGTTTAAGGACGTCAAGTATTTTAGGAAGCTAAGACGAAAGTATTGCAAAATTTGCAATGTTTTTGCTTTGAAGAAAGCTCCCCTTGCTCGAGGACAACAAGTACTCCTAGTGTGTTTTGAGAATCTACAAAACAAAATATTAGTGCAAAGATATATTAGTCCTTGACAAGTAAGTCATATGATGCACTTTGTAGTTGCTCGATGGAAGCTCCCCTTGCTCGAGGGCCAAGAAGAGCCTACAAAAAAAGTAAACCTGGATTCGAAGACAAGTGTGCCATATACAAACCCATGTATATGAGTGAACCTACAAAGAAAAAATTAGTGTAAAATTTCGTCCATAAATGAGCGAGAATCCCATACACATCGAGTGTATATATATGAACCTACAAAGAAAGGATTAGTGTCAAAAGAGAAGAATCCTACTACTTGCATCATCATGGTTGGTTTAGAGGTTGTAAGGTTGCTCAAGGTAAGAAAATAAATGTATTTGGGGATGAGATGCATTTCATTACGAAATTCACTTGGCTTTTGACAACATAGATGTTTGTGGAGGATGGTTGAGTGACCATGAATTGTAGTGGTACTGAGACACTTGTAGAATGTGGTTGACACAAGCAGCTTGTAGTTGACACAAGTAGGATGTGGTAGAACATGAAACATACTTCATTACGTAGTTCATGAACTAGACCTTGGACACGGTGATAATGATAGAAATAATTATTATGACTTAGAGGTATGGAAGTTGTGGTAGAGGTAATGAGAGGTCAAGTTTTACTAGGTAATAAAGAGACTCAAGATTAGCAAGGGATGGTGATAAAAAGGTATCAAGGTGACTCTTTGACTCGGTTGATGACTCATCAGAGGTGGTAGACATGATGACTTTGTGAGTAGTGACAAAAGTGGAGGAAGATGGTTAGGATGATGCAAGATTTGGAATATAAAAAATGTGTGAATGAGCACAACTTGACTTGATGATGAAATCGACCATTGTCAACCTACAAGAATCCAAATGAGTTAGTACAAAAGGAAAACATTTATACAAATGGAGAAATTATTCACATAATATCATGAAAAGAAAAGAAAAAACACGTAAATAATCACATAAACGCAACTCATTTATAAACATATAAGAAACTGATAATCCTAAGTGTTGAGCAAGTGTTTAAGTGGAAAAAGGAAATTTGAAATGATTGTCTCAAGAGATAATGTACCTTCTGTTCCCCGGTTCTACCGGTTCCCTCACTAGAGGGATCCGGCTAGCTTTAGTCTAGGGATCCGGCTAACAGATGAGGTGAAAAGGAGGTGATTGGATTCTAGAAAGGTCTAGCACCTACATATCCTAAGTTACTCAGTCTATTAAGTGTCTTACATGGCATGAGACCTAAGTGGTCAAGACTAATGAGTGAGGTTTGTCAATGATGGCTTTTGTGGGGAAAATGGAGTTTTAGAAACACAAATAAGTGATCATGGATGACACTAAGTGTTTTGAGGATGGTAAATGGTTATAGGATTTAGATGGTGGTTAAAGGAAAATTTAGAAAATTTCTTAAAAATCATAAGAAATGAAAAACTAGTTTTTGGAACATTTTAATGTAAAGATGACTAAAATCAATTTGCTAAAATTGAAAAAAATATCAAACTATGTGTTTTGAGTTGAGAGGAACAATGTGTAAAAATTGTAGCGGAAAGATGATGAGTTTTAAAGTAATGATAAATCAAAAACACCTTGAATGTGATCCTAAGTCATCCATGAGTGAATGTGAGATCAACTAAGCCTAAGGTAAGTTTAAGTGATCATAATGTAGCATGTTTAACTAGTCCAATAAGGTCTGAAAGATTGGATTGATGCAAGGAAGCTAAAAAAAGAACTTCTGTCCACCCGGATCCCACGGATCCTTCACTTGAGGGATCCGTCTATTTATATCCAAGGGATCCGGCGTTTGAGATGCATTTCCTTATGAATGGTTGCAAAATTTTCTCTATGTTTGAATTTTGAAACTAATGATTTCTGACAAGTATACATGTATACAAGTTAAGCATAACAAGGAAAGCATGTAGAGATAACATATAGGCAATCAAATGAGATCAAGCTCACAAATAACACAAAGGTTTAGCAAACTTAACAAGCACTATTCAAGAAGCTCAAAACAGATTTATGATCTAGATTAGTAAATTATGTACACTAACAATGGCGTGTAAGGTATGTGTCTAGAAAGAAAAGAGCAAATGATGGTGTTCAAGACAAAAGAGTTGTGAGGTGTTAGTTTAGGACAATCTAAACTATATTTAGATCAAGAAAGTGGAGTTGTTGTTTGTGGAGATGAAAGAGTTGTGTTTAGAAGAGTAAGTGTTGGATTTAGAAAAGCTTAAAGCAAGTATGGTTTTGTGAGTTGGTTTAGCTAAGAGATGTTTGCCTATGTGTTAGTATTGAAGAGTAAGAAAACATGTATATGCATCCTTAAGAGAGTGAATTGTTTAGAAGGTTGTTTTGGTCAACGGAAGCAATGAACTATGTATAGTCAATACGGATGGTGATTAGCATACAATGAACTTCGTCCATGAAGTCATTTAGCTCTTCTCGATCAAAGCAAGATAATCACTTGATGAGGCAAGTGGTTGTGATTAACTAAAAGAAAAATCAATTTTACAACTTGTTTGATTAGTAATCCTAAGACAATGCAAAGTATTTCCATTGTAACTTACTTTAGGAAAACATAGGAGTATAGATTTCTCAAGTGAGAGAATGAATACGAGTCTATTACTAGCGGTGCTCAATTACGGCTAAACATGACCATTTTTATGGGCGATTCCACATACCCAACTTCTATCAAGGAAGCAATTCAACCGTTAGGTCAAATTGAGTTTCTAGTGCAATAAGTTCTCTTGTATTCATTCTCAAGTTAGGAAAATTTATATTCCTACAATGGCCTATCGAAGAGTAACAATGATGATACTTTGCTTCGTTTTTATTAATATTATGCTTGAAACAACTAAAGTGACGAAGGTGTAAAAAAAATTAAAGTTGTCCATAGGTGAACAAACATAGTTGGATGAGCTAGTTCAACATATGTTGTTAGAAAGCTCGAGTTTGGATTTTCAAATATGAACAATTATATTTGCGTTGCAAAATAATTTACTTGAGTATATCGGATGAAATAATCAAGTTGTCAATCCTACTATGAGGCTTGGAAATCTATCATGAAAAGGAAAACGGGAGAGTACATCATCAACACAAGAGTAGGTTATGATCCGATGTACATTCTTGTTGTTTTTAGAAAACGACACAAGAAAATATGAAATCAAGAAATCATATAAGCACATAAAACATTTATGTTGCGCACATGGCAAACTCAACTAGAAGCCATTTAGTATATTACATGTTTTAAACATTTTTCAACTTATATGACTTATCTAAGTATTTAAACTAACATTTTCGACACACCTAGATGTTATCCCAAACACTCCACATTGATTAATAAAATATTACTAAATTGACAAACAAGAGAATGAATAGCAAGGTGAGGAAACCACATATGTTATTAAAATAAACAAGCACAAAAACTATTTGAGATAAGCAAATAATTAAGTAATGCAAGGTAAGACAATTAATCATTTAGCATAGTATACGAAAGTTCTTTTCATCGCTTTGTGTTAAATATAAATATGTATACTAAGCTTGATTAGTTTATTTTATATTTATAAATATGATCAAAACCTTAATTTCAAAAGAAGACACACTGTTGTTCAAAGACGAAAACATCCGTCTCCAATTAGATCAAAAGTTTATGCAAAAGTTATGACCGGAAAATGACTTTCTATTATCAATCGATGATTTACGTAAATTTTGTTTTGAATCGGTTTATGAAATCATTTTAAATAAAAGTAGACTCAAATACCTTTCAAACGATAGGTGGCACGACTTCTCTGGACTTACAGTTAATTAGTTATAAATTTTTGAAATTTAGACAAAAAGCATTTTACGTACTACGGATCCGCGGATCCCTTCCAAAGGATCCGCCTTTGATAACAAAGGGATCCGCGGATCGACCTGATTTACAAAATGCATGTTTTGACCCGGCGAAAAGGTTTAACCTTTGTAGACTTTTTAGTGAAGTTATATTACCCATTTTAATCTTTATTCAAGCTTGATTAACAAGATATCTAACAACAAAACTTCAAAGAAAAAAAAACAACAAAACACTTTTCATATTATGCTTGACTTCACCAAAAATTTGATACAAGGACCTTACTCGTTTTGAAAACCATTTGTTTTTAAAAACTAGAGCTAACCCGCTCTGATACCAATTGTGTAAACGTAGAAGGGGGTGAATACGTTTCCGTTTCAAACTTAAAACTTTTGTATCAAATATAGTATAAACCATCGCATTTGCTAATCTCGACGCAAGGATGCCTTTAACGCATTACGGCATGTAAGGCCAGCCCCTTAATATCACATAAGATTCCGCAAGACTAATGGTTCATTATAAATTAAGTTGCACCATTATTAGTCCGGTTTGTTTTTCTTGATCAAGCGTGTCATAATATGTAAAGTATTAAATATAGTTTATGACTATATGAAAGACCAAGTATGCATCACACACATAAACATCAACCACATAGATAATCAAAAATATAAAGCAAGAATAAAAGTAAAGCGATAAGTAAAAGGATATACAAACCAACACGAGGATTTATAGTGGTTCGTCACGAATCTCCTCTTCGCCTACTCCACTCCCGAGTATCCAACTCGAGAGTTACTTCACTAGATCAACAAACTCTATTCTTGGCGGAGAAAACCTTACACAACGTCGTCTTACACTTTTCGGTACTAAGCTAAACACGAGTTCTTCCACGAGGTAGAACCAAACCTATCACAACGTCGCACACTTTATCCGGTACTAAGCTAAACACCAAGTTCTTCCACGAGGTAGAACCAAACCTATCCTGGCGTCGCCTACACTTTATCGGTACAAGGCTAGATACCGAGTCCTTCCACGAGTGGAACCAAACCTATCACAATGTCGCCTACACTTTATACGGTACAATGCTAGATATCGGGTTCCATTACAAAGGTGGAACCATTACCCGACCAACACGACACATCTATGACACCCGTTATGTTTTGTGGCTCGATTTGATGCGGAAGCACGTCAAGCTTACTCACACAAGCTAGCCACTTGTGAATGACTAACCGTAAGAAACTTAAAGCAGTTGACACGATTTCAAATTTTAGGCGCGCTGCCGGGAGGTTGTGTCACGACAATTTCGTTTGAGGTTTGACGATTAGTGACTCGAGATCCTTCATTCGTGAAGTTACTATTTTCTATAAAATAAAAAATAAAAAATATTTTCCTTTTCATTTGTATATATATATCATATTAAAAATACAAAAGATTTTTCTTGTGTTTTGCTAATAAATAGAAGACACCAATTATATAACATTCTCAGCGGAGGTGTTATCATTATAAGTTCGAACTAAAGATCAAAAACTTGCCTTTGTGTCGCTTGTGGATTTATTTACCTCTATCGGATAAACAAAGCATGTGGTGGGTATAAGGACGGCGACATTAAATTGCCAGAAGAAGCGGGTTTTAATAAGCTAGCGACCTACAAAGCTTCTCCGCTCGCTTGTGCGTTTGTCTTGTAGAGGTGATTTATTCACTTGGGATTATTGGTTAAGTTCACTGTGTTTTCGAATATCGGTCTCTTTTAATTGACTTGGTTTTTAAGTGCATGCGCACTCGCTCTCGATCTAGACGACTTCAGAATCAGAATCAGAACGTACCCGAGTTACGTAATATGGCTGCTGCTAACGTACCACCACACCCTGGTCCTAATCCTCCTCCCGGTAATCAAAATGTAGCTCGATCTCCGAGCGATGGAGGTTATGTCAACCTACCATATGCGGGAGGGAGGACCCATTCTGCAAACAAATATTCAAGCTACCGATTTTAGCTTGAAACATCATATGATAGAACAAGTAAAGAATAGTTGTCAATTTCACGGTTTACCCGATGATGATGCAAACAAGCATCTTGATAAGTTTCTAACCGTTACTCAGAGTTTGAAACAAAATGGGGTCTCCGATGGCGCCTTCGTCTCTATCTTTTCCCATACTCTTTGACTCATCATGCCACTTCTTGGTTTGATCGACTCCCGAAGAATTCGGTTCATACCTTTGAGGAAATGGTTTGAAGTTTACGGCAAAGTACTTTCCACCATCGATGGTGACGAAGTTGAGGAACTATATCGATAATTTCGGACAATATCCCAAGCGAATCTTTGTTTAAAGCTTGGGAGCGATATAAGCTTGCTATTGATCGATGTCTAAATCATAATATGTTGCTTGTCACCCAAATTGATCGTTCTATAATGGTTTGACGTTGAGACATCGTGATACGATCAATCTGCTTGCGGTGGAACTTTCATGAAAAGGCGTCCGAGGAATGCTACGATCTTATTGAGAACATGACCGCTCATCATAATTATTGGGATTCTTCTGCGCAGGGGTGAATCGTCTCGAGCAATCGTCTTCTTCCCTCGAAATAGCTACTCTAAACAAAAGATGGAGGATATCTTGAGGCTACATCAAATGAATAATCAGAATCAACTTCAACAAGTGAAAGCGGTACATCCGACTTGTGAGACTTGTGGAGGTCCCCATTCTTATTTCGAGTGCCCAGCCGTCGGTGGCTACGCACATGAGAATGTTTATGCTGCTTCAGGAAACTATAATCAACCGCAAGGAGATCGAAATCTTCTTAGCTACCGTTCAAACAATTATCTCGGACCTCCCGGTTTCAACCAACCTCAACAACAAAACCATAATCAAAACCGTTTCAATGGTAACAACAATCAAAACAGAGGAGTTAATCATGGAAATCAACATTATCAAGCTCCTCCACCTCAAGTTTACCAACAACCACCTCCTCCTCAACAACAATACCAACAACCTTCTCATCAAGTTGCTCCGAACAACGAGTTTCTATCTTATATGAAGAGCTCCGACAATACCATTAAAAGTTTGCAGAATCAAATCACCAGTATCAGGAATGAATTTGCTACGAGTAACAAGCAGATGACTGAAATGAAGAATATGATGGCTAATTTCTTTCAAGCCAATCAACCGTCTACTTCTTATTCTCAACCCTCGGGTTCCGGTTCTCTTCAAGTGTCGATTCCTAACCCGAGAGGTGACATGAAAGCAATCACTACCAAGTGGTGTTGCTTATGATGGACCTACGGTTCCTACCACTAATTCTTCTTCTTCTCGTATGGTAGACACGAGACCGGGTGACAAAGGACCCGGTGCTTCCCACTAATAAGGAGTCTTGTGAATGTCCAACCTACGGTTGTCCAAGATTCGAGCCGAAGATGCTCCCGTTAATGTGAAGAAAGCTAATCCAAACCGCTCATCCCATATCCGTCTCGTCTTAAAGATCAAACTCTTCGTGAGAAGTCTAATCATCGATGGAAACGTTTTCCAAATCTTCAAAGACTTGAATGTGGAGATCGGTTTGCGGATGCCCTTCTTTGATGCCCAAACTTGCTTCTACGATTAAGGGATTGCTTACGAACAAGGAGAAACTATATGAGCTTGCTCGACATCTACGAATGAGAATTGTTCGGCGGTTATCCTCAAGAAACTTCCGTAAAGTTAGGTGACCCGGAAAATTCCTCATTCCATGTGATTTTCAAGGAATTGTTCAATGCTCGCCTTGGCGATCTTGGCGCAGTATTAATTTGATGCCAAACTCGATCTCTGAAAGCTTTCATTACCACCACTTACCCCAACGTGTATGACTCTCGAGCTAGCCGACCGTACTACTACGAAACCAAAGGGTATAGCTGAGGATGTCTTTGTTAAAGTGGGGGAGTTCGATTTCCCCGCTGATTTTGTTGTAGTCGATTTCGATGCCGATCCTCGAGTACCCCTAATTCTCGGAAGAAGTTTCTTAAGGACGGGCCATGCTTTGATTGATGTTTATGAGGGAGAAATCACTTTACGAGTAGGAAAAGAAGCCGTCACGTTTAACGTTAACCATACTTCTCAATCTCTAACCGACCAATATGATGTGGCCAAAATTAATGACACCGAGGTGACAAAGGACCCGGGAATTCCTACTAATAACGGAAGTACCAAAAACGTCCAACCTCCGGTTGTCCAAAAAGTTGAGCCTAAATCATCGAGAATTGAACCAAGTCTTTCACGTTTCACGGTTAAGAGTTTGTCTACGATACGTGCTGAGCAAAAGAAGAAACTAGAAAAGGAGACTACAACGGTAGTGGTGGAAAATGCTAGCTCTAAGAGCACACCACTTGTCCCACCTCCGTTTTACGTATCGAATTGATCTTGTTCCTAAGAACGTCAAGATTTCTTTGGCGGCAATCCCACTCCGTCTTCTAATTCTTCCCCTCCTCTTACTCCGTTTGAGGGAGATGACTTCTTTTTGAAAGAGATCGATGAGTTTCTTGCTATTGATGAATCGATTCCACCGGGAATTGTTGATGGTGTTTATGATTCGGAGGGAGATATCCTTTATCTTGAACAATTGTTGAATGAAGATCCATTACCATCACTCCCTCCGAAAAAGATCACGATTGAAGAAATCAAAGAAGTACAAACGTCTGATGAAATTCCTCCAAAACCCGAGCTTAAGGATTTTTCTATCGATTTACTTCTCGAGGAGTTCGCCGATGAACTTGCTCCTACCGACTCGATTTTCTCTGAAGAAGAATACTATGATACGTTTTTCCCAAAGAAAGAAAAGGAAGTGAAGTTTTCGGCAGATGAACTTGTTGATCCCGAGGTCCAACATTATTTTTTATCAGAGTGATTCCTCTCCTCGTGAGGATTTTCACGTAGATGATACTTTGATTTCCTTCCTCTCAGAGGACAAGATTTTAACCACAGGATACTCTTGGAAGGACATTCATAAAACAAAGTTAACCGTAAAAGGATCCTCTCTTGGATGCCTTCGTTGATGAACCTTCAAGTAACACTTTTACGTACCATGGACTCCCTTCTTCTATGGAGTATTCTTATTGTGATCCGTCATCTCTTCGTCCACCCGCAAAACCACCGGATGATGGATCATTCTTTCATGTTATCCTTATGTGTTGATGCCCGACACTTTCTTTCTCTCCCTACCCACCCGGTCTCATTCTTTCGGGAATGAGGACACCGTTTTGACCCTGGTATCTCTACCGTTTTCTTCCCAAGGACAAATGAATTGGGACGAGTCGGGGCTAGCGACTCGGTGATCAAAAGCGATGGCGCTTCGTGGGAGGCACCCATGCTTATCCTTCTATTCTCTATCCTCTTTCTAATAAGTGGCGAAGGGTCCGCCTCTTGATTTCTCGTGTTTGGTTGTTTGTGATGTTGTGTTTAGGATGTTCCCGATATGAAGACTCTCGTGCTCGAAGTTTGTCATTTTCTCCACTCGAGTTTCATGATCGATCTTGATGGAAATCCGATATCCTAATCTTATCGACTAACGATTATCTTTGAGCATACTTAATAAACGGCTTTTAGATTTTCGTGATACCTTGCTTTAAACATTGAGGACAATGTTCCGTTCTAGTCACGGGGTAGGGTAATCTTGATTTGATTTGACCGCACTTGCTTATTTTTGTCGTTTACTCGCATGACCCGTTTTCCTTAGAAAATGAAAAATTGTGCAAAAATGTGAAAAATTTAAAATTTTTCGTAAGCTTTTGTTAGTTTTATGATCGAAATGTTCTTGCTAGTCTCTTAGAAGTTACTTTAAATATGCGTTTTTCTTGAAATAGTCTTTGCTAATTGCTTAGACAAGAGGCTATAAAATGCGATTCTAGCTCACAAGGCCAAGAATTTGCAAGTCTCCCTAAGTGATTTTAAATATGCAAAGCTTAAACAAGGATTTGCTAGTTTCTAATAAGTGACTTTAAAATGCGAGACTTGAGATTATTTGATGAAGCATTTGCTAAGTTAATATATGTTTGACACCTTGTTGACTTTCATTTGGTGAGAGTAGGAATAGAATTTGACTTGACCGGGCGTGTTGAGCCTAGCTTGTTCCTTAACCATAGATAATCTAAAATTATCGGCTAAGCATATCTGGATCTCATTATTTGGGATTTTAAATTTGCGAGATCGAGAAATGATAGAGTTACTTATGAGTTTAGATGCTAAGCGTGGAGTAGTTGGTTCTCTTTAGAGCCCATCGAAGGTACTTATGGCTTTTGTTCCACAAAATTGTTTCACCCCATATCTGTCTAAATAATTAGAGATGTTGAGTTTTTGGCGATAGTTAGTTCTTTATCTTCTTAAAGAATCTTTGTTTTAAAAATTGGGTACACATCAAGGATCCGTAATAAATAAATGAGTAATCATGATAAGTGATAATGTAATAAGTAAAGTTGTGGTGCGGTGTCGAGATCGGACCCTTGGATCTTTAGCCGGATTGAGTGAGGTCTTAGCCTAGCCACCGGGATCCTCATTTCATGAAGCCTATAGTCTTGGAATTACCCCGTGAAGCTCCGTATTTCATAGCTCATATAAATAAAAAGTAAAAGTTCATGAAAAAAAAAAAAAAAAATATGATGTATGAAAAATGAAAAAAGTCAAAAATAATAGTGAATAATAAAAATTCCTTGATGTGGACCTCATTTTTACGACAATGGTTCTTGAGAGAAGACGGATAACTAATTATCGACTTAGCTTTGTATCTTTATCGGAATAAAAGTTATCGAAACGAGAAATTTGAAGAAATTCATTTCTCACAAAAATAAAAAAATCTAGAGGAAAATAGGAAAATGGGAACAAACGGTAATTACATAAGTAACTTCCATGGGTAGTGTTAGCATCTAGAATCATATTTAACAATGATTTCGGTTTTACGCTTAGTTTGGGACTTGTGAAAAATCGGGACGATGTATTCTATCCGTATGGTCACTTGGCATCGTGTTGTGTTTTCTACTCCGTGATCCTAACGTGTCGTTTGAAAAATGTTTGAGTTATTGATCGACATGAAAGTTCAACAAACCGTCATTCATAATCGAATATGCTTAATCGTAATATCTACTTGTGAATTAAAAGGTAAGCGGGCGTTTTAGAATTAGGGTTTTTAATCTCTTTTGAGGAATCTTTGCTACTTCTTCTCTTATTATTGGTTTGTCTTAACTGTTTTAAGTTTCTTACGGTTAGTCATTCACAAGTGGCTAGCTTGTGTGAGATAACTTGACGGTTTAGACATACCAATTTAAGCGTCTTCATAGGTTTAGTAGAAAGAGATTGAAATCCTTGGTTTTAGAAGCGTGAGTTGATTGCATTGCGTGAGGACACGACAATGGTCTCGTCTGGGGTATTTTGATATGTGCTTAAACACATATATTTATATTAGTAAATCGACCCAAAACAACTAAGAAAGAGCCGTTTATTGCTAATATTTGTGGTTTCTTGAGTTTGTGCTTGTGCAGTACGGATATGTAAAACACACAAAAGGATCCAAATCGGGGCGTAAATCCGAGCACGAGAGATCAAGAGAGTTTGAAATGAGTGGAAGGTCGGGATTGTGCATTTGGAAGATTTTATTTGTAACACCCCAAAATACATGACGGAAGATTGTGTCCTTTGGGTGCTACTTCATAATACAAAGTACAAGTTATAGAAAACGACCTCTAAATGAGACGTTTTGAAAAGTTACCATTCGATTAATGAAATCGAGTTACAAACAATGAGGTCCCAAAGTATAATACATAAATGTTTGAATGGTAAATGACAAAAGCATAAGTCTTCAAAATATGTCGATGCGACTCTATGTTCCATGCAATGACTATCGTCTTATTGACACGAGATAAACATGCTTAAAGTGTCAACACAATGGTTGGTGAGTTCATAGAGTTTGTTTTGAATAAGTTGAAAAGCCTTTAAAGAATGTTCACACATCAAAGGTATTGTAAATCCACTCGGTTCAAGTTCCGCCATAAAGAACTTGCAACTGTGTGTTCACAACCCTTGCCAAAATATAGTTTGCAAAATCATGTATGTATGTATCATAGTACTAAAAGTATATGTGTCACCACAAGGGTCTTCCAACAACTTAATTTGGGATGTATCTAACTTAATAGCCTTCCAACAACTTAATTTGGAGCCACTAAATTAATGGTCATCCAACAACTTAATTTGGAGCCACTTGCGTATGTATCTAATTTAATAGCCTTCCAACAACTTAATTTGGAGCCACTAAATTAATGGTCATCCAACAACTTAATTTGGAGCCACTTGCGTATGTATCTAATTTAATAGCCTTCCAACAACTTAATTTGGAGCCACTAAATTGAATAATGCAAATAAGTATAACGCAGTCAAAAATAACACAAATAGGTATATCATAATCATGTATATATGCAATCAAGTATTTTGCAATCAAGTATAAAAAGTATAGCGTAGCATAAAAGTCTAAATGTTTTGAATATTTGTATTTGTAAAAGCAAGTAGTTAAGCATGTATCTCCCCCAAAGAGTTTGTAAAGCAATTAAACGAGTAAAAGTGGGGCTACGAACTCACGGTAATCCTTAAAAGTTTAGAGTACTTGTGAAAGTATAAATAAAGTGTTTGAGCATGTATCTCCCCCAAAAATAATTTCAAAATGTATAAAAGTAGGGGCTATGAAACTCACAGCAACATGTAGAAGTTAAAATAAAGCAAGTAGTTGAGCATGTATCTCCCCCAAAAGTAGTATAAAAACAATTGAAAACGGGGCTATGGAACTCACCTTAAAAATGATATCACAACGTATAACGGAGTCGATGGATAAGCCTGGAAGTCTATACATATAACCTAGAATATGATGTCAACTCTTAGGTTCAGAATAATGCCTAAGAAAACATGAACGAGCCTATATATGCCATTATATTGATCATGGCGTAGTATTTGTATGTTTGTTTATAAAATGGTTTTCGTTTGTATATCTCGTACTACCGTTCGGGCCATCATAATTCGGAGGTCATGCGATGGCGTTAGGAGCTAGGACACTTTAATTCGTAAATCAAAGAACTCGTCGATCCGTTTACCCAAATGAACCCCTCACATGAAGTTCCCTAGTGTTGTAGTGCTCAATACGTAAAACATGTATTTTGATTACTTGATTATATTATATATTAAGAGTTTATAAATACAATAAATAAACTAACAAAGTTTATAAGTATTTAAATAAGTTTGAGTTATATATATATACTTACCTTAAAATAGAATGCTTGAGTATTATGGAAAAATAAAATATTAACGGACATCGGCGTAGAATTTGCGATCTTGAAAACCCACGGCTATTAGAAGATTATAACAACGCCTTCTTGAGAATCCGAAGAAGAAAAGAAGATTATAACGACGTCTTTTGGAGACTTGAAGATATTTGAAGATTATAACGACTCTTTCTTGAAAACTTCCAAGAACGAAGATCAAACGCTAGTTTTTCTTCAAGAACACATGAATGTTCTTACAAGATCTATAAGAAATGCCTTAGGGTTTAGGACTTTAGATGATAAGAAGGGTGGTGCAAGAAATTATGAAGGTTTATGTTTGGTATTTATAGGCTAGAGATTTTAGTTAACTATATATTGGGTTAAAACTAACCATGGTTAAATTTACACATGTAATGATCTAAAGGTAGCATGCTTAGGATTTTGACACCAAGGTGATGACTCCTCCCAAATTTCGTTCATATAGAGATAAGATGACTTGGGTGGATAGTTTTGGTATTATCTTGATTACTGAGTGAGTTTTGGTTCCGTTAAATGCTAATCGAAGCCATAAAATGTAAAACCGGTATCGTAAAAATATGAAACTTGCAGGAATGATGAAACTCATCATTATACTCCATATAAAATATAAAATGGGTGATAAGTCTTATTAGGTGCAAAATTTGCTTAAAAGCCGAAATACGGGTCAAAAAGCGTAATTCGCGGTTTATCGAAAATAACGAAATTTCGAGAAACGACCGTGAATTTATTTAGAGTAGACTAAAATTAGTCTAAAAGTGATATGAGATGTCAAACTTTGGTTTTCTTCGTCTGCGGGATAACTTAATGATTATTTGTGAAGTTTAAAAATTCGCGATTTAATAAAAGGTAGAACGTACAAGGTTAATTTCTTTATAGTCAAAGGAGGAGGAAATATGTTTGACTTTTCCAAAATGTAAAAGTTTCTAAAATCTTAGGAAATACGGTCACGAGAATCGTTAAGTCGGATGTAAGTAGAATTGTTTAAAAGCGTAAGTTTAGTTTCGTCTTCTTATTGGGCTTATTTGGTAACATAAAAATAAATCTTAAAAATTCTCAAATTAGTCATGAGTGATAAAAAATTAATCTAATGCGGGAAAATTGTCGAGGCGGTTTTCGTTGTCTGCTGGATGTTTAAGCGGTGAACCGTCCAAAGCGAAACTTTAAAGCGGTGTTTTCTTAATAACTTTTGCGAAAATGATCTAACGATTGTCTAACTCTTAGGTCATTACTAAAATGATTTATCCTACGAGAATGTGAAATAAAAATTTCGGGAGTGAATAGTAAAAAGTGAATAGTAGCCGTGAATAGTAAAATGAATAGTGACCCGAAAATGCGAATTGTTACATTATTCTCTAAGGATGATTTTTGATGTTTCAGTCAAGTTTGAAGAAATGTCAAGATTAGTCCCCGACTTTCGGATTTGGCGAAATTGATCCACGAAGTTTGAAATGCGAGAATCAGCCCTTGGATTATTTGAGATTGACAAGATTGGTCCTTAAAGAGCATTGTCAAAATTACACCTTTAGTCCCTTGGAAGCGAAAATACACTTTGATCCTTGGTACATTAAATGGTAACAATAATAGTCCTTAGTCCAAACCCATTACCAAACTCACGGCCCAAAACAATTAAACCCGGATCCAAGCCCAATCTAAAACAAACCACACCCGGTTTAATATTAAAACCCGTTTCCCACAATTACCCGGTTTTATAACCCGAGTCAACGAACCACAACCGGTCAAACACTCAAAGAATAATAAAAACCAATACCGCCCTTTCTACCCCAATTACCCAGTTACTTAGAACCCTAAATTACCTTGAGTCAATTGAGAAAAATTACCACAATTAAGGGCATGTCGACTTTCTCACGACACACACGACACATGGGAATGCCGGTCACCCATCCGTGTGCTTAAGGCCAAATCTTGCTCTCCGTTGGTGGAAACATGTCATCAATAGTGATCGAGGGTTGATATCAATATAGATCGTGGGATTTGATCTAATGGTGAAAAGGAGCTCAGAAGAAGCACACATTGAGGAATTCGAGAAGCTTCCCAAGACCTTGAGCTTAGCTATATATAGGACCCTATTTCATTCACATTGTATCTCATCTTTCAAATTTTCTTCTCTCTAGTTTTTCAGTAGTTTAGCTAATTGTAATTTCCATTTTTAAATGTTTTAAGTCTTTTGTAATTCTATTTTGTACTCAAATTTCTCATATTAATAAAATTTAGAATTTCATTTTCAAGTGTTTGTTTAAGCTTTTATGATTTGAATCTACTTATTATCTTTGTTTAATGCTTATTTCAGTGTTATAAATCTGTTTTTAGCTTCTCTCTTCATAAACTCGAAAATACAAAAAAATCAAATAAAATCATTGAAAAATAAAAAATCATTTTAGATCTATTCTATGGATTGATCCATATTGATCTACTGTTTTAATAGGTCCATGTAAGCTTAATATAGCTTATTGTGAAGCTTATTCTTGTTTCAATCTCAAATCACAAAATTGGTCAACAAAAGTTCGGTTACTACGATTATCGGTTCATATCTGCGGTGTTGGATCTGGATTGGGATGATCTGAATCTTGGAATTAGGTTAAAGTTGATTTGGAATTAAAGTAGGTTAGGGGTTTGTTAGGTTAGAGGTTCTATGTTTCATGATTGCAAGCCATAGTGGCTAGGAGAATTGTAAGTTCCTAAATCTGTTTTCATTCCTTTGAATCGTGGTTTGAATCATTGTTTAGTGATAATCAGTAGTTATTGATCGTGTTTAATGATAGTTTAGTATAATCTAGTGTGTCTGTTTTAGTTTTCAAATCGGTGAGTATAATAGTGTTTGGAATTGCTTATAAAGCGTGATAGAGATTAGTTAAACAGATAGAGGTAGTTGATTCATGCTTATTTAGGTTATTGATAGTCATTTTAGGTGCGTGTTATAGCGAATTACTCATTTAGTCAAATTTCAATTATGGCGATCTAGCTCTTGAATCTGTTAAAATCGTGATTAATAAGTTGCATATAGGTTTAAAATAAGTAGATCTAGCTTGTTATAATCATCATTAGTCTAATAATATCATAATCAGTTCAATATTTTGGATCAAATCGAGTTTGGTCAAACATTCATCAACGTTCTTAAAAGTCAAAATGGTGTAAAGTCGGTTTTCCTCGGATCTTGCGGTGATTTCTGAGTTCATTTTAAAGAGTTAGAGTCATTACTTGGCTTAATTGTAGCTTGTCAGGTGGTCTTATAGACTGCATAATCAGTTTTCACACAAGCTCTTTTGATAAGCTTGTGCATAGGCTTAAACAGTAGGCCTAATTCACTGATTAGCTTGAGTAATCAGTTGCATAAATCATTGATCTGAGCTTGTAACTTGTTAGGAGTAGGTATAATTAGCTGCATTTAGCTTATTTTAGTACACATTAGCTTGATCCTTTGTTTGGTAGCTTAATTCACTTTCTAGCTTAATTTCCTTAGCTTATTCATATGATTTGCACTACAACTTTCATATTTTACACATTAGCTCTTTGATTTCTTATTTTTCATAGGTTTAGATTTTAATTTTAGAATTTTCACGAGATTTTCACGATTTTGGTCCTTTATTTACTATTTTTCTCAATTTAAATTAGTTTTAGGCCTTTTAAAATAGCTTTAATTGCAAATAATTGAGAAAAAGTTCCAAAAAAATATTTTTCAATTTTCTCAGTTTTAGAAAAATATAAAAATCATAAAAAAGATTTTTCCATATTTTCCCCTTCTATTTGGTAATTTTTTACAATTTAAATTAGATTAAAATAGTTTTAAATTCATAAAAAATAGAAAATTAATCTGAAAAATAAAAAAATAGTTTTAAAAAAGTCTTTTGAGTTATTTTAGATTTTTAGAAAATAGTTTCATATTTTTTTTTGATTTCATAATTTTTAGTATTTTAAATTAGTTTTAATAGTTAAAAATTAGATTTTAATTCAAATAAAATCCAGAAAAATCCTAAAAAATAGTTTTAATTCTAAAATAGTTTTCAAATTGCATTTCTAGAGTAAAAGTAATTTTAGGCATTTTTAGGTTATTATTTAGACATAGTTGCATTTTTATTGCGTTTCGTTAATTACGTTTTAGTTAATTCGCACTTAGGATTTCCCATAGATTCCCTTAATTACTTTCCCCATTCCCGTAGTTAATAAAATCAAAATCATTAGTCCAATACATCGAGCATTAAATTCCAAACCAAGAACGACGTTGGCAATTCACGCCTCGTTGGGAAACGATTCGGGTTGACTAATCCGTATACACGATCACACACGGGATTTGATTTATTATTCTTTTTCCTAAGAGAATTTGAATCTATCTTCGTGATTATTTTTGATATCGATATTGAGGTTTTATCCATACACATAACCCTTAAGCCTTCATTATCTACAAATCAGTGTCTGAACCGTTTTAAGTTTCTTACGGTTAGTCATTCACAAGTGGCTAGCTTGTGTGAGTAAACAATGACCAAAAATCGTGAAAATCTCAGGAAAATTCTAAAATTAAAATCTAAACCTATGAAAAATAAGAAATCAGCAGCTAATGTGTAAAATATGAAAGTTGTAGTGCAAACTGTTATGAATAAGCTAAGGAAATTAAGCTAGAAAGTGAATTAAGCTACCAAACAGTGACTGAAGCTAATGTGTACTAAAATAAGCTAAATGCAGCTAATTATACCTACTCCTAACAAGTTACAAGCTCAGATCAATGATTTATGCAACTGATTACTCAAGCTAATCAGTGAATTAGGCCTACTGTTTAAGCCTATGCACAAGCTTATCAAAAGAGCTTGTGTGGCCGATTATCGATCTATAAGACCACACGACAAGCTACAACTAAGCCAAGTAATGACTCTAACTCTTTAAAATGAACTCGTAAGGCTACGCAAGATCCGAGGAAAACCGACTTTACACCATTTTGACTTTTAAAACGATGATGAATGTTTGACCAAACTCAGATTTGATCCAAAATATTGAACTGATTATGATATTATTAGACTAATGATGATTATAACAAGCTAGATCTACTTATTTTAAACCTATATGCAACTTATTAACTGCTGATTTTAACAGATTCAAGAGCTAGATCAGTTACAATTGAAATTTGACTAAATGAGTAATTCTGCTATAACACAGACCTAAAATGACTATCAATAACCTAAATAAGCATGAATCAACTACCTCTATCTGTTTAACTAATCTCTATCACAGTTTTATAAGCAATTCCAAACACTATTATACTACTGATTTGAAAACTAAAAACAGATTACCACTAGATTATACTAAACTATCATTAAACACAGATCAATAACTACAGATTATCACTAAACAACTGATTCAAACCACGATTGATGAATGAAAACATTTAGGAACTTACAATTCTCCTAGCCACTATGGCTTGCAATCATGAAACATAGAACCTCTAACCTAACAAACCCCTAACCTACTTTAATTCCAGCTCAACTTTAACCCAATTCCAGCATCTGCATCATCCCAATCCGGATCCAACACCGGAGATATGAACCGACATCTTGTAACAACCGAACTTTTGTTGGTGAATTTTGTGATTTGAGATTGAAACAAGAATAAGCTTCACAATAAGCTATATTAAGCTTACATGGACCTATTAAAACGATAGATCAATATGGATCAATCCATAGAATAGATCTAAAATGATTTTTATTTTTCAATGATTTTATTTGATTTTTTGTATTTTCGAGTTTATGAAGAGAAGCTAAAAGCATTTATAACAACGAAATAAGCATTAAACAAAGATAATAAGTAGATTCAAATCATAAAAGATTAAACAAACACTTGAAAATGAAATTCTAAATTTTATTAATATGAGAAATTTGAGTACAAATAGAATTACAAAGACTTAAAACATTTAAAATGGAAATTACAATTAGCTAAACTCTTGAAAACTAGAGAGAAGAAAATTGAAAGATGAGATACAATGTGAATGAAATAGGGTCCTATATATAGCTAAGCTCAAGGTCTTGGGAAGCTTCGAATTCCTCAATGTGTGCTTCTTCCGAGCTCCTTTTCACCATTAGATCAAATCCCACGCATCTATATTGATATCAACCCTTGGATCACTATTGATGACTGTTTCCACCAATGGGAGCGCATTGGCCTTAAGCACACGGATGGGTGACCCGCATTCCCATGTGTCGGTGTGTGTCGGGAGAAAGTACGTGATATGCCCTTAATTGTGGTAATTTTCTCAATTGACTCGTGAGGTAATTTAGGGTTCTAAGTAAGCGGGTAATTGGGGTAGAAAGGGCGGTATTGGTTTTTATTATTCTTTGAGTGTTTGACGGTTGTGGTTCGTTGACTCGGGTTATAAAACGGGTAATTGTGGAAGCGGGTTTTAATATTAAACCGGTGTGGTTTGTTTTAGATTGGGCTTGGATCCGGGTTTAATTGTTTTGGTAGTGAGTTTGGTAATGGGTTTGGACTAAGGACTATTATTGTTACCATTTAATGTACCAAGGATCAAAGTGTATTTTCGCTTTCAAGGACTAAAGGTGTAATTTTGACAATGCTCTTTAAGGACCAATCTTGTCAATCTCAAATAATCCAAGGGCTGATTACGCAATTTCGAAACTTCGAGGATCAATTACGCCAAATCTTGAAAGTGCGGGGACTAATCTTGACATTTCTTCAAACTTGACTGAAACATCAAAATCATCCTTAGAGAATAAAATCTTCCAAATGCACAATCCCGACCTTCCATTCACTCAAACTCTCTTGATCTCTCGTGCTCGGTTTACGTCGATTTGGATCCTTTTGTGTGTTTTACATATCCGTACTGCACAAGCACAAACTCAAGAAAACCACAAATATTAGCAATAAACGGCTCTTTCTTAGTTGTTTTGGGTCAGATTTACTAATATAAAGATATGTGTTTAAGCACATATCATGGCCCAACATAACAAACCTTGTGTTTTGTGGCATGAACACATAAACTATCTAATCTAGTTATAGATTCAAGAATATGATACTAGACAATATCCAAGACAATATGTCTAATGGATATGAAATCCTAAACTAAACATTAAGAATACAAAGCATGATGTAGTTAGTCTTCTATGAATGAAGATGACAAGTTTTCCAAGCTTGTTTTAGAAGATCTTCATGTGCTTGTATGCTTGTGATGGGTGATCACTTGATGAGGTAAGGATGCAAGATCTCTAGGCTTGCTTTGGAGCAGAAATGCTCGAATGGATTGAATGGTCTTGATGCTACAAGCTGCAATGAGAAGGACACACAGCTAATGCATGCCCAAAGCCAAGGACTAGGGCGGTGCTTATTTCAAAGAGGCTCTTCTTGGCTCTTAAGGATGAAGGTGGTGGATCTCTCACAAACAAAACGAGCTTTATGGCGGATCTGAGACTCGGATGATGATATGGAGGACTTGTAGGCCAATCGCATTTATTATGTTGATGGCTAATATGCATGAGTTACACATGAGTGAAACAGGCCCGGTGTATGACAATGTGATGGCTTGTCTCAGTGCAGAACAAACCATCATCATATCTGAACTAATATCTCCACCAATATCTGAATCCAAGCGGCTCGAATTTATTCAAAATGAGTCATCTACATCTCATTCGGCGATTTTCAAATAAACCACAGTAGTTACATTTGACGATCAAGATGACCTTATGGTTTCCTTTGATAATCAAATTGACTTCGTGGTTGTACTTGAGGATCTAAATAATGATCATGTTGTGACTCACGTTGAACAAGCTGAGCTGTTGCCTCATCCAGTTTTGCTCGTTTAATTCAAGACCATCAAATCAAAGCGGAGGAATGTTATGCATTAAACAAAGTCTTAAAAGTAAAAATGCTTTGTTAACCAAGGATTTTGAATGTTTACAAAAGCAACTCAACTTTTTCAAAACTCAAGAAAAGCGTGAAAAGGTTTTGAAGCGACCTTCACTAAATCTCATCAAAGCGAAAAGTACTTAGAGAGACAGATCGTGATCTAGCCGCTTGAAGAATGCTTTGTTATGCGAAATAGAACAAGCTGAAACATGAACATAAAAAGCAAATTAACGCTCTTACCTTGGAAAATCAAAAGCTAAAGGTGAGTTGTTAACTTGTCAACAACAGTTCTCCAGCATACAAAAGCATTCAACGAATCGGGTAGATGACCTTCTTGAAGAAATTATCGACTTGCAACAAAAACTTAAAGAGTTTAAAGCATTGTTTCTAAACATGGTGAGTCGATGCGCTATTGAAAAGTTTACTTTGAAACCCGATCCAAAAGGATATGGACCAAATCTTGCGATTACAAACCAAAGCTTTCAACCAAAACATTCAAACAAAATCACAAGTTTCGGTCTTTGAATATAAAATTGATAATTACATTATGAGTGTTGTTGAATATCATCGTCAAGAGGAATTAGATCGACGATGAGAGTCGATCAAAATTAAAAATGTTGTTTACAACAAACCTTTTAATTATTCAAAACCGGTCACTTTTGTCACACCAACGGATTCTTCTAACACACCAGGGTTATCATCAAAACACAGAGTCTTCTAATGTTAATCCCCAACTGATTATGCACAAATTTATGGTCCTTTACCTTCCATCGATGAAGTAAACTCAAAACCTAAAATCGGAAAATTCTTAGATATTTTGATATTTTCATGGCGACCTCAAATTTTACAACATGAGATAGAATATCTTTACGAAATCAAAGTTAATCACTTTCAATCGCCTCTAGCCGAGAACAAAGAGACATTTTCAAAAATCTTTTACCTAATGTTAAAATTTTGAAAATTGTGCATTAGCAGGAAAAGGATTTTCATAAGGAACTAGGAGTCATGAAGGTCGTTTCGAGAAAAGCTGAAACATCTATTTCTAATACTAAGCGTAAAAGAAAGCTGTTGAGAAAAGATGTTGATCGACTCTTGGAAGATGTTATCATCTTGATATCCATAATGTTGTGTTATTCTATTCTTTGCCACATGCATCGATTCTATCTCTGCGATAATGTTAACTCTGTGGTAGCTGTTGTGAATCGATAATGGGCTTCGGATCGAGTCTTTAAAAGCTGAAAATAAACAATTACTTAACGAACTTTACAATGCAAAGCGTCGTCTTCATTGGTGTGAAAAGATATTCACACTCATCAACTTAGTTTTCAAAAGAAAATCGCTCGGTTGAGTGCAAAATCTTCGATCCTAAAATTGATCAATGGATGATCAAAGCGTGTCTTTGAAAAGTCAAATCTCTAAATATGAACAAGAACTTGTAATGATTAAGCAGAATATGGTATCATATTTGATTTACTCAATAAGACTCGACATGAAGCATCAATCGAACTTGATCACTATCTTGCTCACACTAGAAGTCATGAATTTTCTTTGGTAATATTCGTTCGAAAATCAAGATTTGATTCACACTATCTCTAAGTTAAGAGAAATGTTAGGAGCGTATGAACAACTTCCGCCAACCATCATTAAGAGATTAGCACCAGTAACACTTAGTAATCGTGCACCTAGAATACCTCGCCAAATCACAAGTTGCTAACGTGCTTCCTTCTCTTGAAGCAGAATAGTTGCGTCTTTTCCAAACGTCCGCACTTCACGACCTAGGAGCACTCAATCGAAGAATAGGAAGTTGCGACCTAAGAAAATATCAATAAGGAATGCTAAAGTAGAAGAACACCCTAGGACTATGAATAAGACTCACGTTGCTTCCACTATAGATGTTGCGTCGCAAATGTAATAGAAATAGTGATGTAACGAATGCTAAACCTTTAAGCACTTTTGATATTCGGTCGATGCACCTTGTGTTATTTGTCGTAAAAGTATGAATTCGATTGTCATGACAAATGTGTTGCTAAAGCTATAATCTCTCGTTACTGAATTCTAAGAATCGAATACCTCTAGGCCCACTAATCATTCTAAGTATGTGCTTGGTAAACCGCCTTCTTTAGATTCTAAGGCAAACATTCTTTGTCCTTTGTAGCCCCATTTCACCTCCTAAGAATGTAGTACCACCTAGTGCATTCACTAAGACTAAAGCAAAGAGTAGTTATAGATGGCGAAATGGATATATAACACACTAGGATTTAAATGGATGCCTAAAATTATTAATGTGTATATCTAATATACACCTTGGAACCCTCTAACATCTCGGGTTCCACATCTACCTCTATTCCATATGTGTAAATACATGTGTAATGCGGTGATATGAATCATTCTCTAGATTGTTGATAGCGGTTTGTTCCCGACACATGACAGAGCAACCTTAAAGCTGTTATCAAACTTTATTGCAAAGTTCATTGCACTGTCGAGTTCGGGAATGATCACTTCACGACTATCATGGGCTACTGGAGATTATGTCAATGGGAACATCGAAATTAGCGGGGTTTACTATGTGGAAGGCCTAGGTCATGTCTGCTTTCGATGAGGTCGGTTTTGTGATGGAGATTTGGAGGTTACTTTGGGAGAAAACTTGTTTCATTCGTGATCTACAAGGAAATGACCTTATGTCCAGCTCGCGTAATTCTAGTCTCTACACTATCTCTATGCAAGACATGGTTGCTTCATCTCCCATACGCTTACTTTCAAAGGCAACATCAACAAAATCACGGCTATGGCACCGTCGCTCTCACATCTAAACTTTCAAACCATCACCAACCTTGCTCGACACAAACTAGTTGAAGGTCTCCCACGATTCCGGTATTCAAAAGATCACCTTTGCTCACTGTGAACAAGGGAAAAGCACTCGTGCTCATTTTCCTTCAAAGGTGGAACATGACTCTCAAGACGTGCTTCATCTTATTCACTTGGATTTGTGTGGCCCGATGCGGCGTGCAAACGATCAATGGCAAACGCTACATCTTAGTAATTGTTGATGACTACTCACGATGGACTTGGGTCTATTTTCTTGAAGCAAAGACCAAGCTCCACAAATGATCATAACCTTTCTCACAAATCTGAGTTCGACTCGCAACACCGTCAAAGCTAATCCGAGCAGACGAGTCTTGAATTTGTTAACCAAACCCTTCGTGAATTCTATGAGAAAGTGGAATTCAAGCATCAAACATCTATTGCACGTACACGAGAACAAAATGGAGTTGTTGAAAGACGAAACCGAGCGTTAGTGGAAGCTGCTGCAAGAACAATGTTAATCAATGCTAAACTTCAGTTACTTGTGGGCGAAGTCGTATCTCGCATGCTATACTCAAACCGTTCTATGATCACAAGCGCCACAACAAAACACCTTCGAGCTGGTCCACAACCATAAACCGAATCTCAAACACTTTCATGTATTTGGATCCCTTTGCTATCCAAATAATGATCGTGATGATTTTGGAAAGCTCAAAGCAAAAGGCGACATTGAGTCTTTATTGGATATTGTGAGAATTCTAAAGGTTACGGATGCGAATCGTCGTACAAAGCAGTGATGGAAGCGATTCATGCTCATTTGATGAACTCACGGAAATGGCTTCGAGTATATGACTTAGAACCCGGTCACAACCGCAAACTTCCATCAACCCCATCATCACCGAACAAAGCCCCGACTCACTCGTCAACAAATGGAAAGGTTATTTGCTCCTCTTCGGTGGCGATATTGATGAGCGTGCTCGGTGTATCCATTGTTTCACCGCACAACGATAATATTCCTATACCGATACACTGCTACAACAACTCTTGTTGAAGATGCACCTACACCGTTGACTCCACAACAACAGCTTGAACAAACCACTTCCAACAATGATGAACCGGTGATGATATTCGAATGATGTACCCCACCGCAGATTTTGATCCAAATCGTTCTTCAACCCGTTTGCTAATGAGGCTGCTGCACGGATGTCGCGGAATCTTCAACAAACCATTTGAATCCTTAGAATCGCACAATGTATACCAACATCAACCTCTACACATCGATGGACAAAAGACCATCCTATGGCTAATATTATTGGCAACTCGAATCAACTAGTCGTTACGAGACAACGTCTTCACACGGATGGTGAACATTGCATTTATGCACTCACCGTCTGCAATCGAACCTAAAAACATTAAAGACGCAATGACAAAAGACAAGCTGGATTGAATCCATGCAAGAAGAACTCAAACAATTCAAACGTCTTGAAGTATGGGAGGCGGTTGAAAGACCAGCGGGGTCTCGTCATTGGTCTAAAATGGATTTGGAAAAACAAATTGGATCTTTGAAGGGCGTCATCGAAACAAGTCACGTCTAGTTGCTAAGGTTTATCGTTAGGAAGAGGAATAGACTTTGAAGAATCTTTTGCTCCGGTTGCTCGTCTTGAGGTCGTTCGGATATTTCTCGCGTTCGCGGCTCATATGAATATGACGGTCTTTCAAATGGATGTCAAAGCTGCGTTTCTCAACGGACAACCGAAAAGCGGTTTATGTCGACCAACCCGAGAAGGATTCGTTGATCCGAGTGCGAACCATGTCTACAAAGCGAACAAAGCTCTTTATGGTCTCAAACAAGCCCTCGGGCATGGTGCGATAAGCTATCATCTTTCCTCATTGCTAATAATTTCACCAAAGGTTCGGTTGACCCAACTCTTTTATACAATATCACGGGCACATATCTTAATTGTTCAAATTACGTGGATGACATCATTTTGGGTCTACACATAAAAGTTTTCAATCGCTTTTGCAAAACTAATGAAGAAAATTTTGAAATGTCCATGATGGGTGAACTCACGTTCTTTCTAGGGCGCAAGTTCAT
The DNA here is from genome assembly GCA_022545495.1 of Chrysanthemum lavandulifolium. Taxonomy (NCBI): domain Eukaryota; kingdom Viridiplantae; phylum Streptophyta; class Magnoliopsida; order Asterales; family Asteraceae; genus Chrysanthemum; species Chrysanthemum lavandulifolium. The sequence continues at coordinate 157,321,156 of CM040243.1, forward strand.
CAATCACCCCGTGGTATTTTCTTGAGTCGATCAAATATGCCCTTGAATTGTTAAACAAATTTGGAATGAAAACACTGTGATACTTATGCCACACCAATGACTCATACCAAGAAGCTAGACGCCGATTTACATGGGAAATTAGTTGACCCTACCAAATATCAAGTATTATTGGGTCTCTCATGTATCTAACGACTAGCAGGACACGGTATTGTATTTCTGGTTTATCTATGCTCCCGTTATCGATCGCGACCAACCGAAACCCACCTCTACGAGGCTAAACGAATCCTCCGATACATCAAGGGAACCATTAACTTGGGGATCTTGTATCCGAAGGATTCGGTTTTGAACTAATCGCTTTTTGAGACGACCACGCGGGATGCTTAGACTCGAGGAAAAGTACTTGAGAGCTTTACAATTTCTTGGTGATAAAGCGGTGTCTTGGCAATCAAAGAAGCGAGATTGTACATTGTTGTCATCAACGAAGGCGAATATGTATCCATGTCCGCGTGTTGTGCTCAACTCATCGGATGAGAACACAACTCAAAGACTATGGTTACGTATTTGATAGAATCGATGTCTGCGACAATCGAGTGCCATGCGATCTCGCAACTCGATTCACCTTTCGAAATCAAAGCACATCGATCTTCGCTATCATTTCATCAAGGACCACGTGGAGCGGTACCGTTGAATTATACTTTGTGGGTACGAATACCAATTGGCGGATCTTCTCACCAAAGCCTTGCCTCCCGCTAGGTTTAATGAGTCGATCCACCGGATTGGTATGCGGTGTTTGGCTCAAGAGGAATTGGATGACCTCTTAAAACAGTCTTAAAAACCTGTCAAACACCAAAAACATCTTTTGTAAATAATTTTTCAAAAACAAAATACAAAAATATAAAATCTTATAAAACAACAAAAATATTCTTCTAATCTATAATCTTTCAAACATGGCAAGTACATTTCTTCCTTCAACACTATAATCTTTCAAAATTCAGTAATTTTATGATCAAGTGTTGAGGGGGAGAATTTTCACTTAACTGTTTCAAAACATCTGTGTACTTGCATGTTATTATATCCCGGTTGTTGCTTTTATCAATGGTGGTAAATGTTTCTGGTTAAATGACACTCCTCGGACTAAAATTTATAACCTTTCATTATTTCTTAAGTCGAGGGGGAGTGTCGTCAAGTTTCTTTCTAAAAATCTTTGTTTGGTAACCAAAATGGAAGTTAAATGGCTTTGTTTGAAAAAGGAAAAGGTGGAGGGACCAAATCTGTCAAAATGTTAAAGTCATTTTAATAAAAACACCTCCCACCTACTTATTCACTTCACATTTAATACACTCAACCTAACTAATCTATCGTAGAATTCATTCAAGAAATCGAGTTCTTTTGATCATCATTTTGTAAGTTGTTTCGTGATTACAACATGTTTTTAAGTAATGGTTTTGAATTTCTCAAAAACCAACGGTTAAAACGTTCTATAATTGAGTTTTTGTGGACTACGGCGATGCGTATGAACACCCAATCATGAATGGGTGTTTTTGGTTAAATGGATAGATTCAAAATGTGTCTAATACATCAATGATATCATTTTAACCATCAAAATCCACCCAGAAACACAAACTGGTGAATTTTGAAAACTAGGGTTCTTGAGTCAAATTGGGTTTTTTCAAATGTGAAGAGTCTTGGTCAAAAACATTGTTGTGTTATGCTTGTGTGATGTTGAATTGATGATATCCTTGCCTTATAACCACCCAGAAACCCTAATTGATTCAGAATTAGGATTTAGGGTTTAAAGTTCTAAAGTTTGGGTATTTTTGATTCATCTCGAACTAGATGTTAATACTTGGTTTAAAGACTCTCACAACACTCTTAAACTACCAGAAAAAGTATGGTGCAAATCCTATGGTTAGAAATTATACGCGTAATTCATAACCCTTAGGGTTTTGACCTACGCGTATGACTTTCTACGCATAAATGTTAAATGTGTTTTCATGCCATGATTTGATGTTAAAATGAATATAAGTGTTAAGATTGATGTTATGATGGTTTATTTCAGGCTTGCTACTCGTAAAACTCAGAATCAAGGTCATTGAATCTCTACGCATAAGGATTACCTTACGTGTAGGAAGTTATGCCTAAGAGAAATCCTATGCGTAACTACTACGCATAAGGTTCTACAATGGGACTACGCGTATCCTGTGAAGGATATGCGTAAACATTGACTCCACGCATAAGGTCTACTCACGAGTAAGCCCCACGCGTAAGGTCTTTATACGCCTCGCGTGAAGCCCCACGCATAAGGCCCCTTTCCCACGCAGTAACTTCTGCTACGCGTAAGTTAGGATCCCTGGCGTAGCTTTCGTCTCACGCGTATGTCATTTCTTTGCACGCTAACTTTATCAAAACTACGCTTAAGCCTTGATTGACCTTCATTATGAATTGTTACGTGTACAAACTTGTAAATAAACTAATCATAACGTCACGAATCCAATAATGTCACTAATAAACTTAATCGTTTGATATGGTGTGAACAATAAGTGATAACATAAAGTTTAAAACTTAAAGTTAACTAACTCACGAAACATTTCACAACGTCATTAGACTATTGGACAAACAAGTGACTTAGGACTCAGTAACAATCATTGACACTTTGTACATTCAATAACTAGACAATAAAACCTTACGTTGACTAACATTATGTCTTTCGATATGTTGGTTCTTTTGGCTAATGTTATTTTAGATCACGACATGGTGAACAAATGAATGTGGATGCATCGAAGTTCTTACAATTGTCGATATCTTTCCGAGGGTTATCCAGAAAGCTTGGAAAGAACAACCTTAGGGTTGACTTTGACACCCTCACATGCTCGAGAATCTTCTTGTCTCATTGCGGTGGATATTCTCGTGAATCATCCCTACCGAACATGCTCTCACACTCGCACAGTTCGAGAGGTCTACATTCAACAATTGCAGGATTCTATGCGGAGGATCATCGGTCAAATCTTCGTGAATGTGACTCTTAATCACAAACAAGTCACTATCACTCCCGATGACTTACGAGATGTTCTCATCATTCCGGACATCGCTCAACCGACTTCTTTGCTACCCCTATCAAGAGGCATCCTGCAATTCTTGATAGATATTGGTTATGATGAAGCTACGGGAATCATTACTAAGCACTCTCACGTGAGTGAAGAATATTCCTCAACCATGGAGGACACTCTATATGATCATCACCAAATCGGGTCTCACAGTCGTGGCGGTGGTTATGAGCATCCCAAGCTCATGGAACTGCAAATTTTCCGTCGTTGATCAACAAGAAGGACATTATAATTGAAGCCTTTGCTATGGGAAGATATGATGTTGTTTCATAAGAAGCTTGGCTCCAAAATTCCCTATGTCGGATACACCAAACTATTGATCCGAGAGCTCTTGGACTTCATCCACGATATCCCGGGAGACTCAATGACCCGGATAATCATGACATCTTGGTGAGCCCATACTATCCGCCGAGAATCAAAGAATCGTCTCTGAAGAAACAGGTTTGAGTTGCCCGATCACCTTCTTACAAAGGAAATCAAAAGTCTGAAGCGTATAAAAGGTATCGGGTAGCCGTAAAGAAGGAAAAGTTGGCCATCTTGATGAAAAGGCTTGGGGACTCCTACTCGGAGAACCGAGAAGAGGAAGTCTTTGGAAGTGCGAAGTTCGAAGTCATAGGAAGTTTCCCAAGAGGAATCCTCCTCGTAAAAGGATTGTTCCTCTAAGGAAGCTACTCCCATCCCAATCCCTAAACCCGAACCGCAAAGAAAGCTTTTGGACGAAAGCTCAAGGTTGAACAGATGAAGAGATTACCTACTCGAAGCGCAAAGGATGACAATCCTTGATTACCAAAACCTCCAAGTCCTCAAGTCGATAAAGGAAAAGGAAGACTCGTGACTTGTGCCCTATGATGAAAGCTCAAGAAGAAGAAGAGCTCTGGATCAATCCTACAGGAAGAAGTTTAAATTAGTTAGACACATTCAAAAGGTGAAGAATTTGCAAAGACCAAATGGGTGGCCCGGAGGATCAAGTGGTGTTGCCCACTCCTCACCGATCTGATGCGGTTAATCGACCCGATAAGGGATCCGGTGTCACCACTCTTGTGCAACAACAAAGCGCTTGTGGAGGTGTCATCGAACATAACATTGAGGAACCGTAAAAGGATAAGACCGAGAAAGAAAAGCGTGAAGAAGCTAAGGATCGACGGAAGAAAAGGCTAAATCCGGACAAGATGACGAAGAGAATTATGATGACTTTCTTCTCAACAATCCAACTCGTTCCAAGGAGGATATACGCACCTCCAAAGGACCCCGAGCCTCCTCATGTCTCCTCCTCATCGATTCATCATCTCATTCCTCACCACCACCATCAATGAAATCAACCAAATCAACATCCAAATCGTGAAGAAACCACCTCGATCTTGGATTTCGGACTCATGAAAGAATTGTGAAAGTTTGTCCAACAAGTCGAAGAAGGACATGCTCTACAAAACCGAATTGGTTTCTTGACCAAATCTGATACTTAAATGATGAGAAAGACAAGATGCAGAAAGAAAGGAATTTGTTCGAAGTTCATGAAAAGTCATCGTCAAGAGGAACCGAACGAAATGATCGAAGGTTACACTAACAAGTACCTTCGGATATCGTTCCTAAAGTCACAAAGGAGATGTTTACGAGACAACTATATCCGAATCTTATGCGAGATAGCCAAGCAAACCATAAGATCCACACCTTTAACCGTCACAATCAATCCATCCGATCCTGTAGTTTTCTCGGATAATGAATTGGTAGCCAAGCTTGTCACACAAATGTCTACACGATCCGGGACATTTACTCGAGGAAGGAAAGTTGTTTCAAGCATTGTTGGACTATCAACTCAAAGAAGCATGTAGATTCGGTCGAAAGTCTAAACGTCCTAGAGACGATGAAGACAAGGATCAAGATAAGCATGATAAAGCTAAACGCCAAAAGAAGTCGGTGAATCATCTTCTATGTTACCTCCTCTCCAACGGACTCCTACTCAACAAAAGTCCCTCCTCATTCTTCTACAGATAAACCTCGGGATGATTCCGAGTTACCACCCCGACTCGAAAACCGGTGATCACTTTGAGTATACGGGTGGTGACGATGAAGAGGTCCTTGAGCCCCTACAACAACCCACCTCTCCCAAACAAGTTCGAAACCGTAATCATCATCTAGGCCTTGAAAAGAAGAAGAAGAAGACACCTCGATCGACGTCATATCTTGGCTAGATGACGATAAAGCGAAGACTTTGAATGGTTCTCTACTCTTGTTAACAACACTCCCTACCCTGAAGAAGGTCGAATTTGGTAGACGGTAATACATTGAGCATGCAAAACTTTTGCAAGAAAAGTTCAGTGAAGAAGATGACAAAACCGAGTTGAGGCGAATCAAGAATGAAGCTTTTCAAGCTGTGGAAAGATAGCTCGAAAGTGCCATCGAGGTCGAATATCACCTTGAGAACATTGCTCGAGCTATGTCTAACAACATGGATTGGCTCAACCCGAAGCAAACATCGACTTCACCAAACGGGACAACCTTCCATACTACATCGACTAGTCAAAACCTCTACCAACAATTGGCCAACCGGATGAACCAAGGATTCCATTCGGATATTTCTTCAACAAAGACCGGAATTTCTTCTACATGGTGGCGATGGTTCAAGGAAATACGCTACATCGTTGACACTTCCATTCCCAAAGACTATATACTCGAAGCGCATAGCCATTGAGGAGCGTGCCAATCACTTGTTCTCCAACAACGTGGAAGCATACGACCGAGATGCAATGTACGGATTCATCATTTGGGCGGAACGCGACGAATCTACTACTAAGCTATCGGGTTGAAGTCTCAACATGCGGTGTTCGATTACTAAGGATATCGTTGCCATCAAACATGTTGTTCGTCATCTAAGTGGGGCTACACATTCCTAAAGAATATCGTGGTCAAACGACAAGATGAAAGGGATTATGCATTCTCTCGAAGGCGACTTTGAGAATTTGTCTATCAACGACATCGAAGACATGTACCTTGCCAAAGTACAAGGTCGCATGAGACGAGCTTTTCAACAGAAGTACAACGTGAATTCATCAAGTCATTGCTCATCTTCATCGACGCATAGTCATCAAGGGCGTGTAGAAGATCTCCGGATGGATGTTGAATCTTATCGGACCGTGTCAACTTCACTCCACCTCGCCTAGATCTTCCCGACCTCAACCGGCTCTCACAATACATACTCATCAAAGAAACCTTTCGGCGTTGTTTACCGTAGTGAACTACAAAGAAACCGCTTAATGGCGTGTAGTGAACTTCACAAGTTTGGGGATCACACTTTGAAGATGGTTAGTGACGATTGGCCTATAGGTTGAAGGACATCGTCAAAGATTGGGTCTCCTAGCGATGGAATTCTCGGGATCGCAGGATGTGAGGAGAATCATCAAGATGATTGATGAAAGGTTGTTTGAAGGATCGATTGAGAATGTTGGAAAGCTTTGTTGGTGGTCGACCCGGGATCAACATCATCGGCTATCAGCATACTGCTCGCACTCTGGCGACATCACCGGACTTCTGGTACCCCTTGAATTGTTTCTTTCATTATACATTTGGATGTGTGATTATATTTGTCTATGGCTTGTGCACACATAACGATTGTACAACCCGTTCTTGTCAAGAAAGGACCACGTAGTACGCATCGGTGCCACAATCCTTACAAAAGGCGAAAGCTTCTTACTTTTGAGTAAAACCTATCAAACCTCTCATTTTTCAAGGTTTTGCTCAAAAGTACAAGTACTTCCACGTATCATTTTCAAAACCTCAACCGTTTTATCACTTGTTGAGGGAGTACTTGAGTTAAAACTTTGTTCACAAATTGTTCATAGTGGTCATCTTCCCGCAACACTCGAAATGGTCATATTTATTCTCAACTTTTCAAAATACCATCTTATTTGCCATTTTTGGGGAGAAAATTATGTGATAAGAAATATGTTGTGTAAATGCAAATGAATCTTTGTGTAATAGACTTAACCAACGAATTGACGGTACTAAAGCGTTAGTAACTCGAAAAGACTTGTCTGGACGGTAATAATTTCAAGCTAGTTCGCTAGTAATGTAAACGTGTCTCGCAAAGGACTTGTCCGAGTAGAATGTACCATTCGAGACACTCTTGGTAGACATGAACTCGACGGGTATGACAACCTTCGAGGTTTGTCTACACCTTCAAGGTAGTTATTAGAGCTAGTTGTCACCTAAAAGTCGACAATGTAACTCTTTAACTATGCAACGTAACCGTGTCTCATGGGGATTGTCTATCTCCGGTGGATCAATTCAAAATGTGCGCTCTTTCCTCATTGTGCATTTAAACCATTAAAACTCTTAAGCACATGTGGAGGGAGAGTATTTATGCAAAATCCTATCTCTCACAGTGGTTCAAACATGATTTTCATTTACAAACCCTTTGAGAGATTCTTCACAACTGTGATTTTAATGGCAACATAGGTTAGTCATGGAGTTATAAGGTCACTAAGGTTAGGAATAACCGTCCTATGATCCGCCAGAGCCGGAGGGATCTACCCAAGGACATCACAAATAGTTAGTACTTAGAAGTCCTTAGGTACGATTATAAAAAGGAGAAAATGAGAATCGGAGAAAGAAGGAGTTGAAGAATGATTCCTCCCGAACTACCTTCTTTTATTTCTCCGTTACACTTGTGAACCGTAACAGATGATAAAAGGGCGACGACCGGGAGAGAATGTAAGTTTACCAAGGATTAAAATATCCTTGGATCGTTTATGTCCTGGCGGTGATATTCCACATACAATGACTTGTGAATTGAAATGATATAGAATGTATAAAAACAGAATCGATTGGCTAACACCGAATGTGAATAGTAATAGCTCATCACGACTCGTCAATAAAACGCATAATCGAAACCTAGAAACGATTATAACTATAGTAGGGATTTGCATGTCTTAGCGACTTAAATGCAAATTAAATAGAATTAAAAGTTAAAATCTATTAAATAAACGCTATCACTATTTTTACGGATCGATGAGCGTTTATTTGATTTTATAAAATAAAATAACTTAAATAAATTATCTTAACTAAAACGTAAACTTAAAATGTCTAAAACGTTACTTAAAGCGAAAGCAGCGTTATTTACAAAATGACGTTTGGGCGCAAGACAAAACGTAAAATTTATGAAATAAAAGGCCTACGAGTGTAAAACTAATTTTTTACGTAATATATGACAAAAGAAAATTTTAGGAAAAAGCGGAATATTTTTTTGAGTTTTATTTTATTTATTACGAATTAAAAACGATTTTACACTAATTAATTAATAAAAAATACTAAAACATTTTTGAAAATTCTGAAACTTTTTGTATAAATACTAGATGATCTAAGGATCCTATGAAAAATAAAATGGGTGCAATAGATTATGTGAATAAGCAGTTAAAAATCTAATAAGCAAATAAGCTAGAAAACAAAAAGAACTAAAACACTAGTTAAATAATAAATAGTGCAAAATCAAACATGACAAAGACACTAGCGCAGATGGACAAGGCGGCTGCTGCGTGGGAAAGGTGGGCGGAGGTCTTGGGTTGAATCACACTGTCACCTTTATCTTTTCTTTTTTCTACTTTGCAATTCGAACAGAGGAACAATATAACACTTTTTACAAAAACTAAACTTACAAAAACTCCAAAAGAAACTGTATAATCTGCTTATTCACAGCAGAACCAGTTAAAGGACCAAGGGGTGTTTGGTTGCAAGTTACTAAGGGCTGTTTGGATAGGTGCATCTAAGGGACCGTTTGGGACAACGCAACCAAACACTCCTTTTGCAATTTTTGAGCATCACAAGCAGTTGGAACAAGAACATAGGCTAGCATTCCATACTAAACACTACAACGAGCTAAAAGGACAACAAATAAAAAGCAACGAACTTGGGGAAAAAGCAGTTGGAATACATGTTCTACAGGGGATCCTGATACTAAATCAAAATGGAAATAAGCAATGGAAAAACTGTAAATGAGCTAGAATAAGCTAAGAGTGGTCGACCTAATATAGGTAAACTAAAATATACTAAATTACCTTAAATAAGCTAAGACAAAAACTAAATAATCACTTGAAACTTGATAGACTTAACTGCTGCTAGGAATGCCCAGAACAGTGCCAAGGGTCGCTTTTATGCGCTTATTTGGAATAAGCTGTAGAGGGGATAAGCCCTCAAGCTTCTGGAACTATGGAGCTCACCCAGCCAACTCACTTTTGCCCTCCAAATAAATTGGTAGAATAAGCCGAATACACCCTATAACTAAGCGGCAATAACCCTTGAAATAGGACTGATCACATTATACCACAGAACAGTGGTTCCTCCAAACCGCCCACTTTGACCCATAGGCAGACCCATCAAACTATTTTTTTGATTTTTTTTCTTTTGACCCAAGTTAGACAAGCTGGTGAGCTTGTGATTTTTATTTTTTATAATTTTTTATCTCAACAAAATCTTGCTTAAACTGCTATACAAAAAACTAAGGAACTCAAATTTATATATATTTTTAAAACCAGTTAAGACTGAAAAATTATGAATCCTTGTAAAACTCTTGTACAACTCTAAACACAGACATAGATGCTTGGAATTAACTAATTTCTAAACTCAAAATGGTTCAAAGCTCTCTTTTGACCTATTTTAACCCACAAACCAAACACTCCTTAGAAAACTGAAATTGTACTTAAACTTAAATTCTTGATGGATAATGACATAAAATGGATGAATCACTTACCCAACCCTTAAAATCAACCTTTTATGATTCAAAACCTTCAAACCAGTTGACTTTCAAACCCGACCCACTTTGACTTTTGTTGACTTTTCATGAAAATTGCTTAAAACTAATTTGTAAGCTTTCGGAAGCAATAATAAGCTTAAGTGAGCTTATTTGTACTTAACTATAAGTTATTAGAAGCTAGGACAATAGAGTTCGAATTTGAAATTTTAAACAGTGCATAAAAACTTGAAACTGAAATGAAACTTTTAAATTGATACTTGAATTGAATTGCAATGATTAAGTAGCTATTGTTTAATACATAAAAGCTTAATATTACATTCTAAAAGCTAATTAAAACAGTTTTAAGGAAAAAAACGACATATAAGTGAAACTAAAAACTAACTAACTACTTCTTCTCCTCTGCTCCTCCTCTCTCTTTTATAGCTTTGAAAGCTTCCACGTGTCATTTAGAGTGTTTCCCACCACTTTTTGAGCCAATGGGTGACTTTTGAGTGATTTAGCCGTTTTATGTGTTTTGGCGGGAAAGCTGTACTTTGACTTCTGTAGACTTTAGGCTGCAACTAGGGGGGTGGAGGTGTAGGGTGATGATGAGTGTTGAGATGGAAGAGATAAGGGGAAAAGGAGAGGTGATGGTGAGAGGTTGCAGGCTATTGGTCCAATGGTGAAGGAGAAAACCTGTAGGGAGGGAAAGGAGGCAGTTGTTTGACTTGTGTTTGACCAGGGGGTCAAAAATAGGTAGTGACAGGGGTCCAAAAAGGGTAAGGGTCCAATGGTTTAAGTGGCGAGGTCAAATGGCATAAATGGTATAATAAACAAGGACTTGTTATGCCATTTTTCAAAATCAAGGACTAATCCTGCCATTTCAACAAAGTTACTTCAAGGACCATTAATGACAAGTTTCAAAAGTAGAGACCAAATCATCATTTTCCAATTTTCGAGGGCCATTTCGCCAATTTTCAAACTTGGAGGACCATTTTGTAATTTTCTCAAACTTTTGACATTTTTCACCAAAGGACTAAATTTGACAATTTATGATTTAAAAGGACCTTTGGTGACTTTTCTTTTGAAATTTTGACTCGAGGACCTGCTTTTTGACAACTTTTGAAACTTGGGGACTAAAGCGCAATTTTGCAAATTTGATACGTTTTTCATCGATTTTGATATTTTTGTATTTAAAACACATAAAACACCGATTTGTGATATTTTGATCATTTTGATGTGTTTCGAGTGTTTCGGATGTTTTTGGTTTAAATGGTACAAAAATGATGAGTATTTAGACACTCATCAATCCCCACACTAGGATATTGCTAGTCCCTAGCAATGTTTTGAGAAAAATTAATGGATTTTATCTCTTTACCAAAAGCCATTACTACGGAGTAGCCAAATGTTTCGATTCAAGTAAGAACCATGGTACACCGATAACCATGTGATTTGAGCAAACCACCACTTTCAACGGATTTGATTTATCTTTACCGAGCCGTACCCTTACGGACTAGCCAACTCTTAGATAAATTATCAACATTATCTTTGGTGGTGATTACCAATTATGGTTTTTCCATCGCCTTTACCACAAGCCATAAACTTGCGGGCTAGCCAACTCTTCACTTTTAAGGATATGGTGGTGAATACCATACAATTTTGGGCAAATTGTAAGCCGTCAACGGATTTGAGATATCTTTACCAAGAGCCGTTTGCTCTCGGATTAGCCAATCCTTATGTGGGTTAGACATGGTGGATGATTACCATTTGTTGTGTTTAGTACATAGTACTTCCACTAAAAAATTTTTTAAATTTGGCCATTTGGGGAAAAAGGGACTAAAAGGGTACATTTATGATCAAAATTCACGAATTTCCCCACACTTAGAAATGAATATTGTCCTCAATATTCAAAGTACCTACATTGTTATGCGAAACTTAGAACGTAAAAGATAACATTACTAGCTAAGTGTGGAAACACAACAGTTATTCTCTTTTTAATATTTACAATTTTCATTCATTTTTAGATCTATATACAACATGTGGGGTATCTCCCCACACTAGGTGGTACACACGGTGAAAACCCATGTTTAGCTCTTGTTTTTGATTACCGAGTCGCTAGCTTGACTCGACCCAATTAATTTGTTCATGGGAAGTAAGTGGAGCAGACAATCTCTATCGGACTTTCATTCAAGATGTTTGGATAAACATTGAAGTACGTGAAAGTTCCACACCGATGAGATATACGACGTAACCTGCTCAAGAATGATAAATGAAAATGCGGGGTCAAAGACAATGTCTTCATTCCGAAGGAGAAAGCGGAACGAGAAACCACACCATCTCGTGAAAAATGGAATAAAGATGTGCATCACAATGCAATCCCATTCTTCATTAGTGAGGAGCAAATCACCATTTGTTATATTTTAAGCTTAGACTTGAAGCTTGTATGGTGATTTGCAACAAAATTTCCGGGAGGAGAGTTGGAAACGGTTCTTCAATCAGCAGATTTTCAAGAAAGAGGATGTCTCCTCCGAATCATAGCAAGTATTGTCAATCCTGTTGGAATTGACTCATCACTAAGAAAATCATCGACCTCCTTCCAAAGTTATCATCTTCCTCATCCGGAGTGAGAGAAGGAATGGAAGAGTCGAAATGGGACAAGAAATGAGTGAATGATCATTATATAAGAGATTTCTAGTTTCTCCAAGATCGGCTTCAAATCAAAGAGATCATCGTCACTTTCGATGAAAGTGGATGATGTGAGTGAGTTCATCGGTGAACTCCTCAAGAAGAGGATCGGGATCGTGGGAGTGATGCCTCAACATACTCGATGTCTCCATAAGAAGTACAATCGTCGCTAACATCGGAAAAAGTCTCAAAATGATCTTTTGAACACTCAAGAGGAAAGGAGAATCACACATATGCTCGAAGTTCCTGTGACTCTCTCGGGATTGGGACAAGGATCTCAACACTAGACTTTATGAATTCGTCCGATTCCTTTTCGTGAACAGTGTCAAGATGCTCATCCCCATGTTCGAGAGAGTGAGTAGGAGCTTGGTGTGATAGCGCTTGTTTGAGATGAAATCTCAACCGGGATATCAACCGATCGAGGGAGTTGAGAAGGACTAGCATACATATGTTTTATACTTTCCATTTGTTCTTCGCTAGTAGTTCCATCATAGTCTTTTCTCCCGACTTTTCATGGAAGGAATTTCAACCGATGAACTTGATGAATCTGCAAAGTTGACTAATATCAAGGGTAACTTCATCATCATCGTCATCGTGAATGAAACGGAATCGAGAGCTAGATTTGGTGCTTTTTCTTTTGCAATTGATTCCCTAATATATTTTTCAAAGGCAACGGGAATCTAATTTAGCGATCTGTTCTTCACTAACAAAACTTCCATGGATTTTCATTTGGATTATTTTGGGATGTTTACATTCCTTCAAATCTTTCACTAAATCCAAAAGATCAAGTAGAAGATTTTGAGGAAGTGGCTCAGCCGAGGTGGTGCACGATTCACTTGGTCTTGTGGAGGTTGGTCATGATACGAAGAGTCATAATTGTTACAAGGAAATGGACTCCTTGTTTGACAATCGAGCTAGAGTGAGGACCTCCACAATACTCACAACAAGAAACCGATGTGGTACGTGAGTCATATGTGTTGTAGTCATAATTGTTATCGGAACCCGCCATAGACAAGCGTGTTTCCCGATTGACAATCGAATCGTAGTGTGAACCACCACAGTACTCACAACATAAAACTGCCGAGTCTCACGGTGTGGTAGGCGATGGAATGAATCGGTTGTGTTATGGTAGGAATAGGGATCCCGGTTATAGACGGACCCATTTCCGATTCCACCATGCTACAACCGGGGCAATTGCCACCATTATAAGGACCACCACACCATTGACATCCAAGAGGGTGAGGATAAGACATAGAAAGAATCAAAGGTTTACAGAGGGTAAGAAATGAAGAATCAAAAGGGTAAGAGGGTAAAGAGGAATATTTTTGGTATTTTTGAAAACATGATGTAAAACTAAGAATGAAAATCTTTTGGGTTTTGATTTTTAAAAGATGGTATAAACAAGGAGTGATGTTAAATCACTAATCGCTATACGAAGACTATTAGCTTGCTCGGCGGTAGCGCAAAATTTGATTCCTCCCGAACTACCTTCTTTTATTTCTCCGCTACACTTGTGAACCGTAACAGATGATAAAAGGCGACGTACCGGGAGAGAATACAAGTTTACCAAGGATTAAAATATCCTTGGATCGTTTATGTCTGGCGGCGTGATATTCCACATACAATGACTTGTGAATCTTTGAAATGATATAGAATGTATAAAACAGAATCGATTGGCTAACACCGAATGTGAATAGTAATAGCTCTGTCACACCACGCCAATAAAAACGCATAATCGTAAACCTAGAAACGATTATAACTATAGTAGGATTTGCATGTCTTAGCGACTTAAATGCAAATTAAATAGAATTAAAAGTTAAAATCTATTAAATAAACGCTATCACTATTTTTACAGATCGATGAACGTTTATTTGATTTTATAAAATAAAATAACTTAAATAAATTATCTTAACTAAACGTAAACTTAAAATGTCTAAAACGTTACTTAAACCGAAAAGCAAGCGTTATTTACAAAATGACGTTGGAGCATAAGACAAAACGTAAAATTTATGAAATAAAAGGCCTACGAGTGTAAAACTAATTTTATTACATACTATATGATAAAAGAAAATTTAGAAAAAAGATTTATATTTTTTAGACTTTTATATTTTTTATTATGATTTAAATACTATAAAACACTAATTAATTGATTAAAAATATTAAAACTAATAAGAAAAATCTCAACTTTTTACAGAAAATACTATAATCTATTCTTAATCTAAGAAAAATAAGAAAGCTGTGGGTTACCGTGGAAAATAAGCTGGAAATAAGCTCTAAAGAGCTTATAACCATAACTGCCAAACACCCTTATATATTAGATTATGCAAGCTATGATAAGAAAGACCCAAGGGCGCTTATGGTTCCAGGTACACATGCTATCACTCTTCTAAGGCTGGAGGTCTCAGGTTCGAGCCTGCCTCCACCCTTTTTGCTTCTCATTTTATTTTTTTAATTTCCTTTAATTTGCATTTAAGCCGTTGTAATTTGTTGGACATAAACGATCCAAGGATATTTTAATCCTTGGTAAACTTGCATTCTCTCCCGGGCTGTCGCCCTTTTATCATCTGTTACGGTTCACAAGTGTAACGGAGAAATAAAAGAAGGTAGTTCGGGAGGAATCAAATTTTGGCATTGCCTTGGGAAAGGTGGGCGGGAGGTCTTGGGTTCGAATCCCTTGCACTGCCACCTTTATCTTTTCTTTTTTCTACTTTGCAATTCGAACAGGAGGAACAATATAACACTTTTACAAAACTAAACTTACAAAACTCCAAAAGAAATCATATAATCTGCTTATTCACAGCAGAACCGGTTAAAGGACCAAGGGTGTTTGGTTGCAAGTTACTAAGGGTCGTTTGGATAGGTGCATCTAAGGGACCGTTTGGGACAACGCAACCAAACACTCCTTTTGCAATTTTGAGCATCACAAGCGGTTGGAACAAGAACATAGGCTAGCATTCCATACTAAACACTACAACGAGCTAAAGGACAACAAATAAAAAGCAACGAACTTGGGGAAAAGCGGTTGGAATACATGTTCTCTGGGATCCCGATACTAAATCAAAATGGAAATAAGCAATGGAAAAGCGTAAATGAGCTAGAATAAGCTAAGAGTGGTCGACCTAATATAGGTAAACTAAAATATACTAAATTACCTTAAATAAGCTAAGACAAAACTAAATAAGCACTTGAAACTTGATAGACTTAATCGCTGCTAGGAATGCCTGAGCGATTGCCAAGGGTCGCTTTTATGCGCTTATTTGGAATAAGTTGTAGGGATAAGCCCTCAAGCACGGAACTATGGAGCTCACCCACCAACTCACTTTGCCCTCCAAATAAATTGGTAGAATAAGTCGAATACACCCTATAACTAAGCGGCAATAACCCTTGAAATAGGATCGATCACATTATACCACGAGCAATGGTTCCTCCAAACCGCCCACTTTGACCCATAAGCGAGACCCATCAAACTATTTCTTTGATTTTTTCTTTTGACCCAAGTAAGACAAGTCGGTGAGCTTGTGATTTTATTTTTATAATTTTTATCTCAACAAAATCTTGCTTAAACCGCTATACAAAAACTAAGGAACTCAAATTTATATATATTTTAAAACCAGTTAAGACCGAAAATTATGAATCCTTGTAAAACTCTTGTACAACTCTAAACACGTACATAGATGCTTGGAATTAACTAATTTCTAAACTCAAAATGGTTCAAAGCTCTCTTTAACCCATTTTAACCCACAAACCAAACACTCCTTAGAAAAGCGAAATTGTACTTAAACTTAAATTCTTGATGGATAATGACATAAAATGGATGAATCACTTACCCAACCCTTAAAATCAACCTTTTATGATTCAAAACCTTCAAACCAGTTGACTTTCAAAACCTGACCCACTTTGACTTTTGTTGACTTTTCATGAAAATTGCTTAAAACTAATTTGTAAGCTTTCCAGAAGCAATAATAAGCTTAAGTGAGCTTATTTGTACTTAACTATAAGTTATTAGAAGCTAGGACAATAGAGTTCGAATTTGAAATTTTAAACAAAGGCATAAAACTTGAAACCGAAATGAAACTTTTAAATTGATACTTGAATTGAATTGCAATGATTAAGTAGCTATTGTTTAATACATAAAAGCTTAATATTACATTCTAAAAGCTAATTAAAAGCAGTTTTAAGGAAAAAACGACATATAAGTGAAACTAAAACTAACTAACTACTTCTTCCTCTCTGCTCCTCTCTCTCTTTATAGCTTTGAAAGCTTCCACGTGTCATTTAAGTGTTTCCCACCACTTTTTGAGCCATGGGTGACTTTTGAGTGATTTAGCCGCTTTATGTGTTTTGGCGGAAAGGCGACTTTGACTGTAGACTTTAGGCTGCAACTAGGGGGTGGAGGTGTAGGGTGATGATGAGTGTTGAGATGGAAGAGATAAGGGAAAAGGAGAGGTGGAATGGAAGTGGCGAGGTCAAAATGGCATAAATGGCAAGGACTTGTTATGCCATTTTCTCGAAAATCAAGGGCCATTTCAACAAAGTTACTTCAAGGGACCATTAAGCCAAATTTTCAGGGCCATTTCGCCAATTTTCAAACTTCGAGGACCATTTTTGTAATTTTCTCAAACTTTTGACATTTTTCACCAAAGGACTAAATTTGACAAGTTATGATTTAAAAAGGACCTTGGTGACTTTTCTTTTGAAATACTCGTGGACTGTTTTTGACAACTTTTGAAACTTGGGGACTAAAACTGCAATTTTGCAAATTTGATACGTTTTCATCCGATTTTGGTATTTAAAACACATAAAACACGATTTGTGATATTTTGATCATTTTGATGTGTTTCGAGTGTTTTCGAGATGTTTTTGCAGCTTAAATGGTACAAAAATGATGAGTATTTAGACACTCATCAAAGAATCAAAAAGAAATGCAAAGAAAGGGTGAAAAGAAATAGCCTCCCATTATTCAAAGATTCAATTCAAAGTCGTCATGGACCCGGTGATGACGATGCACTAAACCTTCTTAGCCACTCAAGTTTCTCTCAATGAAGCTTGTTTCATTCTCACAGGAACCCTATGTAAACTATTGGCTTTCTCCTAGAGATCGCCTGGTATTGAAGAAGGAGACCCTCTCCCTAGTCTCCGCCCAGAAAACCAAAACGCACTATTAAGTCTAGAGCCACGAGATTCATCAAAAGATCTCTTAGAACACTTGACATTTTATCACTTGACGATCACCAAATAAGATTATCGATGGTTCATATCGAGTCCTTCACAAATCTTAGCAACTGCTCAGAACATTTATGAGAGGTTCACATCGTGATCCTCGGTGATTGAATGGAAACTCCGCCATGGTCAACATCAAATGACCGACAAAGATGTCACGGTAACTCCCGTGGATTACGCGGAGTGTGTCTCAAACGGTCTACGATCGTGAGGTGATGCTTCGTGTACCTCGGCGACTCATCTCGAATCAGATGTACTTGTACATCACGTTATCTCACTTGTGGGACTCCGGTTCAGAACGGCCTTTGTGAGAATTAGAGTTGTGTTTCACACTATCGTTAACACTCTCAAGTTCAAACTTGTAAGTGCGGTATCCGCTTATTACTAACCGCTTTAAATGTTTTCTTATGGAAGCTCCGGAGCGGATGATCGTGCAGATTCTTCTCATGCTCACGCTAACATCATCACTAATGGAAGTTCTATTCGGAACAACACAACAATGTAATGATTCTTCATCAAACCAAAGAATCTACAAAGTTAAAGACTTAAAGAACTTCATCAAGATTGAATTCCAACGCCAAAGAGCGTGTGAGCATGTTGAAGAATGACGTGGAGACACTTTGGAACAATGAAGCGCACTGAGGCGATTTGATGCAGACTACAACATACTATCACTTTCATCACAAGGAACAATGATCAAAGAACAAAGTTAAAGATGACGCCAAAGCATAAGCGTTCAAAGATAACTATCTCTACACCGGGAGATTGTTCGAATCGAGGCAATTCTTCTAACAAGAAAGAAGTATGTCGAAGACGCCGAGTCGCTATTACATCAACGCCTTCACCGCTCATCACCAACACTTGAGGGGAGATTGTTGGAATCACTCCTAAACCATAATCAAGTGTTAGTAATTAATATGTAATAGTTAGCTTTATTATGGCCTTTATGTTTGTTATTAGCCTTAAGCTTATGTGAAGGCCCATGAGCTTAGGCCCAAGCCCATTAAGGAAAGGATGGAAACTAGAGTGTTGCCTAGCTTTCCTCCTATAAATACTCTATGCAAACCTTCATTTGAAGGTTGGTTGTTCAAGTTTTTCCTTTCATACTCCTACGCGTAAACCGTATCATATTATCGTGTGTGTGGTTTTACTTGTTCAATCGCTTTATCTCTTTCTATATTACTTGTGTTTGTAAAACTAGTGACCTAACAGACCCATACCCATTTGACTAGATACAATGTACTCATTAGATTGAATCTAAAAGAATACCCATGGACCAACCCATAACCCAAAAACCCATGGGCAAAGAGGAGCGTCCCACGGATCCCTAGGATTACACTAGACGGATCCTTGTGGGAGGGATCCGTGGGATCCGGGAACAATGGCGATTTTGCCTATAAATGAGAGCCATTTCTTCATTCTAACTCACCCTCTTCTTACTAATTCTCTCATATACTCTCATTCTCTTCTAACAAAAGATAACTTGATCTAGAGTACTTTCTTCTTTCTTTCTTTAGTGATTCTCATATAGGTCCTTCTCTAAGGCGAGATCACGAGCATTCTACAAGTCATCCAAGCAAGGGGTCCTTGATTGATTTGTTCCTCCACAAGATTTACATGGCTAAGATCTTGTATTTGATATTTCACATATTTGTTGTGTAATAGTCGTGTTGGTTTGGTCCACCGTGTTACGGACTCGGTATTTAGCTTTGTACCGGAAAAAGGTGTAAGCAACGTTGTGAAGGCTTCTCCCCCAAGTTGAAGGAGTTTGTTGACA
The DNA here is from genome assembly GCA_022545495.1 of Chrysanthemum lavandulifolium. Lineage (NCBI taxonomy): Eukaryota > Viridiplantae > Streptophyta > Magnoliopsida > Asterales > Asteraceae > Chrysanthemum > Chrysanthemum lavandulifolium. The sequence continues at coordinate 157,340,663 of CM040243.1, forward strand.
TAGTTCTTGAACTCTCGAGTAGGTGACTCGGGGAGTGGAGTAGGGCAAGGAAGGTGTCCTTGTAGCCGAACCACTATAAATCGGTTGTGTCATTTCTATCCTTTGCTTTACTTTATTTACTTGCTTTATTATTAGATCTATACTTTCTCTACATCCATACGATTTCACATAATATCGAATCTAAAGTTTTTAAAACTAATTTAAAATCGGCAAAACTATTCAACCCCCCCTTCTAGTTTTCCACAAGTTTAATAATAACAATAATAATAAGTAATAATAATAATAATAATAATTAACTCATGTACACTATTCATCAATTAATCATTTTATAGAAGCATGTATATTGGTAATTAAACTAAAAATTCTTCACTTACACAAATTTTTTTTTGAAAACTGAAGCTGTATAACTGACCAACCAACCAAATATTTCAACATACTTGACAAAAAAAACCCAAATATTCCAGATGTTCATATTAAACAAAACATACGAACCTACGTAACATAACCAAACATTGTTTTCACTTAGGATCATTGGCCATAGGAACAATATTGGAGTAGTCACTGATACGGCTAATTATGGCTTCAACTGATTCTTGTTGGAGTTTTCTCCTTGTCTTCAAATCCAAGTTCAGATATGCTTGAACTTCTTTTTCAATTCCTTCTTTGTTTTCATTGGAGTCAGATAGCAGAATCTTTGTCATATATTTCATTCTCAAGTTCCTTATTTGCTCCTCTTGTTCTTTTCCTTCTGGTTCAAATCCAGCATCATATTTTGCCATGCTTCCTTGATATGTTTCCATATGTCGCATGGCAAAAATGCCACAATCAATCACATTGTCTTGTGTTCTCCATGGCATCTCAACAATGCAGAGCTTGTAATTCTTCAAGTTTGCTACGCGTGGATGCTTTTTTTTACTCAAAAACTTTTAAAAAAAAGTGCTTTCTGTAATAACATATTAATAACAATGAGTTTCGTTACTTTTTTAAATGCATTGGTGAAGATAATTTGAAACACTGGAATACTTACCAAATTACCCAGATTCTTTCCATATCTTTCTCCCAATTTCTGATTGTGAAGCATGTTGTCTAGAACGTGAATTTGAGGATCTTTCAAATTGAAACAGACAACATAATAATGATAATAATTGAGCAACACTGGGAAAAATACCTGCCATACATGGAGTGTTCATTAGTTTATTAATATATTTTTTTTCATCAGCTTTTTATCTTATACGAATTAATAAAAATAAAATTGTTTACCAGATCTATATCATGAATAGATTCATAAGTTGACAGGAATAAAGCATTATTCATGTTTTCCTCAAACTTGTTATACACAGAAGCCTTCCTTACATCCCCTTGCATCATCTTCTTTGTCTTTTTTTCATCAAAATACATAAGGGTAATTAAATTTAACTAATGAAAAATATTTTGTTTCTTTTATATAACTTACAATAATCGATGTACTGCAGAATAGTCTTTTCAACGACTGAGGACTTCTCCTTTGTTCACTGATATCGAGTAAGTGTGTCCACATGTCAATTATCGCAGCAATTATTTCATTTCCAAATTGCAAGCTCTCAAAATGTATTCTCAGACCATCAAAAAAGTAGGACTTAAAAAAAATATCACTGCATATTAAAATTAACATAATATGTTAGTAAAAAACATTTCTAATTTTTTGCTTTTGATGAACCAATATGAATTTTAAATTCATGAGCATAATTTAGATTACTTACTCTAAATTTCCTTGTGCGGAGAATATAGTCTCAGCGACCTTTTTTTCATTGTCATGTGGTTTGTTTTTCATGACTACCACTCTTTATAAGTAAGGAGACTTGAGTGCTTCTGTCGGCTTCACTTTTCTTTTACCTAAGTCTTCTTCTTTTTGCATTTTTTCTTTTGGGGCTGGTATTTTCAGCTTTTTAGCAATTGTATTGAATGAACTTAGCTGAGTCGTTTCGAGTTTTTGTTTTGGTGTTGCGCTCAAATATGATATCCTTTTCAGTTTTTGTTCTGGTGTTGTGCTCACATATGATATCGGCATTATCATCTTGGGCTTTGGTGTTGAAAATTCTTCAAGTTCAGTTGTCAAATTTCTAAATGAAATTTCAACTTTTAAAGCATCCTTCAGAATTTTTTTCCAAGCATCCTTATCTATTGCTTCTCCAAGCATGTCTGATGATGGGTTCAAGAAAGATAATTTGGCAATTAATTCATCCAAACTAATCACTAGTTTTGCCTTTTCATACAAAATCATATCCAGACACTTATTTTTCTCCACCTCTATGATATTGAACAACGGGAATTCTGGTTTTATCATTTGCTTTTGGCGTTCTATCCGTTCATAATCTTTCACGAATTCTGGATCCATGAACAGTTGAGTTAGTGTTGGTTCATCAGTCTGTGTTGGTTCATAGTCTTTAGATCCTCTTTATGTTCATCAGTTTTTTTAGCTGCTGGTTCATGTTCAGAGCCATCTTCATCAACATCTAAATCAGCTTCTTCACCTTCAAATTGAGATTGATGAACAACAATTTCCTTTGAGCTTTCACCCACTTTGTTTACTAACATATACATCCATCCCTGTACTTCCAACAAGGCTTTATGTCGAGGGTATTTTTCCAATGCAGCTCTTAACATGTCTGTGTTGGTTCATCAATCTTTAGATCCTCTTTATGTTCATCAGTTTTTTTAGCCGCTGGTTCATGTTCAGAGCCATCTTCATCAACATCTAAATCAGCTTCTTCACCTTCAAATTGAGATTGATGAACAACAATTTCCGTTGAGCTTTCACCTACTATGTTTACTAACCTATACATCCATTCCTGTACTTCCAACAAGGCTCTATGTCGAGGGTATTTTTCCAATGCAGCTCTTAACATGTCATCAATTTATGTTTTCAGCTCTTGAACTATTGTTAACATGTTCCTCAATGAATGGTCAAATTCCTATCATTATTTAAAATTTAATAAATATGATATACAAAATAATTATTACTCTAAGATATATTAAAGATTTTTACTTTTGGTGATTTGAATTTTGAATAAATCCCTTGAAATTCTAAAACCATAGCTGATAATTGTTGTGTGAGCTTAATACTGTCAGATGACAAGCTCTTATGTTCATCATTTTCCGTTTCTTCAGTTCCATCAGTTCCGGTCAGTGGATTACGAGTTTCAACACTTTCATCAGTTCCGATCAGTTGATTACCAGAATCTGTTAAATGATTGAATAAAATTTTAAAATATATATCTTAATAATTAATCTATGGTCAATATAAACAAATTTCAAAGATCACATAAATTTTTTACCAATCAAATCTTCATCAGACTATTGATGCTCGCCAATATCATCTATATGAACACCCGTTACGTCTTCACTTTTATGAAGAGTATCATGAAGTGCTTGACCTTCAAATGTATCTTGTGCTGGAATGTCACCATCAAGCACGAGGTCTTTCATCTGTAGATGTTTCTCCCCAATTTCACCTTCAAACTCAGGCTCTTTCCTCTCTAATTCTGTCATCACTGATTTTCTTTTCAAGTTTCTTCTGTATTCTATAACTCTTGCTCCTTTTTCATCAACAAAAAGGTATTTTTAAATAACGCTTTTTAACATGTTTTACACAATTCATCATTAGTATATACATATCAATTCTTACCATGTTTATCAGCTTTTTCCACTACATATATGTTCTATTCTTCTGGCGGTACTATTTGTCTTTCTTTTCCACCATCCACTGTTTAAACACAAGTTTTTTAATTAAAACTGATGAACATATATGTATTAACTGATGAACATATAATAAAACTGATGAACATATAATAAAATCATATGTTCATCGGTTATCAAATTATTATACCTTCTAAAGTAATACAACCCTTCTTTGCACCATTCTTTGCTTTTTTCAACTTCTGCAAAATAGAAGCTAATTATTTTTTTATTTAAAGACGTAAAAACACAGTTGTTTTAAAAAATATGCTTGCCTTTAACTTTTTTCTTTTTAGTACTCAGTGTTTTAATCAATACGTTTTGATCTTCTTCTGGCATCAGTTCCGCTATAAGAAAAAAATAGAATATAAGATAGATGTAAATATAATAAATTCATTTGTTCATCACTTTATCAATTTATTATACCTTCAGTTCTTTTCTTCTCAGGAGTCCTCAGATCTTTAAGCAATGTCTTTGTCATTTTTTGTTTTTTTGAGGGTACTTCAACCTTCTGTATTTCATCTTCTTCAACATCGTCCATTTCTTCTTCTTCATCATCGTCCATTTCTTCTTCTTCTTCAGTATCTTCTTTCTTTGCGATTTTTTTTTCTGTCTTTCCCAAACATCATCTCATCCAATTCAATTATCAAATCTGTTTTCTAGTATTCAAAAGCTGGATATTGTGGATTTTTCAGGCATGAATTGGCGAATATCAACTACATTTTTAAGTTAAAGTTTAGTTAAAATAAAATTGGTTTATCATTTATATGTTCATCAGTTAATATATATATATATGTTCATCAGTTAATACATATATGTTCATCAGTTATAAAGTGATAGAAATTACCTCCAGTAACAAGAGTAGGCCAAAGAAGCGTGTCTTCCCGCCCTTCCAAATTAAACTTTGTGACTTCAGATAATCCAACATGTATTCACACCAATCCATTTCTTTCACATTTTCTAGAGAACTTAGAGATGGTATAATGCTTAGATTAAGAGTCCCTGTTGAAACCACATGCGCCATAATAGTAGCAAACATGACTAAAAAATTCAACTGAAATAGCCTTCCAACGTCATTTTTCTTTATCTGAATGTTCATTCTTTTGAGCAAATGTTTATTAGCATATAATCTTGACAGTCCTTTGAATTGATTTTTAAATTCTTGGTAAACAACATTTGCTCTTTCCTTCAACACATCACGTATTTCAACTTCAAAAACGCCCATTGGTAATCCAGTTGTCTGCTGAACAACTTCAGGGGTAACCTCAATAGATTTACCAAATACCTTCAAGGTTCCTGTTTCTGCATCGAACCTTTTTTTAGCAACCAATATCCCAAACGGCTTGGCATTGCATTAATTTCAAACTCTAACATTGATCCAAACCCTAAAGCTGTAACTGCTTCTTTTTGGTCATCAGTTAAATCCTTAATAATTTCAATTAGTCGACCTGGGAATGACTTTATTAAAACCCTTGGAAATTTTGACCTTGGTTGACGAATTTTTTGATGCAGTTCAGTATCTATGTCATCGGAAAGAACTGGTTCAGATGAACTAGAAGTTTTTGATGAATCTTTTGTTTTTGAACTTGTTTCAGTTGCAGTTGGTTTTTGAGTTTCAGTAACCGGTTTGTCACGTTTACGTTTAAGAACCTTAGAAACTTAAGTTTTTTTTCCTTTAAATGCATCCTTTACGAAATCATCATCACTTGGTGAATATGCTTTTACAGGAACAAATTTCTTTGCCTTTTTTGAAACTGTACATATCAAACAAAACATAATTCATTTATCAGTAACTGATGAACACAATAAAACCGTGAACAACTAACTGATGAACATAACAGTTGATGATTATAAATTTAAACAAAAACATAATAAGAAAAAAGAAAAAACATCACTATCAATAACTGATGAACAAAATAAATAACTGATGAACAATTAATTGTTTTGGTCAAAAAAAGTACATACAACTAACTAATGAACATAACAATTGATGATTATAAGGTTCATCATGTTTTTGTTTGATTATAAATTTAAACAAAAACATGATGAACAAAAGATGTTTGGCAAGTTCATTGGTACTTTTATTGAAGAAAATAAAAAACATCACTATTAATAACTGATGAACATACAACTAACTGATGAACATAACATATACCTTGTAACTGATGAACATAACATATTCCTTTTAACAAACTAGAAAATTAATACCAATGAGAGCGTTTTTAACCAAATTCAAACAAGACTATTATCATCTAACTGATGAACATAACATATACTTTGTAAGACTATTATCATCTAATAAAAATAAGAGTAAACTACACCATTCGTCCTTGTGGTATACGTTGACCATCAAGTTTCGTCCTTTGACCAAAAAAATTGCACCGTTGGTCCTTAAGTGCGAAACGTTACTCAGCGTTGGTCCCTCACCCTAACTGGCGTGACTAACGGGCGTTAAGCCTATTTAAGTCGAGGGTATTTTTGTCTTTTCCCACCCTCACCACTTTTGTCTTTTCCCACCCACTTCATCTTCATCAAGTCATCACCATCTTCATCATCTAAATCCAAATCAGAAAATCCAAAGCTTAAAAAAGCCCACAAATCACAAATAAACCCATGATCTTCCATCACTAAAAATTAACTACCACTTTTTTTTAGAATATGACCATTTATGTATCATTAACAACAACCACCATCTCAACAACAACATATGTAACTGTTGTCTATCTTTTAACAAAAATTAACAACGCCCCCATGTATTCCATTCATTCATTTCGTCTTCATTAAAAACCAACAAAATCAACATCACCACCACCACCACACCATCATCATCTTGACGCCACAACACATGGCCATCTCGTCAGTCGTCACAGCCACAAAACCCACTGTAATCATCTCGTCCACCATCAACTCAATGCCATGACCACTATAACTCCATGATAGGAAAATAATATGGTTTAGAAATTGCTAATAAGGTGGACCCATTAGAGAGTATAATGTATCAACAAGTCGTTTGTGATGATTTATGTGCTTAATTATTTGGTGGTTTAATTCACGGAAAATTTTACCAGATCCGAGCTAATGTTAATAATCGCAGAAAGAGAGAAAAGATTAAAATTTTTGAAAGAAGTTTGATGGGTTGTAGATACATGTGGAGAGCGGTCTTCAAAAGAAATAGATGGTGGAACAGCGGTCTTCAAAAGATATAGAGATGGTGATTTAGAGTATTACTTTAATAAATATTACTTCATTATACATTTAAAAATTCTATAAAGAAAAAGAAACAAGACTACTTTAGTACATATTGCTTCAGATACATACGATTTACTCCGTATTAAATATCTTTGTGAATTTTGTTTCGGTTTAGACTTTAGAGTCTTTGGTGGTGATGATAAATGGATTAAGAAAAAAATTAATGTTACATATGATGAGGAGATGGTTGGTAGTGTGGGCCTGTGGGGGAAAGATGAACAAATAATTATATATATATACTAAAGATGGGGAGTACAAATCCCCCAAAGTAGGTGCATTAAATGCCATCTTTGTCAAAATGGCAAGAATAGTCCTTGAGGTTTAAGTGGCGTTGCAAGCTAAGTCCTTTGTAAGTTTGGCAAAATGGCAAAAATAGTCCTTGAGGTTTAAGTATGGCAACAATAGTCCCTGAGGTTTAAGTGTCGTTGCAAGCTAAGTCCTTTGTAAGTTTGGCAAAATGGCAAAAATAGTCTTTGAGGTTTAAGTGTCGTCGCAAGCTAAGTCCTTTGTACGTTTCACAACACTTCCGCCGCAACGCGCGGGATCACCCGCTCGTTAATGTTATATATGATAAATGGATCAAGCAAGTATAAACTACATCATTCGTCCTTGTGGTGAGGGTGGGAAAAGACAAAAATACCCTCGACTTAAATAGGCTTAACGCCCGTTAGTCACGCCAGTTAGAGTGAGGGACCAACGCTGAGTAACGTTTCGCACTTAAGGACCAACGGTGCAATTTTTTTGGTCAAAGGACGAAACTCGATGGTCAACGTATACCACAAGGACGAATGGTGTAGTTTACTCTAAAAATAAACAACCTAATAATCTTCGCAAACTACCACTATTAATAACTGATGAACAAAATAAATAACTGATGAACATAACATATACCTTGTAACAATCTATTGTCCCACTTTTTAATGAATGCGGTACCTTCATTTGTCCGGGAGTTGCAGGCGGTGGTCTGCTTTTTCGATTTTTTCCTGAAGAGTTCTTCTATTTTTCGTCATCTAAAAATTTAAATAAAATAAGATTAAAATAATTCTAATTCTTCCGAGCGACGGATACTATATTTCTCCATCATTTTTATTAGAGTAAACTACACCATTCGTCCTTGTGGTATACGTTGACCATCAAGTTTCGTCCCTTGACCAAAAAAATTGCACCGTTGGTCCTTAACTGCGAAACGTTAGTCATCGTTGGTCCCTCACCCTAACTGGTTGGACTAACGGGCGTTAAGCCTTGTTAAGTGGAGGGTATTTTTGTCTTTTCACACTACATCTTCTTTAACCCACCATCTCCCCAAATAAAACTGCCCCTACCTATTTTTTTTCTCCTTCATCTGCATACCATCACTTTGTGCTTTTTCTTTTCTTTCTCGCTTCTTCCCATACCAACACACAAGTAGATCATTCTTCCTCTTTTGATAGTCAACTTCAAATCTATCATTATCACCCTCCTGTTCTTGGCCACTATTTCTCCCTAGACATCACGGGAAATCTTTAGAAGAGGCGGGGGAAAGAGATGGAATCTAAAAGTGGGTACTACCCTCGAAGCCCAAAGAAAGCAGAAGCAGGACCTCCTTGATGTTCATCTACTAATAGTAGTGTTTTTCCACAAGTTCTAATCACTATCACACACAATTTCACAAACATTAGGGTTTTATAAGTTAAGGTTTTCTCAAATTGATTGAGGGTTTTCTAATTCAGTGGTGATTAGCCAATTTCGATTGTTAATTTAGTTCAAGCTTCGGGTCCATTGTAATCGAGTCTCGGTGTGTTGTAGGATGAATTTGATTACGTATCTATGTGTGTGTTGTAGGGTGAATTTGAGAAGATACCCGATCGTAAAAGTGGTTAGAATTGTAATGAAATGAATTTGAAGAAACTTTGTTCTTGTTGCTCTTTCTAGTTAAAGAAAACCGATTTCAAATAACCTATTAATGTTTTCGTGGATTAAAAGTTTTAATAAAACGCTTTGATATTAAACTCGTGTGGTTAAACGGATTGAAGAACGACCCACGGTCGAAAGCCTCCGTGTAGCTTTGGTTCACGGCAACAACGACCCACAAGGTCGAAAGCTCTACTGCCGTCGCGCACCACCCCAAAGGGTGCGCTTGGTCTGTTCTTACGGTTCAAAGAACGACACACGGTGTGTTTGTTGCTCTTTATTCTTGCCACGCCTAAGAGGTGTTTGTTTTACAATCCGAACCTCAGCGGTGTTTATTTGTGTGTACACAGCAGCCCCACAGGGGTGCTTTTGGTTTGTTTGTTGCCCGCTATCACAACCCACCAAAAAGGGCATTCGGACCCTAGGGGATTGCTTTGACCCTAGCTTTCTTAAGGTGAGCCTTGTGATGGGATGGATTTGGCAAAGGTCACCATCAAGTTTCCATCTTCTAAACCCTTAAGGTGAGCCTTGTGATGGGATTGAATGATGGTGCAAGGAGACAATCATCAAAATGGAAATGGGTGGATTTTGAGATGAGAAGAGCGTAGGTTTTGTTTCCAGAAAAAAAAAGAAGCAGACAAGGATGGAAAGACGTGAACCTAGGTTTTTTTTTTGGAAGATGAAGATGTGAACCTGGGTTTTTTTTGTTGATGAAAAGACGAAAATACCCTCCACTTAACAAGGCTTAACGCCCGTTAGTCCAACCAGTTAGGGTGAGGGACCAACGATGACTAACGTTTCGCAGTTAAGGACCAACGGTGCAATTTTTTTGGTCAAGGGACGAAACTTGATGGTCAACGTATACCACAAGGACGAATGGTGTAGTTTACTCTTTTTATTATTATTTTCTTATTTGCCTAAAAATTTAAATAAAATAAGATTAAAATCAGATTATACAAAAATAATCTAAAAAATAAACTGATAAAATAATTTTCATTTTTTTTTTCTTATTTGCCTAAAAATTTAAATAAAATAAGATTAAAATCAGATTATTCAAAAATAAACTAAATATAACTGATGAATAATTTTAATTCTAAAAAATGCATATTTTTTTCTTTAATTCTAATAAACTAACACACAACTGATGAATACAAAAACTAAAATTAAAACAAAATTAAAACATAAATTAAAAAATAAATCATGAACTCACTTTTTGTTTTCATCTTTCCGAGTGCAAATCCTTCACTTTAAACTGTAAAATTGAGTGAAAATCGTGTTTTTTTTATCGGAAGAAACCCTAATTAGATCCCCAATTGTAGAGAGAGGATTTAGAGGTTTCCGAGTTTTTTGTAAGAGAAAAATGAGGGAATCTGAGAGTTGAGAGGGAACTGAAGAGTTGGTTTTGAGAGTTGTAATTACGATTATGCCACTTCTATTAGTAAAACACCGCTATATTTTTTTTAGTTTAAATACCACCTGTGAGATTGAAATCGGACGGACGAAATTTGTTTTTACACTTTTTATTTTATATCCGGGATCGCGTCTCAATGCTAGTAACTTGTGTTAAACATTTGTGAGTATATTTTAGGGTGAAAGTTTAAAAGACGCAACGTCTTTTCGAATTACACATCTACTAATATATTTTGTGAAAGGTCAAAAATTTAACATACTTTCAAATTTCACTCGATCTACCTAATACGACCTGTTGGTAGTAGGTTACTGGTCACCTTGGCGAAAAAATTTGCAGATTAGTCCTCTAGGACTAACGACCGTTAACTAGATGATAACGACCGTAAAAAAAAAAAAAAAAAAAAAAAAAAAACTTAAAATTTTTTTTAAAAAACGTAAACTTTATAAAAAAAACATAAAATATTTAAAAAAATTTATTTTTAAAAAATTTTTAAAAATGTAATTTTTTTAAAAAAAAAGTAAAATTTTTAAAAAAGCGTAAAATTTTTTAAAAAAACGAAATTTTTTTTAAAAAAGCGTAAAATTTTTTAATTTTTTTATATTTAAATTTTTTTTAAAAACGTAAAATTTTTTATAAAAAACGTAAAATTTTTAATTTTTTAAATTAAAAAACGTAAAATTTTTGAAATTTTAAAAAAAAGTAATTTTTTTTTAACGGTCATTATCATCTAGTTTAGCGATTCGTTAGTCCCAGAGGACTAATAGCAAGAAATTTTTCACCAGGGTGACGCAGAACCTACTACCAAGCGGTCATATTACCAGATCGAGTGAAATTGAAAGTATGTTACTAATTTTAATTCTTTAACAAAATATATTACCTAGGCGTGTAATTTTGAAAAAGACGTCATAAGTACTTTTAACTTTTCACCCTATATTTTATTTCCAAAATAACAAAAGAAAATTCGAAAAAAAAAAAAAAAAAAGGTAAAAACTGAACAGGAAGAGATTTTGGTAGGGGGACTCTTTAGAACCAACGGTTTGAAACACAATCTAACACACAAATTCAGCAAAACCAAGCTCAACTCAACTGTCAATCATCTTAATTTACAATATTCAATAAGAAGAAACATGACAATGCAAGCATTATCTGTATGCAACACTCACCCACCTCTTATCCCCTCCGCAAAACCCCTCAAAACATCCACAATTTCCACCTTCAAAACACATCACAAAACACCCAACAAATGCTACAAAAGACTATCTGTATTTGCTATCAAAGAAGAAGAAGAAGAAGAAGAATCAACACCTTCATGGGCCAAACCAGATTCCAATGAACCACCTCCATGGGCCAGGAACGAAGCCCAACAAGAATCTTCTTCTACTGGTGATCTTCCATTTGGTGTTTATTTGCTTGCTTCTGCTATTACTGCCATTGCCGCTGTAAGGTTTTTTTTTTTGGTGATGTTTGTTGGTTTTTGAGGTTAGTTTGATGGGAAGTGACATGGGTTTTTTTCTTTTGGTTTTGTAGATTGGGTCTGTGTTTGAGTATGTGAACCAAAAGCCGGTTTTCGGAGTGTTGGAATCGGATAGTATATTATATGCACCTGTGCTTGGGTTCTTTGCTATTACTGGTCTTCCAACTGCTGTAAGTTTGTGCTTTTTCTAATAAGCACTTCATAAAATTAAATACTATTGGGGGCCGTATCGGATTGTTTATCGATTGCCATTGATTATTTGAGTACTACCTATCTGCATATTACATTGTTTTAAAAGCATAATTTTATTCGTAAAACGTTGTTACGATAATTGCTATTGGTTTATGGAATCCCAAACATCCCCTAAAACTGCTTATGTTTTTCAAATATTTGCATATATAGTTTAAAATAAGCAATGGTCAGACTGATTATTCATAACTAAATATATAACCCTTAAAATTAGTTTGTATGAGCAATCTTAAAGATCATGATACCTACTTAAGTACTTATGTGATGAATGCAAATGGAATAATGAGAATTGTACGTTGTGATTCTAATAATTTGAAAAGGAAAATGATTCATCTTCCTACAAATCTTCCTAATTATCTTTGTAACTCAAAATGTGATGAAATTATTGGATGGTGAATTGGTGGGCCATTTCATTCATCCAATGATAATAAGACATTTTGAATTAGGAAGATAATTAAGAAGGTTTTTAGGAAGATAAATCATTTCCGATTAGAAAATCATAATCAGTGAATACAATTTAGAATCACAATAGTGCACGCCCACACACTCCCTTTATTATACTATTTACTAGACCAAGTTATGATAAAATCCAAATAATTCATCAACGTGCATCATCACAGGTTTTCCTTTCATACTTAAATGGTTTTGAGATAACACACAAATGATACGTTACGTTTTATCAACCGAATAGCACACTCGTAATTTCAAGTATTTATGACATAATGGCTGGAAAAGAATGTTATCACTGAGAACGTTTGTGGCTTTGATGACCGTAATTTTTGGATTTGAATAGTGTAGGACCTTTGATATATGGTATATACGTTTTGGAAAGAAGTGCTTCTTAGAAAGTAAGGGGAAATTTTTATTTGTGTTTAAATATATAGTTGCCGTAATCAGTTGAACTGTGTGGGTAGAAGTGACTATGGTTCTAACTTTCTGATTATTTAGGATCCAATTCTGACTTGAATAATTAGGTAACTAGGTTCAAAGCTGTTCAAGTTTCTAACAATCATCAACCGATTATCTGCCTTCGATTCCAAAAGTCACAATAATCAAAAGACACACTGAAACACCACCTTAATACACTACAGTTTTTTTTTTTTTTTTTTTTTTGCACTTCTATGATCTTAATTCAAGTGTCAGCTGTACATAAGACTCATTTTGGTATCTTGTTAACAACTTACCGATCCTAATAATTATACCTCGCACCATTTAATATGAATATCCTAGCGTGAGTTGACCCAACTTACATCAGCTGACATTAGCCGAAAAAACAGGGTTACCTTTGGTTCAAATCTGTTCAAGTTGCGAATAAGGAGGCAGAGGAACAAGACAGGAGAGACGGTTACCGCTAGGTTATTGATTGCATACTGTTCTATGTAAATTTTTATTTTGTCTTTTCAATAATTCTTGTAACCAATAATAAATATGTGTTTCTTTTTTGGCTTATTAAAGGAATGTATAATGATATATGAGAAAATCATCGTATGTTGAATTGTTTGATATGCGGGTCATTACTTATGACGGTTTATATAGTTTCTAACCAACTTTGATCAATTTATCGGTTAAGGGCCATACCGAGGTAGAAAAACATTCAGTTTATTTGCAAGGGGTCTTTCAGGCTGATTTTTTATGTTGTATCGTTATTCAGGCTAATTCCCAATGTTGGCATTGACCTATATAGGCACTTTGAATCCGAAAATGTTGGGTATTTTTCTCTTGGATTGTACTACATAGGTAACGGTGTTGGCCATACTTTGGCATTGCATATAATCTGCCAAACTTCAGATTCTCTTTTGTTTTACCGGGCTCAGTTCTAGGAGGAGTTCTTGGTGTTCATCAGACATGTAGTTTAAAGAAATCAATCTTGTTGCTTTCACAACAACTCGTATATTTCTATTTGTTTGGTTGCTTAATATCTTAAAGAATGATAGTTTTTGTCTTTACCACGCAGCATTATTTCCAAGTAAGTCTGATTCCCTTTGGCCGTAACTATTTTATCTTGTAAAGGGTGTTGGATATTTTAGTGTAATTGGATTAACTTGTTTTGACCAATTTCATCATAATAATACATCATTTAGGTTTGGTGGTCTGGTCTTGCACTCTTAATTTATTATGATCAGTGGTTCCCAAGGACGGAGTCAGGCGGCGCCCCTGTCAGCAGGTCCAGGGCGGCAGGCGCTGAGGTCAGAGGCGAGCCCTGTGGGTCGAGTGCTGGTCACTGGAAATTTTTATTTCCACTAAGTTGTTATGTAAAGTTAATTCACCTGAATTTTCATTTCACAAGTAGTAATGATTCTATTGAACGTTTGATTCTCTGAAGTTATGTATGTTTCTCTCAAGCTATGTTCATCGCCAGAAATTAACTTTCGAAATTGAGGGACATAACTCGACAACTTAGAAACCCTAAAACTGTATAAGCAGTTATCCGTATCTTCATTATATATGGTTATTTGGTCGTTATTATTAACTAACGGGTTCGATATCTCGACACACATACGTAAAATTTCATTCTCTCGAATTGTATCCGATTGAATAATTTGGTAGAACCGCCAATTGATTTGATCTGAAAGTGATTACACGCCTTCGTAGATTAAGATATCCACCTGGTGTTCGTTATTACCCTATATCCCTACAAAGGGTAACCTACCCATGATTATAGTAATAGTATGGTTTTGTTGTTTTTAGGCCACACCTGTTAAAAGGTCGATTCGGGTGCATAATCGGTGGCAGATGAAATAAATTGACAAAGGTATGCACTGTCTTAAACTCTTAGTAAGTTCTAAAATCTACACTACAAAACACAGCATCACTTTAGTACAAATTTGACTTCGCGGGAAACTGACTCTAATCCATAAAGTTAGCCGTTTTAACGCATTACCCATTAGCCATCTCTAAGAAGGACTAATCGCTCGTAAGATTTTTTATTTTTATTTATTTATTATTATTTTTTTAAATCCTAATCCTAATAGGTAAAAAGAAAAAACTTCATCGCTTGGTATCTTGTATTTATGCAATGCTACAATCACTAGCATTTAAAAAAGAGGACAATAGCTTTGCTACAAGATCCAATGAAACAAGAGTTTCTTTATTACCTTTTAATCCGACAATTTCGTGTTAGAATTTTACATGACACTACCTAAGGTTCAAGTCTTTTTCAAGCCATTCTAGAATTTATATATTGTATTCACATACGAGAGTGTGTCATAAGCACAAAAGCCACACTCCCCCAAGTGTCTCATCTTACAAAATTCTAACATGGTTCATGATTCTCCTGGATCACTGGAGGCTTGTGGTGACCACACACTTCCTATTAAGAAAGAAACAAGCCGAGTGGAGCGATTACAAAGAGCTCAGTGGTTACGGGCAGCCATATTAGGAGCTAATGATGGTTTACTATCTACCACATCTTTGATGATGGGCGTTGGTGCAGCCAAAGAAGATCGATGGTTCATGATTCTTTCAGGTGTAGCTGGAGCTATTGCTGGTGCATGCAGCATGGCTGTAGGTGAATTCGTTTCAGTTTCAACTCAGAGAGATATCGAGCTTGCTGTGAATCAAGAACACCCATTTAAGGAAACCTCCAAATTACAAGAAATCAAGCTTGAAATCCCCAAAAATGATCATCCCATTGATGTAT
Source organism: Chrysanthemum lavandulifolium (assembly GCA_022545495.1). Classification (NCBI taxonomy): domain Eukaryota; kingdom Viridiplantae; phylum Streptophyta; class Magnoliopsida; order Asterales; family Asteraceae; genus Chrysanthemum; species Chrysanthemum lavandulifolium. Next base: position 157,356,290 of record CM040243.1, read on the forward strand.
GTATACCAGCAAAGTCTCCGGTGGTGAAGGTCATACTAACTGATACTCAAGGAAAGACAAAAGAAGATGAAAAACAACAGGTGCCAAATCCTTATAAGGCAGGGGTAGCTTCTGCCTCGGCATTTTTGTGTGGTTCTTTGTTCCCATTGGCGGCAGCTATGGCAGTTAATGACTATACTACTAGAATTGTAGTGATAGTTATAGTTACATCTATCGCATTAGCTTTGTTTGGCGGCCTAGGGGCGGTTGTGGGCGGGTCTTGTGTGAGGGCCTCCGCGGCTCGTATGCTTGTGGGAGGGTGGATTTCCATGGCTGTTACTTATGGTTTATTGAAACCATTGGATAAGATTACTGATGAGAAAATGGGTCACAACGATGATTGATCATGTCAATGCAAATAAGTTGGTATATATTTGAATTTTTATGCTATGAAACATGTTTGAACTTTCAAGTATGAATATTTTCCAATCTCTGTCTTTTCAATCTTCAAAAGAAAACAAAATATTAGATGACCCAAGAATCCAAACAACATTTATTTGATTCTAAACGTTCAAAAACATTGTCCTAAATCGCTGCACAGAATGTTAATGATGTCTTTTGACTGCAAATAGGACCAAACAAATGTAATGAACTTACTGACTGATTTATTTGATTATAATCCTTTTGCCAAATTCAATATTCATCTTTCTATCTTAATTTGTTTAAAATAAGTATAAGTATCTGCTAATATTTCAGTCAGTCAAAATGTTTTTAAAATATTAAGATGATATTTTAAAAAGGGTTATGGTACAAAAAAAGAAATTAAAGTTTCCCAAAAATTTGTCTTAAGTTACTATAGTTTCATTTTGTTCATTCGAGCATCGAACTTCAAACTTTGTTCACCTGCAAGCATCGAATTTAAAAAATATACGCTCGAGTTATTAAACCAAACTTTGTTCGCTAGATTCTCGAACTAATCAAAAACATACATTCGGGTTCTTGACTAACACCGAATTTTTCAAGTGTATGCTTTCAAAAGCTCAAGATGCCAAGCCGAACAAACGAAACTATGTAAACTTAGGACAAATTTTTAGGAAACTTTAGTAACTTTTTTGTACCATAACCTTTTTAAAAAGTGTGTGGAATTAAATAATGAATGTATCATTTGAGACGGAAAGAGTGGCAAGTATAGAATGAAAAGACCACAGAAACCCGACTAGCTTTTTATGACCTTTGCAAGGCAAAGATTTATTAAAGAAATCCGACTAGTTGGAAGGAGTACAAACAAGACAATATTACATCGATCAATATTTTGTTTGGTCTACCTTGACATTGTTTTCGGTATGGCCAACAATACGCACTTTGTATTTGATCATCAATTATATAGAAGTGCACCGTGGACGCTCAGTTAGCCATTTGATTACAACTTGCTAGATGATAATGTATTAAAGACACATCATTTATTACGTATCACATATATACGTTCAAATTACTACGTCAATATATCTAACCGTCCATCGTCTAAACATGACCAATTGTTAATAACATAAATCTCACGATCTTCATATCAAGCAAATGAATACCATCACGAAAAGAGCCATATATGTAGCTGACTAGCTACCAATTTAGTGTAAAAAAAAAAGTTCTAAAAAAAGTACTCCGTATATCGTTTGATAGAGGTTATTGTGAGAACTGTGAGGTTTGTTTTGTTTTTCAACGACGTACGTAAGAAGTTTAAAATGTAACAAAAGTTCAATCTATGAGGAAAAGAAGACGATGAAATGCGATTTCTTTTTCGAAAAGGCAATAAAATTCAACTTATGACAAAAAAAAATGAAATTTTTGTCAAATGTAACGGTTAAGGAGAGTAAGAATCTGTCATTCGCTCAGTAAATTTCCAAAAATATAGGATGTATGGTATTTTTCTAATCAACGTGAATGTAACGATTATCACACATCATCAAATCAAATATTTTGCATTACATTTATTCGCAATTTTCTGAATACAAAAATACATTGAACGTATGTGTGAAAAGATGGACATGTCGAAAATTTAAGACGGCATGTGATGAGCATGGGCATGGAGCAGTAGTGGTTCTCATTTACTATAAAAACTACTCTTCCTATAACAGATTTCTTAAATGAACAAATGTCAAACAAGTTATATATCATCATCGACACTTGTAACTAGTTTGAATTATTGCGGCTTTTGTGAGACTTTTTCATTAAATCATTGCTTCAGAGGCTGAAAGCTTAATTGGCATGAAAACACAGTATGGAACCAACTTTGCCTGTTCTCCCAAGACTTGATCGCCTTGATCGTCTGGTATAACCGTATAACCAACTAATTTATTGTTTTTGTTCAAATGTTATTATGAAAAGTGAACGTACTGTTGTTTCAGTTGGAGCTATTGGAAGAGAAACGCACTCAATCAAGAAGGTTTGGATCTATCACGGCCAACAATGACGATGATACTGATGACAATGATTATAAAGAAAAGAGTATGAACCACTTGAGTTGCAAAACGTTGTCCTCAGCCCTAGAAGATGTTCATCAGAAAGGCACTCTTATTGATCGAGTTGCAATGCTTGAGAATCGTGTGCTACAGGTATTACTTCACTTTAGATTTGATTATTTTTGCCTAATTACCAAATCCAAATGAATGTTTATACACTAATTTGCACTAAATTTGATCATTTGTGTTATGCAGCAAGCTTTTTGTCAAAGATTTAATGAAATGCTTTTGCTCTTTTTTATTTATTTATTTAATTATTTTGTAGTTAAGCCTAGATATGGACGAGGGGAGCACATCTAGATCGAGCTCATCGACTGCTTATGCTACAAAGGTAAAGCTTGTTTCATATCACTGTGTCTTTAATTTGTTTCATGAAAATAATACAATTCAACTTAAAGAGTTAGAGTTGTCGAAAAACAGTGTACCTAGGTTTTCATTTGTCTCAAGATGATCATAATATACATTTATCCAGTAGTACAAAGTATTTAACTTATCATCTGCTTCTACCCCAAAATTGACTTTTTGTTTTTGCCGGCCAGATCACCTTTTCATTTATGTTTGTTTTTTAAAAGGCTCTGAATCTGAATCTAAACTGCACATCTAAATCTGAATTTGAGGCGTAAATGTATGAATCTGACCGCATCTGAACGGGAAAAAAAACTCATGTTTGAACCGCACATTTGCTTGCTTCGTCTAATTTTCTTTTTGTTATTTTTGTGTCAACCAAAAGCGCAACAAGAGGCGTTAAGACACCCTCTCAGTCTGCACTATTCGGATCTTATCGCCGACCGCGTCTGAACCGAAAAAAAAACAAACGATCTGACATGCCAAAATGTCTAACCGTATCTGGACGGTTCAAATTTCTTCGGAAAAGCCAAAAGCTTTTGACAAAAACTTTTAACATTACTCTTAACTTCATTAAACAACAATATAAAAATACTATAAAAGTTTGATATTGAAAAATCTGAAGTCTTTTAAAATAAGCTATTCACTAGCCTTTCGCATCAATACTAAAAAGTTATATGAAAGATTTTTCTAAATAGTGAAAAACTTTATAAAAAGCAAGCGGGAAAAAAATAAAATAATAACGTCTTTTCAATTCTGGGGTTGAAAACATACTTTTTATCAACATATATCATCGCGTCTTTCGATTTTGTTCGACTTCACCCATACGATCGATTTATATTAATATAATATTATATTAAATAATATTATTTTATTACTGATATGGGTAAAGTTTCGAACAACATTCGAAAGATGCGTGCCAGATATGTTGATAAAAAAATATGTGTTTCAACACTCAGAATTGAGAAAGACGTGTTATTTTATGGCTTTTACCCTAAGCAAGCATTGCCGATTTTCTTAGTAACTTAAAACTAAGTAATCTTATTTTACCAATAAATATAATCTAATAGAAAATGTATTAAAAGTTCAACGCATTAAATCTTATCTTACTATCTTATAATGGAGGAATGCCTTCTATATACTTAAAAATTCATCTTGCTACATATAGAAATTCAATTGTACTACATAACTTACAAGTCTTAAAGCTAATGTACAAAATACAAAGCACTATTAATGTGATTAAGATATTTAATGTATTTAATTAATTAACTGGTTAATAAATAGAATTAATACAGTTATTAAAACACCCATTATATAAAAAAAATACAAATTATCAAAAATATTGTACAATCAACTTAAATATAATTCTTACATTAAATGTCATTAATACAAATAATAAAGCACATTATACAAATACGCAGTTCGAACGAACGGGCCAACGGCTCGAGCGACGAACGGACACGGCCAATGTGCTCGAAAGCACGAACGGACACGGGCCGCTCGAGCCCGAACGGACATGGGCCAACATGCTCGAGGCCGAACGAGCACGGGCTAAATGAAATTCTTGATATTGTCAAAAAGAACATAATAAACTAAAATATTAATTCACCGGAAAATTTTATTTCAAAATAACCGCTGCCGTAACGCGGTAATACAATGCTAGTATAGTATGATTCATTGTTATTAAACCTTTCAAGATAATAACAAAATGCAGATAAAAAAATAAATAAAACAAAAAAAAAAAACGCCGGATTTGTGAGATTACTGATTAATGTAACTTTATATGTCCAAAATGCACATTTAGAAATCTGTTTCAAAGAGAAGCATCACGTAATTAATTAGTTCCGAGACTTCTAACAACTCCTCTCTTATTGCTACCATTGGGTATCATCGCGCATTTCTTTATCGGACATGATTTCTTTATATATATGCTTATATGAAGTTGTGGGTTGCCTTTCCTAAATAACTGAAAAGCCACGTTTTAGGTTTTATCAAAACATTTAAGGTTAATTTCATCATCCAATTATTTATTATATACGACATTAGCAAGAAACTTTTAAAGTACGTGGTGATGATTGATGGGGGTACGACTTCGTGTCTGGCTAGCTCACTCTATCATTGAATACACATCAATTAACATGGTCGCTTTCATGGTCTTTTTGTTAACGGATATGTTATACAAATCCTCCCTATATTATTACATCAATAGGTTTTGGTTAAACCGTACAACCCGCGATACATGCCGTACAAGCCGATGATGCATCCAATGATTGGATACCCTCCCTATAAGAGGCGTGGATAACTCACGCTTTTGGTTAATTTTACAAAACAACTTGACGTAGGTTTTTTGGCATAAAATTGGTGACGAGTTGTCAGTTTTACTTATATTGTCAGTGCATCCTCCTCCCACCCAACCCACCAAATTAAAGCTATTTACATTTATATATTTGGATTTGACGACAACCAAAAAGCAACACAACACACATGTTAAACGTGGGTGTGCATTACGTGTATTGTTATAACATTATGAAACTTAATTCTAAATTTTCAAGTATATTGAACTTAGTTATGAGCATATGGTAACAATGTATATCTATATCTCTAGTCCAAAATTCATTTGATTCGTGAAGGGGCTAATTAGGGTGTTCATTTGTTTGAAACCGGATAAAATGACTGATACAGCTTTGAGCTCTGCTTCCAAATGGGACCGTTAACCATTTACAAACACGAGAATTTTCTATGTTAAAACTAAAAGTATATACTGTATATGGAATACTAAATGATAGTAATTATAATTTTCTAGCTGAAGTTTTTAGAAATAAAGTTCTGATCGATTGTAATTCAGTCAAACTGAATATTCCATTATGGACTATGGTCGATACATTGGCTTTTATTTTGTTGTTAGGGGCCGATTTCTGTATTTCGTATGTTAACTTTGTATGCCATTATCTTTGCGCGACTGTTCTTAACGGATGTATCCATGATCCATCCATAGTTACTAGATAAAACATCTATTCCGTGTGAAATTGTGAACACCTCATTTTCTCATAAAGAAGCACGTACAGGATTATTGAAGTTACAATTGTTTCATGTATAGAATATCCGTTTAGGGACCCGATATATTGCATGATATAGCAATAATTAATACTAATGTTTATCTTACGGGAGGTGATTTACACATTCACATTTTTTATTGGGACACTCAACTGTACAAGCAGTTAAAGCATAGTGTAAGCATTGTACAAGTATGTAATGCATAAAATTGAGTGTCCCACTCAAAAGTGTGAGTATGCAAATCATTTCCCTTGTTTGATTACATTGGTTAATGTTTTGGTATGATTAATTTACAGGAAGAAAAAGAACTCTCAGTTGACAAGTGTTCTTCAAAATCAAATGGCAAAGGAAAGAGAAGAAGGGTGCACTTTAAATGGATGGGGTGGTTTGCTATGAAATGCTAGTTCATATATATATTCCCAGTTTCTTTTTCTATAACTTCATTTAGCAACATTACAATATGTGTGTGTATGTAACATATCAATATTTATGGCAAAAAGGGCATAGTGAAGAGAAAGCTATGCATGGAGTTGTGTGCTTTTGGTGTTCATGGTATTGCGGTAATTAGTGTTACATCACACCCGCTGTAATGCAAATGAACCATTCTTACCTTATGCTTGCTAGAACACACAAATATGTTAATATAAAATGATATAAAAAATGATATATTTTTGAGTGTCAAAAGTTGCAGACTATATAATATCAGACTGAAACCGTGTTTGCAATTGTCTATTTAAAGATACTAGCAGAATCTTGCGTTGCTGCATGAGTCTTTAAATAAAATTTTCCGATAAATCGTGATTTTAGTTTATTATTTTTTTGACAACAAATTTACGGGATCAAGAATTTTGTTTAGCCGCGCTTTTGGGCTCGAACCATTTGGCCCATTCTCGCTCATTTCGCCCGTTTGGTAGTGTCATTTCGCTCGACCGTTTGAACTCAGACTGTTCGCACCATTCACCTGTTGCTTGGTTCGGAACTGAATATTCAGATAACGTCTTTATTATTTTTATTAGTGACAATTAATGCATCTAATGTGTTTAAGTTGGTTGTCACAATACGATTGATAATTTGTATTTCTTGTGTAAGGTGTTTTAATAATCTGCATTAATTGTATTTATTGACATGTTAATTAATTAACTACATTAAATATCTTGAACACATTAATAGTGCTTTGTAAGACTTGTAAGTCTTAAAATTAAGATTGATGAGAAAGATCACTAATAGTGCATTGTTTATTGTACAATAGACTTTGTATTTTGTAAGTTTTAATTTTAAGACTATGAGGAGAAAGATTGATTCATGTATTATAAGTAGTATATACATTAGAGCTAATAAGTCTGTACGCACTAAGCATGCGTGTTTACTAATTTTGTGGAAGACATTTTAAATGGAAGCATGTCCAAGGTGACTTGTATTAAACTGGTAAACTGATAAAGATTTTCTTTAATAATAGGTGAGTCAGATGTACTCGGTTGAACCGCGCGAATTATCCTCGTGATTGTATCCGACCATTTCCTTAGGCCACCAAATTTCAAAAGCCGTGTGATGTGCCGGTTTGTTTTGGCAAAGTAGTCATCTAAGTAATTAGTCCGTCAACAGTGAATGGTTTATAATGAGAGGTAATATTCCTTAAGGATAATATTGAGTCATGTACTCGTAAATAGTAACGGGATTTTATGGCGACAGATCCTTTTGTGTTATAAAAAAGTTTATGAGTTATAAATGAAAAATAATAAATGTTTGAAAATTTGAGGATTAAACATAATGTTTTGAAACCCGGTTCGACCCGGGGTTGAACCGTTCCAGTCAAAAAACAGGTCAATTTAAACCGAGTCAACCCGACTGGTTGGGTAAAAAACGGGTTAAATTAAACTGGGTCAACCCACCGGGTTTGAAGCGTCTCAGGTCAACCTAGTTTTCGATATGTATTAATAGTTTCTTAAATTTTAAATATATGTTTTCAACATATCCTATTTTAGTTTCAACTTTTCATTTTTTACTTTTGGCTTTTCTTTTATATATAATATAGCGGAGAGTATATATTCGCGGATTAACCGGATATATAATAGATCTCAAGAGACCGATTCATCAAGAGACTCATATCGGTTTCAACGGGGCCTCTCCTGCTCATTTTCGGATGGCTTTTATTGGTTAATTTAAGCAATCGGCGACACCGGTTCCGGTTGAACCCGTTGGTCCAATCGATTTTCAAAACTATATGTACCATCAACTTGTTAGCTTGTATGAAACTTTGTGTATTTTATTAATTTGTATAATGTGTATAATAACATGTATTTTTTATTTTTAGGTGTTTTAAAAATAACATTAATTAGTTGTTTAATTATTTTATATTTTAGATTATGTTATAGTTTGTTTAAATTATACATCATGAAAATTTTATTGTACTTTTTAGTAAGGGGTGTTTTAATTGGTTGTTTTTAATTTGGTAGATATACTTTTAATTTGTTGTATAATATGAATAAATTATTGTGCTTTTAAGTAATGAAGTGTTTTAATAAGAGTATTAATTATTTAATCACACCATACATTTCTCTCACTTTTAACTTTCAAAATTTCACTTTTAAAGGTTTGACCATTCTTTTTATATGTAGTATAGATTTATATATCTATAATACTTATAATCATCGTTAATATCTTGAATCTTAAAAACTCAAATTAATATAGTTTGCCTAAATTACCCTAAATATCTTTTAATACACTTTAAGTTTGATCAATTTTAGAGTTGGCAACTTTTAAAAAACAAACACTATATTAATTTTTAAAAATACGCGCTTAGCCAAACCAGCCCAGTTGGCTGGTCAATCTCAGAAAGAAGATAGGCCGGCAAACCGAAGACGTACGACCAACACACGCTTTGCATCAAAAGTCGAACCAGAATCACGATTTCGCAAATATAATTATTTGTCACTATACACCGTCGCTTTGCGCGAATTAGTTATTAGTAACATGTGCATATATGTTGATCACAAGTTCTGACATTTACATACTATGCATAATTTTTCATGTTTCAGTATATTTAAAATGGGTAAATCGCATAAAAAAAGTAGCATACTTAAGGTCAATTTTAATTTTAGGTATTTAACTTTATTTTTCTCAATTTACGGTATCTACAATTTTTGTGCAACATAAGGTTTTTTTGACTTTTCAAAAGTTGTTATCGACCATATTTTGGATGAATTGGTTAATTAATGATATATCGTTATAATTGAGCATTTAAAAGTCGTTTCGGCAAAAATTATGACTCGTAATCGCTTTTGAAAAGTCGAAAAACCTTGTATTGCACAAAAAATAACCATGATACCATAAATTGAGAGAAAAAAAGTTGAGTACTTAACATTATAACTCACCTTAAGTGAGATGGCTTTTTATGCTATTTGCCATTCAAATTTGATCACACAACTATTTCATTACCCGGCAAAGTGGTGGTTTCATTTCGCATATTGAAGATCAGTCGCTGATGCAGAAATTAATCATAAGAATACAAGATATGTACTTTTAAAAAAATAGATATTTACATCTACTATTTTTAAACTTTGTTATAACATCTATATCATTTAAAATTTATAGTTGTTTCAATATACTTTTAAAATTTTAAAATAGACAAATGTATTCCAAACATATTTTTATATCTTATTTAAATACATTTTATATCAAAAGCTATTATTATATCAAAAGGCTCGCGTCAAGTGTAATATTGAAGGAGATGAGAATTCTAAATTTTTTTTTCATGGCTTGATCAATCAAAAAAGGAGGTCTCAGTCTATTACAGGTATTATGCACGAAGGAGTTTGGATTACGGATCCAATTCTTATTAAGGACACTGATGCAGGTTTTACTGACCAGGTTTTAATATTTATAATTACTCGTTATACCTATGGTCTACCCTAATGCACTAACGGGCAGTATACCCGGTCGTGTGTAGTGTAGTATTCGGTAAAACCGAGGTCGTCCCAAGAGCTATGTGTGTGGATTTAAACTAAGCCTAAGTGTCACAGATTTTAATATGATTTCGATATTGAATTAACTAATTAACTACTAGAGCAAATAAATGCGAGGGTTGTGATCAATAGAGGAGAGGGGTGCCAACCTAGTTAATCATCCTAATTAGTAATGTTCACGTCTAATTACTTTCAATTACTTGGTGGGTCAAAGTCGCTGGGACAAAGATTTGGTCAATTCGTCCTAACCTATCGCAAAGGGTGCCACTAGAGAAGTCGGTGTCCCTCATAAGTCCAGTTGTTCTGGTCCCTGCCAAGTCATTAAGCACCGCTACATGCTAGATTCATAATAGTGAGTGCCGGGCGCTAGCAACTTAAACACTCACCCTTACTTCTTAAGTTCATCAAAACGGTAGGTGATCAGTTGGTCAAATCGCACAAGTAGAAAGGGTCGTCAGTTGGTCATATCTTACCCTTCCCGTGTCAGTCTACTTACTTAGGGTCAGTTGGTCATATCTCCTAAGTAACTAGCCTCTACCGCCATTCAAAACTACCGAAACAAGGGTAACTACCAACAAACTATGCATGCATAAACTTAGAAATAATTATATGGAATCAATGTAAACGCAAACAAAACAATTAAGGAATCATAACTAGGCCAACACCTCTAGAAGGAGTTACGCCGTATCTTCAATAAATCTTGGTTATGCCGTAGTTGTTGCATGAGTTACGGCGTAATTAGTAGCGGCGCGGAACCTCATTTGACCTAATATGGTTACATCGTAATCTTGGATAGAGTTACGCCGTAATCTTTTGTTAAGTTGGTTTTCTGAGCCACGCTTTAGTTACGGCGTAATGTGAGAGAGGAGTTACGCCGTAACTTCTTCAAAGTGAGCATACTATGATAAATCTTTAATAAACTCTCCAAATCCGCGTCTCTTTAGCTCCAATGCTCGTAATTTACCTGAAAGTGAAATATAATGGAAAACAAGCGTAAATTCATATAAATGATATAAATATCAAGCATTATCGGGGGAAATTGACACTTAATATTCAAGATAATTTGAGTTTGTTAACTCGTTTTTTGTCTCAAGTTCGATGCCTCAGGGAGCGAATTCTTTATTTTTCACCCTCATTCCAAAGGTTAGTAACCCTCTTTTTATCAAATACTTTCGTCCTATTTCTCCTATTGGTATTCACTATAAGATTATCGCTAAGATTTTAGCTAATCGGCTTTCTAAAGTGATTGACAAGATTGTAAGCCAAGAGCAATCCGCTTTTATATCTGGCCATCAAATTCTTGATGGTCCGATCATTCTCAGTGAGGTCATTGATTGGTTCAGAAAAAGTAAAAAAAAAGTTATTAATCTTCAAACTAGACTTAGAAAAGGCCTTCGATTCGGTTAGTTGGAAGTACTAGGAGTTTTTTTTAGTTTTCCTTGGTTTCGGTTATAAGTGGTGTTCCTAGATTAAAGCATGTTTGCAATCGTCTAGAGATTCAGTATTGGTTAATGGTAGTCCTACTTCCGAATTTTCTATTAAACGCGGGCTTAGACAAGGGGATCCTCTTTCGACTTTTCTTTTCATCCTTGTTATGCAGGGTCTTCATAGTGCTCTTTCTAATTAAGTTGGATCAGGCCTTATCAGAGGTTTCAAAATAGGGCATTCGGACATTACTCTTTTTTACCTTTTTTTTATGCAGACGATGTGATTATCTGTTACACCCCGTGCCCGCTTTGACCGAAAACTTGAAACTTTTGACTTGACTATAACGGAACTTCTGTTACTCTTTAATAAACTGATAAAAATCTATTACAAAACAACCCTTGAGACTAATTTTAAATGAAACTAGACTCAAAGACCTTTAAAAAATGGGTGGCATGACCTCTAACGACTTACGTTTTATTTTATACAAAATAAATAAAACGACAAAAAATCTGCCAAACATCAAAATTATGGTCTGAGCATAGATCTTAAGATCTATGCTCAGGAAAGAAACTCTTTAAAGTTAACTTTATGGGCTGAGCATAGATCTTAAGATCTATGCTCAGGAAAGAAACTCTTGAACTTAAAATTTCTGGATTGAGCATAGATCTTAAGATCTATGCTCAGGGAAGAGCTTTTTCAAAATTTTCGAAAAACTAACTTACCGAACACGACTCTACATGAAGACTTCCAGAAATCATTTACACATCATAAAACTCCATCTTCATAATATTCATGGTCTCAAAGATCCACGGAAATGTACTTTACAAGTATACGGGTGTCTTTGCCAAAACACCCATTTTGACCCATTTGCAATGTAACTTTAACATAACCTTTTACATACATTAAATCTAGTAATTGACTCTTAACCATTACAAAGACTTGAAACTATAAACATTAAACCTTTTTTGACTCTCGGGGGACAACCTTGTCATGAGCTCGGTATCTACCTAAGCTCTAATGTCTTATCAATCTTCTAAACTTTCGCATAATCCAACCTTAACCCTTAGTTTCAAGCATTTCCTTTCCTTCACGTTTAAACCTACAAAATATTAACATCTTAAACCGTAAGCACAAGGTTTAGTAAGTAAAGCGTTCATAACATGTTATCATAGACATTCATACATTATACATCATAACTCATTAACCATTGCAAATCATTAAACATTAACACGTACATTGATTCACTTAAGTAAAACATTTCCTTTGGGTCAACATCAACATACCTTAGCCTAATCCACCTTGCCTAACCTTCTTGTCTAGTTAAGCCAAACTAGTCTCAACCACACTTTACATAAACATATATTCAATTACCCCATTCCTTAGCATAACAAAATCACATAACATATAATTTGTAAAATCATATAACATATAATGACCGGGTTACTTACCTTGATTCCAAGCTAGTGAAACCAAAGACATCATCATCATCCTCTAACATCATCATTACCTTCCACTCTTGTCATATAAGCCACTATCACTAAAGGCACATATACATAATCAAAATACAAAACCATGATTATCCCAATCATAGATTTTCCTTAAGCCCATCTAATTATTATATAATCATGCCATGATTACATGGTAATTAGCCCCATCAATTTATTAGCTTAATGCAATAATACTTACACCAATTTTATAATAACTTCTTAATTAAGCTTATGAACATCATTTACCCAATTCCCCTTAATTAGGGTGCATGAACCCTAATCTCAATCTCATCAATTGATCATCAATTAAGGTTACTTACTTGAGTATGGGCATAGCTAGGTACATTATACATGCACTAGGGCTTCAATCTTCCATCAATAATCACCAAAGCCACTTTGGCATTTCCCTCCCTTTTCTCTTCACGTCACACACACCCACACACTACACATTTCGGAAGTCTACTGATATTTGGAGAAGTATCCAGATATTAGTAGTTGGCAACTTTGCCTAAATGGCACATTAGGTCCCTCAAGTCCTGTTTCATTCCATTTTAGCCACAAACACTTATTAACACATTTAACACTTGGCAACTTAGATCCCTTAAGTACTTTTTCCTTATAAATGTGACACGTCATATTTTGTATAACCATTTACATAACATTAATACTTATATTTACTATCGGGTTTGAGTAACCAATCCCGTAAGTCCTTTGAACTTATAGAAGTCATGGTCAACCATTCAAATGGCATTCTTGTAATAAAATGCTTAGGCCCGGTTTCAGAGCGTTATAATTCTACCCCTTATTTAGATTTCGTCCCCAAAATCTCTCATCTATTGCCACTCAAAACTTAATCTCCTAGCATTCCTCGTTCTTACTACTTCCCGTTCTTCTTGTCTATTTAGTCGCAACGCTCTAAGTGATCTAGCAACGCTAAGCACACTATAACACAACACATATCCTTAATCCACTTTACTTTTGCTTAACTACCATAACCAAACAATTCTTTTTCTTACAAATAAGCCGTAAAAATATTTATTTATATTTTATGATCTTCTAATGTTTTGTCGATAATAAACGTAAAAATCATTTTAACGAAACAAACAAAATACGTAAATGGTTTGAGCCAATAGTTTACTAACACACTTACGTTTTCACATAAAACACTAAACAAGAAAAAGTGATTTGATGATTTAGTAATACATATGTACAACAACTAGTGTTTACATATTGGGTAAATATATACATAACTAATATGTATTATAATGGGTAAATATAAATGGGTAGAAGTTTAAAGTATTTGACCCATTGACCAAATAAATTGAATATAGTTGGGTAAAACCCAAAGTCCATGACCTATACCCATGGAGTATAACCCATAACCCATTGCATGACATCATGCATAAGTCATAAATGGGTATTATCCATGACCCATGGTTTTAGCCCATGACCCATGGACTAGATGCATTGCATCTTGTAGATACATTGCATCTTGTAGATACATTGCATCTTGTAGATACATTGCATCTTGTAGATACATTGCATCTTGTAGATACATTGTATCTATTTGGATGCCCATGGTCCAAAGTCTAGGACCCATGACCCATAACCCAAAACCCATGGGCAAGAGGGCGCCCCACGGATCCCCTGAATCTGATGGACGGATCCTCAGTGAGGATCCGTGGGATCCGTGGAACAGTAGCTAAATTTCTTCTATAAATAGTGAGCCATTTCTTCATTTTGGGTTGCCCTTCCCACACATACTTTCTCCTAGTATTGTAAACCTTCTAACCTCATATCCTAAAGGATCTCTCTATCTAGTTTGTGTTTTGGTTTTTGTGTGATTCTCTAGGTTCCTCTTAAAGGCGAGATCACCACCTCTTGAAGTCAACCAAGCTCAAGTCCATGAGTTGCCATGCTTCGTCATCATCAAGACTACTAAGGTTCTCTTGTTGATAGTTCTTTCTTCCTCCATAGAAGTGTTTTTTCAAAGGCATTAGTGAAGGATACCAAAAGTGTCAAGACGAAAGCATTAGTGAAAGGTGCTTAAACGACCGTGTCAAAGGCATTAGTGAAGGATGCCAAAGGAGTCAAGATGAAGGAATTAGTGAAAGGTGCCAAACGTCCGTGTCAAGGGCATTAGTGAAGGGTGCTTAGAAGTCAAGTCAAGTGGCATTAGTGAAAGATGCCAAGGGTGTATAATCGATGAGGTGCATCGATGTACAAATAGAGATAGGTTGTATCCAAGGATATTGATATCCTTGATGATGTTGTAATAAGGAGTGGGTCTCCTTTGGGATCATGGGTGAACTCTAATTGTATCATTTTAAAAGTCATTCGCGAGTTTACAAAATGAGGTAGTTGTTTCTCCATTGTAATGGAAGCCTCGTATCCGTAGCCTATCCTCGTAAATTATGAACCCGGATAAAGGGTGGCGATGTTGCACATAGATGGTTCTAGTGTTTGAAGAACCCGTTGTCTAGCCTAAAAATGGAAAAAGAGTAGGCGATGTTGTGAAGGCACTCCGCCATAAGGAGTTGGTGTCTAGTAGTGATTACGAACTCTCTGCAAGTGATTAAGTAGGTGACTTGTGTTCGGTTTTAGTAGCATGTATCTCCCACAAGTTTTGAAAACAAATATGTAAAAGTGGGACTATGAACTCAGGTGTTATTGTAGCCGGATGGAAAACAAATTAGATAATATGTACAAACTCGACTCTTGTCGATTTGGTATATCATGTATTTAGTATTCGTATTCAAGTTTCCATTACGAAAATGTTCTATGGATAACATGAAATCTCTACAAAATTTAATATACTTATCATACTTATTATTATGACTTAAATGATTAAAATGAGTTTTGTCAAAACAAAGTTGTTAAATATCTTATGTTTCCAAAATGTTATAATTTACAATTTTGAATTTTCCACAATTGGCCTCGTACTTTCCAAAAATGACACTTTAAACCCTCAACTATGGGTTATTGACAAAATCAGCCCTTATATGACTAACTTCACAAAATTACATTATTAGTCCAAAGGAACTTTATTTTACAAAAATTACAATTTTCATGCTTAAAATTTTATAAGAGAAAATTACTAGTTTATGGCCTAAATGAATAAAAGTACGGGTGAATAAAAGCGAGGCCCTAGTAGGTTTTTACTACGTTCTTGATCCTTTCAAGAGTTTTTCCGGTGGTCTTTCTAATGGTTCAAACTAGAGGTTTTAAGCTCTTACGGTTTGGTCGCAATAATTTTACAAAGTAAGGGGGTTATGTGCTTTTTGTTGTTTTTGGGCGATAACGGGGCTAAAAGATGGCAGATTTTACACAAGACCAGCTAGTGTTTCTACGTCGCATTTGACCCTTTAAACACTTTACTGTAAGCTCTTCTAAATGGTATAAGTCTCATGTCCTAGTCGTCTTTTATTAGAAAAATACAAGTCCACGAACATGGCCACGACGCGTTTTAAGAAAATTTTATTTTTAACTCGTTAACTTTCACGGTGTCATCTAAGGACATTGTAATATGTTTATTAACTCTTTTTAAGTCATTTCCCATCATACTATAACTCCCACGACTCAATTTTTGAAAAGTGTACACAAGGCCTTTTTATGAAAATGTCCGCGAGTCACCCTCTTTGTGGTTAATTATAAAATAGACTATAAGTGTTTTTAAAGGCGCTATTGGGGCTTTAACAACTATGCTGACAAGCCCTTTAAAGCGGTGTAAACCTCATGCTTTGAAACTTTTTAACTTGCAAGATATTAATCACGGAAAGGGGTACTTAAACTATTCTTACCAAATGGCTATTTTCGTTTCAAACCATAAAACTCTATCTCTTTGCATGCGACCTTGTGAAATGTTGTTTTACCCATTACTAATGTTTCTAAGATAGTTCCTAATCAAATTTATCAAAAATCCCATGTTTTCCCACGTATTTGTTGTAAAAAGCTTTTTGGTGTTTAGGACTTTTCACCAAAATGATGGGCTGTTTTTAAACATAACGACTAGGCTTTTCAACCGGGTTATGGAGGCGTTCTAGAGTGTCCTAGGTGGTGTTTACAATGGTACTTTGGTTGGCCTTAATACCTTCGACATGATGTAAATAAATAGGGCGCAAGTAGGGGTGTTACTGTTTTGTAACTTATACATAACATTGTTGGGATTTTTATTAAATTATGGGTTAGTTATCGTTTTCTAGACCCGTGCCTGAGTTTTGAAGAAAACGTCGTTCGGACAACTTTCGTGCTTTAACTTTCTCATGAAACGGACCGGAAATGCCTCGTTTCGCGTGTTCTAACTTTACATCACGAAATTTTCCGATGATTTTGGTAACTTCTTTAGACCATAACTTTTGACTCGTGTACTCGTTTTAAGTGATTCAAATTGCTACGTTTTTCTTATAAAATCCTTTTTAACCATATGCAATTGATATTAAAATGTAAAACGAAATAGAATGAGTTTAATAGACTTACAAACTTGAGATTCGACTAGAACTAGATTGGCTTTCAAATGGAACAAAACTCTTTCCCTCCTCCCAGGCTCTAATGTACCCTTCCTTCTTCCTTCTCTTAGACTTAGAAATCAGTAAGTATACGTGTGTGAGAGTGTTTGTGTGTTTCAAATGGTGATGAGATAAAATGGGAATGTATGGGTCGATTTATATAGGGTGAAGGATTAGGATTTGTATGGCTACATATAGGAACACTTGTTCAAGAGAACATGGAACATGGTGTTTATAAGATGTCCATACATTAGGTTGTTGGTTGAATGGTTCAAAAAGGCGCCATGTATCTCCATTTTTAACCAAGGGTAGAAGAGGAGGGATGATGTGTCTAATTTATGTTCATACTTTAGGTAGTTGATTCAAATGGTTTTTACAAAGAACACATTTACTTGTTTTCCTCCATTTAAATCGAATGGGTTAGGAAGAGAACACCTAGGCGCATACTTGTTCAATTTCCTAGCCACAAGGGTGGAAAATCTAGGGGACAAGGTGATGTGTTCATCCATGGTGCAAGGAACTAATTGTGGTTAAGGTAATTACATGTAGTACTAGGTAACTAAGTGGTAACTTAGTTAGTTCAATTTTAACTATGGTAATTAAGGGAGGGGCGTTGGCATTGAAGAGTAGTACCTAGGGCTTTAATTGTTGTACCTATTGTGTAAATGGTATAAGTACCTAGTTAGATTTGCTAACTTACTTTAGACAAATACTTGTTTAGGTAATTTACATGTAAATAAATAATAGTAAAGGCTTAAGTTTTGGTGCATTATTGTTTGTACATTAGCATTGTTTTGTTATACTTAAGAAGAAAATATATTTTTAAGGCTTGTGCATTATAGGGTTGTACTTTGTGCTTAAAAATAGGTACATTGAGGTTTATAATATAATTTATATAAGTATTAAGCTTTATGCATTAAGGACTTGTACCCATGCTTAAAAGATTTGTACATTAATATTTTGAAAATATATCATGTACATAAAATCATTAGGGCTTATAGCGGAATTAAAGTATAGCTAGGTGCCGTGCTTTAATGACTTGTACTCTAGGTATAGGATGTTGTACTTTAGTAATTATGATTTAGTTGTGTAAAATCATAGCTAAAATAAATTAGGGCTTCGTGAAAACTCTAATAAATGGCTAACGTTTAGTTCGAAAGTTTAATAAGTATGTTAACGAAATAACGTAAAGTGGTAAATAAAAGTTGAAAACCTTTATTGTTTTATATATAAAGATGTTTATGTTTATTAAAGATGTGAGTTCATCACATTGGCTAGTTTTGGTGATCAATTAAAAGAATATTGTTTCTTAAAAAAAATTTGGACGTAGAAAATGGACATGTATTCTTTCGTTGGAATATTATATTAGTTTAATACGAGGTGAAATTTACCGGTGGTTCTGATCTCACCCTTAAATTGAATCTCGTCCGAGATTCGATCCATGTTAAATGTTGAAGTAATGAGGATGAAATGTGGTTTCACTTGTGAAAGCTTAGAATTTATTGTTCTTACATGTGAATAACATTATTAGAAGTTTATATAAACTTAAGAAAATTTTATTTTGAATGAAGATTGTTAGTTTTGATAATTGCGTTGGCGGATGAGAATTTGATGGGTGCTGAACTTCAGCTTTTGTAGATTATGAATCAGTTTGTAATCCTTGAGTTCATACTCATGTCTTATCAGATACAAATAAGCCCACTTATTTATAATCCATCATTTACATAGAGAGGCGTCCCAAACAATGTAAATAAAGGAATATAAACTTATGGTTCGGCGATTTACAATTTCTTTATTTAATTAAAAAGGCGTCCCAATCCATTTAAATAAAGACATTGTAAGTCATCCTACTTAAGAATTTCTGATTTAACATTCTTACTTAACTGATGAGTTACAAGGAGCTTTGGGTGTTTTCGGAGTACAGAAAGAGTGTTTTCACTCATTATTTAGAGATGGAAGTAAGAATATTAAGGAAAGTTATCATAATACTCAAAATAGTTGGTGAGTATATATATTTAGTGTAAATAAGATAAGTAGGAGAGACCATTGTAATTGGTTACAATGTCTTGAGAAAGTTTTATAAATTTGAAAAATATAAAAGTAGGCACATGCTCGGGGAAATGTGATTAAGTCATAATGCCTTAGAATAGACACATGCAAGTATGTTTATTTTGTATAAAGTGATCAGAAGTATATATCAGTATACTAAGGTGTTTGTGTAGTATAAACTGTCTAGAAGTCACATAATTACCTGGAGGATGGAAGACACGGAGAGCGAAAAGGCTATAAAATGTTTTATTCGTAAAAATAGTTATAGTTCGGACCTCAACTAGACCCGTTTCTCTATAACTGCGGCTCTGATACCAATCTGTAACACCCCCAATTTCGTGATACGCAGCGGAAATCAAACTGGGTGTTACTTCATGGCTCAATAGTTACAATAACAGAAAACGAACTCTAATTGTATCATTTTAAAAGATTTATCATTCGATTTATATAAATATCGAGTTTACAAAATGAGGTCCCGGTGGTTTTACAGGTTTATTAAATAAGTTTTCGAATGATAATATAGCCTTCTTGAGTATCCGTGTCCTTCCGTGCCATCCTCGTAAATTATGAACACGAGATAAACATGCTAAAAAGTCAACACAAAGGTTGAGTGAATCCATAGTGTTTGAATAATAATCGGTTGAACACAAGATAAGCATTAGTAAAATCGGTAATATTGCGATGCGATTATATTGCCCTAAGTCTCATGACACGCATGAACCTTAGCGATGCGGCGTCATAATAATGACGTAAGTTACAAACATCATAGTGATGATGTGAGCAACAATGCCCTCCGGTGGGGTTTGCCATTCTCTAGTATTCTCGAATAACGTGCATTTGGTTACCTATCCGGCTAACCAAATGGGCGTCAACGCCAATAGATCTATTCACGATATTCGCGTTCACTCGCAAGTGATTAATGGTTCATGATATGAGGGACTTTTAGTGGCAGCGAGTGGGTACTTAGGCAATATCAATCAAGATAGCATCTGAGAAAAATACTTGTGTTCGGTTTTAGTAGCATGTATCTCCCCACAAGTTTTGAAAACAAATATGTAAAAGTGGGACTATGAACTCACCTCAGTGTTATTGTAGTCTGGATGGAAAACAAATTAGATAATATGTACAAACTGCTCCGACTCTTGACCTGATTTGGTATATCATGTATTTAGTATTCGTATTCAAGTTTATGCGACGAAAATGTTCTATGGATAACATGAAATCTCTACAAAAATTTAATATACTTATCATACTTATTATTATGACTTAAATGATTAATAATGAGTTTTGTCAAAACCAAAGTTGTTAAATATCTTATGTTTCCAAAATGTTATAATTTACAATTTTGAATATTTACTGTTTTTACCCTTGTACTTTCCAAAAAATGACACTTTAAACCCTCAACTATGGGTTATTGACAAAATCAGCCCTTATATGACTAACTTCACAAAAATTACATTATTAGTCCAAAGGAACTTTATTTTACAAAAAATTACAATTTTCATGCTTAAAATTTTATAAGAGAAAATTACTAGTTTATGGCCTAAATGAATAAAAGTACGGGTGAATAAAAGCGAGGCCCTAGTAGGTTTTTACTACGTTCTTGATCCTTTCAAGAGTTTTTCCGGTGGTCTTTCTAATGGTTCAAACTAGAGGTTTTAAGCTCTTACGGTTTGGTCGCAATAATTTTACAAAGTAAGGGGTTATGTGCTTTTTGTTGTTTTGGGCGATAGCGGGGCTAAAAGATGGCGATTTTACACAAGACCGACTAGTGTTTCTCGTCGCATTTGACCCTTTAAACACTTTCTTGTAAGCTCTTCTAAATGGTATAAGTCTCATGTCCTAGTCGTCTTTTATTAGAAAATACAAGTCCACGAACATGGCCACGACGCGTTTTAAGAAAATTTTATTTTAACTCGTTAACTTTCACGGTGTCATCTAAGGACATTGTAATATGTTTATTAACTCTTTTAAGTCATTTCCCATCATACTATAACTCCCACGACTCAATTTTTGAAAAGTGTACACAAGGCCTTTTATGAAAATGTCCATGAGTCACCCTCTTTGTGGTTAATTATAAAATAGACTATAAGTGTTTTTAAAGGCGCTATTGGGGCTTTAACAACTATGCAACAAGCCCTTTAAAGCGGTGTAAACCTCATGCTTTGAAACTTTTAACTTGCAAGATATTAATCACGGAAAAGGGGTACTTAAGCTATTCTTACCAAATGGAAATTTTAGTTTTCAAACCATAAAACTCTATCTCTTTTGCATGCGACCTTGTGAAATGTTGTTTTACCCATTACTAATGTTTCTAAGATAGTTCCTAATCAAATTTATCAAAAATCCCATGTTTTCCCACGTATTTGTTGTAAAAAGCTTTTTGGTGTTTAGGACTTTTCACCAAAATGATGGGCTGTTTTTAAACATAACGACTAGGCTTTTCAACCGGGTTATGGAGGCGTTCTAGAGTGTCCTAGGTGGTGTTTACAACGGTACTTTGGTTGGCCTTAATACCTTCGACATGATGTAAATAAATAGGGCACAAGTAGGGGGGTGTTGCCTGTTTTTGTAACTTATACATAACCGCTGTTGGGATTTTTATTAAATTCTGGGTTCGTTATGCGTTTTCTAGACCCGTGCTCCTGAGTTTTTGAAGAAAACGTCGTTCCGGACAACTTTCGTGCTTTAACTTTTTCATGAAACGGACCGGAAATGCCTCGTTTAGCGTGTTCTAACTTTACATCACGAAATTTTCAATGATTTTTGGTAACTTCTTTAGACCATAACTTTTGACTCGTGTACTCGTTTTAAGTGATTCAAATTGCTACGTTTTCTTATAAAATCCTTTTTAACCGTATGCAATTGATATTAAAATGTAAAACGAAATAGAATGAGTTTAATAGACTTACAAACTTGAGATTCGACTAGAACTAGATTGGCTTTCAAATGGAACAAAACTCTTTCCCTCCTCCCAGGCTCTAATGTACCCTTCCTTCTTCCTTCTCTTAGACTTAGAAATCAGTAAGTATACGTGTGTGAGAGTGTTTGTGTGTTTCAAATGGTGATGAGATAAAATGGGAATGTATGGGCCGATTTATATAGGGTGAAGGATTAGGATTTGTATGGCTACATATAGGAACACTTGTTCAAGAGAACATGGAACATGGTGTTTATAAGATGTCCATACATTAGGTTGTTGGTTCGAATGGTTCAAAAGGCGCCATGTATCTCCATTTTAACCAAGGGTAGAAGAGGAGGGATGATGTGTCTAATTTATGTTCATACTTTAGGTAGTTGATTCAAATGGTTTTACAAAGAACACATTTACTTGTTTTCCTCCATTTAAATCGAATGGGTTAGGAAGAGAACACCTAGGCGCATACTTGTTCAATTTCCTAGCCACAAGGGTGGAAAATCTAGGGGACAAGGTGATGTGTTCATCCATGGTGCAAGGAACTAATTGTGGTTAAGGTAATTACATGTAGTACTAGGTAACTAAGTGGTAACTTAGTTAGTTCAATTTTAACTATGGTAATTAAGGGAGGGGCGTTGGCATTGAAGAGTAGTACCTAGGGCTTTAATTGTTGTACCTATTGTGTAAATGGTATAAGTACCTAGTTAGATTTGCTAACTTACTTTAGACAAATACTTGTTTAGGTAATTTACATGTAAATAAATAATAGTAAAGGCTTAAGTTTTGGTGCATTATTGTTTGTACATTAGCATTGTTTTGTTATACTTAAGAAGAAAATATATTTTTAAGGCTTGTGCATTATAGGGTTGTACTTTGTGCTTAAAAATAGGTACATTGAGGTTTATAATATAATTTATATAAGTATTAAGCTTTATGCATTAAGGACTTGTACCCATGCTTAAAAGATTTGTACATTAATATTTTGAAAATATATCATGTACATAAAATCATTAGGGCTTGTAACGGGAATTAAAGTATAGCTAGGTGCCGTGCTTTAATGACTTGTACTCTAGGTATAGGATGTTGTACTTTAGTAATTATGATTTAGTTGTGTAAAATCATAGTTAAAATAAATTTGGGCTTCGTGAAAACTCTAATAAATGGATAACGTTTAGTTCGAAAGTTTAATAAGCATGTTAACGAAATAACGTAAAGTGGTAAATAAAAGTTGAAAACCTTTATTGTTTTACATATAAAGATGTTTATGTTTATTAAAGATGTGAGTTCATCACATTGGCTAGTTTTTGTGATCAAATAAAAGAATATTGTTTCTTAAAAAAAAAATTTGGACGTAGAAATGGACATGTATTCTTTCGTTGGAATATTATATTAGTTTAATACGAGGTGAAATTTACCGGTGGTTACACGTTGGGTAGTTGTTTCTCCATTGTAATGGAACTCGGTATCTAGCCTAGTACTGGATAAAGGGTAGGCGATGTTGCGATAGATGTGGTTCTAGCTTGTGGAAGAACCCGGTGTCTAGCCTAGTACTGGAAAAAGAGTAGGCGATGTTGTGAAGGCTTCTCCGCCATAAGGAGTTGGTGTCGTGTAGTGATTACGAACTCTCGAGTAGGTGATTCGGGGAGTGGAGTAGGGCAAGGAAGGTGTCCTTATAGCCAAACCACTATAAACAGTCGTGTCGTGGTTATGTCTTTCTTACTCTTCATATTTCCATTACAAATTTACATATCTATCTATCAATGTCCAACATACACATCCAAATAGATTGACATAAGTCGTTCTAAATATTTTTAAAACATAGTTATTAATTGGTAAAACTATTCAACCCCCCTTCTAGTTTTCCACAATTGGCATCAGAGCTTCGTTGCCAAGTTTCTTAGAGTATGTTGTACTTTAAAAACTTGATACGATCCGTGTATGATTGAAAACTACAAAGAAAGAAATCTTTTATAACAAATTGTTTCTTTTATGTTGGATAATGATAGATTGTTCTAACATTTTCTTCTCAAGAAATATTCATGCTAGGATCTCTCCAAAGTCTTCATTTCTACTCAAAGAATAATGAAGTCAACTTTCAAGGAAGAACCTAAAAGTAATCGCAACCTACTTATTCTAAGTACAACTGATTAATTTAAAAGCTCATGAAGTATTTTGATTTTATGGTCTCCATAAACCACACCAAGTGCGTAGAGGTATGTTTACTTATCATTAGCTAGTTTACATCTACATGAATATGTTGATATCATTTTTTTTCTTATTTAGACGTTAATAATTGCTAGTCTCTAAAAAGTATCTTTTCGCCACTTTCCCGACTTACTCATCATCAGGAATAGTATTCCTCCTTGATCTCGTCAAACTAACCCCGCCGTCACAAATAGATCCTTGATAATTAACTTATCAAATCCCGTTCACCAAACATCTATTCAATTAGAAACCTCAAAGCTATTTTTGTTCCATAAGCTAGTTTATAAATTATTACAAACATAACGCCAAACACCCTCTTTCTGTCAACAGTAGTCGGATCCCTCAAGTTGTACTAGCTGGATCCCAATTTCTAGGGATCCGGGGGAACCGTGTGACAGAAACCAACAAATACGTTTTTCAAAACCAATTATGCTCTTTTCCCTCTCCTCACAAAACACAAAAACGACCCAAGTGCTGATTTCATCCCCATAGGGCTTCATATCCTCAAGCATCTTCCTCTAGAACATCATTGTAAGTAATTACACTCATATGTTCTAATCTTCATCATCCTCATCCTAGGGTTTATGGTTTTCAATTTTTTATAATCAATTGATAAAATTAGGTTTTTGCAAAATTAATCACTAGTCAAGGTTTTCACATAACTAATATACCATTGTGCTTACAACATTGTTAATACAAACCAAAACCATAAACCCATCTCAAAAAATTATACCTAATTGGAATATTTGTTTTTCTAGGACCAAACATGCCTAAATCTACTCAACAAGACCACCATGATACCGTCCACTACCTCACCAAATACTATCGAAAAGAGGGGTTGTCAAAAACCGACCGTAAAATCTTCAAAAGACTTGAGAAACGACTTATCCACGAAGGTCGTGTGGTCAAGGAATGTTTCCTTGAAAATATTGACATTCGTCAAGTCTTCTCGGCAATCAAATTTGATTGTCTGCTTGATATTGATGAACAAATTTGTCCGGTTTTCATCTTTGAATTCTACAAAAGTGTTAGGATCATTCGAAATAGTGATGATAGCATCTCAATCGCCTTTATCATCAATAAACAAAACTTTACTCTACCCCTCAACACTTTTGCACAAATCCTTCGCATTCCTTGTGAAGGAATTTGTATGTACTCTTAAGATTGGGCAATATCCACTCAATCCTTTGCACTTGATTTCAAACCAATCTACCGTACTCCTCTTGATGACCCCGCAATCGTTCGAGACACCATTTTCCAAATTAGAGCTGACCAATCTCGCTTCAACTGCAACAAAGACCTTATTCACCATGATCCCTTACAAATGGAACTCTTCGAAATGCATCCCATCTATAGAAAGTGGGAAGAAATTCTTAGGGAAAATGTCATTAGTTTGGTCGGAAACAAAGACCATCCAAATGCATTTCTTGTCCAAATGATATATTGCCTCATTCACCAAAGGCTATTTAATCTCGCCTATTACATGGTGAAGAAAATGGTCGGGGTATTCAAAGATGCCAATATGGTACATCCCTATGGTATGCTCCTAACACGACTCCGTGAGTATGTTAGTGCAATGCAACCATCTCCAATCAATGATGATCATTTCCTCTCCGATCACATCATGGTACCACTTACCAAACAACCCTCTAAATGGTTCATGGTCAATGGAAGAAACCTAAGGCTCTCCCTGACTCCTCGGACGAAGAAGAAGTAAATGTCAACCCCGCTGCCAACGTCGACTTGCACCCCATTACCTACTTTCAACAACTTCCAACTCTTCCAAACGAGACCGCAGAATTCAAACAATTGAACGGTATGATCCAGGGCCTAACTAACTACGTCGTGAAGTCGGGAAAGAGGAAGAGAAAAGATTGAAAAAAGAGACATTAGAATTATGTTTGATTTTAGACATTTTGTTTATCTATTTACAATGAATGCTTATGTTTGTGAAGCACTTTTGTTTGGTTGTTTGGATACTATCATTACTACTCTTATTTATGATATGGTTTATGAGATATCATGCTTGTTTTGTTGTTCTTTAGAGTAGAGATTAATAGAAATTAGTATACATAGTATAGTGCAAAATCTGCATCCCTTTCAGGTCGCTCGATCTGCAGCTGCTTGGGATCCCTAAGGATGTACTAGGCGGATCCCTCCTTTTAGGGAACCGTGGGATCTGTGTTGACAGATATGCAATGCAGAATCCCACACATCAAAACAGCTCACTATATCACTTCACACTAGTTAAACATAAAGTCTTAGGACCACTTAAGTCTTATTCAAGCATAGTAAGCTTCACACTCACTCAAAGCTCATTTAGGATCACACTCAAAGTGCTTTTTAATTTATCATATCACCAAAACTCATTATCCTTCCGCTCTTATACTCACACATCATCCCTCACTTGTCAACACATCTAGTTTTATAAATCTCATAATTTTAGCAAATTGATTTTAGTCATCTCCACCTCAAAATCAAAAAATAGTTTTTCAATTCTTATAATTTTTAAGGATTTTTCAAATTTTATCCCAAGTTGCCATCTGATCTCTAGGATCATTTAACATGACTTGACACTATTAAAATTCCTATTGTCATCCTTGATCACCCATTGGTGGTCATAAAGTCCCATTTTCCTTCCATAAAAGGCAATCATTAGCTACCGCCACTCATTACCCTTGATCATTTAAGTCACACCTCATTTAAAACACTTAAGAAAACTGAGACACTCAAGATGTATAGGTATTAGATTGTACCAACATTATTTTCTTCTTCTTGATGGCGATAGCCGGATCCCTAGGATTAGCCTAGACGGATCCTCATAGGAGGGAACCGTGGGAACCTACTGGCGATTCGATAAATCCTGCCTAAAACAATCATTTCAAACCCTTTTGGCTAACTTGAAAACTCCATCTTGCCTTAATTAAACTCATAGATCAGTGCAAATCTGTTGTTGACTCTTGTGCATGCAAATCATCACATTTCTAAGGATTTTAGTGGTTTAAGTCTTTAATGCACTTCCCAAATCCTTCCCTTTATAAGTCATCTTGTTAAAATCCCTTAGTCATCAACCACAACATAATTCTCAGCATTTAGAAACCTTCTCCAAAGTCATTTCATCATCAGGAAAGCTCCTAGTGCTAACTCATCCACCAAAGAACCACCCAAGAAACTTACTCGAGTTGTATATGAAATTTCCTCAACCGAATCATCTCCCGTTAAATCCACAAATGCTAGGATTTCTCCTCCACCAACTCAACTAGTCAAACCAATCCCCAAAAGGATTGTTCCCACAAAAATATCATCACCAAACACCACAATTCCTACTAAACCAAACACACCCATTTCCACCCAACCATCATCTTTGGTTCCTAGAGCCATATCATTTACCACCTCACAATCATCTCCAGATCTCTACAATTTAGAGGACTTGCCTCCTAGGCCATCTAATCCTCCACCATTTCCGACACTCTCTTCAATAGAGAAGAATGTGCAACAAACCCAAGGTGTTGAATCAACACTTGCACCGACATCCTTTTCTCCATTTCCCTCAAATGGTCCATTTTGGATTATGAGGAATCATCAAAGTCAACCACCCGACCACATGGAAGTTGACACCTCTCTACCTCCACCATCATCTGTTGGGAATTACAATTGAGTTGATAAGATAAAATAGTATGAAAGATGAAGGACTATTTATGACAAGGAGGACAACTTCAAAGAAAAGAATATTCAGAAGATAATTTTACTTGTTAAGAAGATATTATGTATATTCACATTTATCCCTTTGTAAACCCTATCAGTCTCTAGTATATAAAGAGATGCAGGGTAAGTAGGTTAATGTATGTCAAACAATGTAAACATCATACAAAGGTGTGTGTGTGTAGGTCTAGAGAGTGAGTATGTAAACGCCTAGACTAGGTGATAGTCGACTTTTAGTGTTTAGCCCCAAGGATCATTATTCCCTGTTGTGTAACCGTCTTAGAGTTGATCATCTAGGATTGGGGCTGTGGATGTGTTTTTTAGAACACATGATGATGGCGAAACCTTGATACAATAACAATGAAAATTTCTTTATTCCATTGTGCATACATATTGTTCATTGTTATTTGTGCTTTATTGATAATCCTAGATAAGGTCTAAACAACCTCGAGCATCGATTCTAACATGTGGTATCGAGTGGGTTGCTCTTGATATCTGGGATTTAGCAAGGTTTCTTGAAGAAGAAGAAAAATTCGCAGTTGGTTAAAAATTCGTAATGTTTATGCAGCACAGTTTTCAAGAGGCGATAAGTTTTTCGTGAACCGTTGGATCGGGCTGTAATTTTGGCTGGAGCTTCTCTATATACCCATCTAACTTTCCACCGGAGGGATCGTTGATTTGAGGTCTCTGTCAAAAGATATACGTGCCTGAAAACTGCTGCAGACACCATCATGTAAGTTAAAATTTTCAAGTTTTTAGTGACACTAAAAAGTGTCACTAAAGACCAAAAAGTGTTGTCTTTATACTTAAAAAAAGGACGATACTATCTATTGATTGCAATTAGGGTTTTCTACAACTCGTTTTTCAGACCTAGTAGTGATTTGGTTTATTGGATGATGGTACTATGCAAGGCGAATAATGAGTTAGCATGTTGATTGATCAAGTTTGCACTGCTAAGCTTCTTGTTCATTACCACTGCTAATGATCGGTTACCACTGCTAGCTTTACTCGTTACCACTGCTAGCATGTTTGGTTTCCACTGCTTGTCATCTCGTTACCACTGCTACGCTTGAGATGTTACCACTACCTTCTTTAAGTTACCACTACTATTGTTCCTTCGGTTTGTACTGCTGCAACAGTAGTTACATTTATATTTGGTTAGTGCTGGGTTTCAAGATTACTACTGCTACTGTAAAGTTGTATTGAAGGTTGTTGTTAGCATGCGTAAGTGGAGATCTAATGAATTATTTAAACGATTGAATTGAAGCTAAATCTGATGTTGATCTATACGAGGGTTTCATGCTTCAATTTTCATGACCAGTACATGATTAAGCTTTATGGGCATACATAAATTCTTTATAATTGAGGGACTGAACATGCTGTTGGAATCACTCCTAAACTAGAATTCAAGTGTTAGTAATTAATATGTAATAGTTAGCTTAATTATGGCTTTTATGTTAGTTATCATGCCAAGGCTTATGTAGAAAGCCCATGAGCCTTGGCCCAAGCCCATAAGAAGGGAAGGATGCTAGTAGTGTTGCCCTAGATCCTTGCCCTATAAATAATCCTTGTAAACCCTCACTTGAGGGTTGGTTGTTCACTTTCATTCATATCCTACGCATAACTCTTCTTTATTTCATACGTGTGTGTTTGATTGTGTTCATCCGGTCATCTTATCTTTCTTTCTTACATATTGAGGCTTGTGTTACAAATATGGGAACATAACAGTGGTATCAATCGCCAAATAGTTGGGTGAAAAGAATTTGTTTTTGAAGTTTTAGTGTTACGCGTAACTCTCGGTTCATAAACTTTCTCGCATAAAAACTCATTTTTACACTTTACAATCCAAGATTCTTGTACTTTCAAGGTTTTAGGTGTTAAAATTTACATTTTTGGCAAAAGTTTGAACTTTACGTGTATTTCATTGGTTTTAAGCTCGATTTTAAGCGTGTGTTCATTTCTACGTAACGTGTCTACAAGTTTTGGATCATCAAGTTTCACACTTTTGTGTTATTTTGGTGATATTGAAGTCGTTTCATCACAAAATCTGGTTTAGAAACACTTTGGGCTAAAATCGAGTTTGGTTAAGTTTCGCATAACAAAACCCTAAAGTTACGCATAAGCTTTCCTTGGTTTGATCTTGATGAAATTGGTTTACTCGGTGTTTTCTTGCTTGGATAAGCTCGAAAACACTTGACTTGGATATCTTTACCGAGATTAGTGTAAAGGATTTTGGGCAAAACCTAATTTTACGCATAAGCTTAAACTTACGCGTAGAACTCTTTACGCCTAAGCATTTTCTTACGCCTAAGCCTTGTCTTACGCATAAGCTAATCTTACGCATAAGTTTTATACGTCTAACTTTCAGTTTACGCCTAATCTTAGTGTTTCTCAATTCTTACGCGTAAGCTAATCCCACGCGTAAATATTACTTTTACCGCGTAAGTTTGGTGTTTTTACGCCTAAGCATTACTTTGCCTAAACTTGGTTTCTCGCTAAGGATACTTCATCAACAACGTTTCATTCGACTACAAAGATCCATTTTACAACACAAGTTTTCATCATGTCTCAACCACCATACTCTAACTACTTTCCTTACGTATAATCAACAACAACAACAACTCGATCCACAACATCAACAATTCAATCAACAACAACAAATTTATCAACAACAATTTAACCAACAACATTATCCACAACAAGGAGCAATTCCACCTCAAATGGTTCAACCACCACCTAGTCTTCAAGTACAACCTTACACAAACTTTTACAATCAACATCCATCAAAGAATACTATGAAGGAACCGTCTTGGTTTGTAAAGATGTGTGAAGCTTTAAGTAGCCAGCAATCCATTCATGAGGCATGATCACTTGATAGACCTCCAATGCTTACTCCCGGAAACTATGATCAATGGGTAATTAGGTTCTTTAGGTTTTGTGATCTAAAGAAGCCACATGGAAAGTTCTTAAAGAAGGTCATCTTGGAAGGTCCATTTGGATGCCTATTGTCATTACACCGGAGATCTAATGCTATTCCACCAAGAGATGATCTCACAAACATTGCAAGCTGTTGCGACCTTTACGGTGATGAACTTCTACATTTGAAGTTGATGAGCTAGCAATGCAATATATCCTTTTAGGATTACCCAATCCAATCCTTGAAGTGTTGATGCTCAAAAGGCGCAAAAGCAATGTGGGAACATATTCATCTTCTCATGGAAGGCTTGAACTCAATCAAGAAGACATGGAATCAAAATCTACTTGGCTTATGAACACTTCATGATTGAACCAGAGAGACATTAGAGTCATATCATCATCGATTCTCGACATCATAAATGACTTGGACAAACATAACATCATTATGCCAAGAATTGCGATCAACACTAAGTTCCTAAGTAGTCTTGGTCAGTTGGGAAAAGTATGTCATTTTCATCCGTCAAGCTAAAATCTTCATCATGCTACATACGGATTGTTGTACGACTATTTGAAGCCCCACCAAAAAGAAGTTGACAAAGAAAGGGCTATCCGTGGACTCCCGGTCCCACCGTCACTTCCAGACAATCAACAACTTGCTTTGTGGGCTCAAACTAGTTATCCTCCTCAACCCGCTCCTCAACCAACTGCAATAATTACACCATATGATCCGTCACAGCAACAATCTCAACAAACTCAATTGGTTCCATACAACAACAACAATGATCAAGCACTTACGGTGAAGCTAATGAGGACTCCGATGCTTTCGATGCATTGCAACAAGGATTTGTTATGATTGCTAAAGCCTCCGGCCGTTATACAAACAAATCCAACAATCGCATTCGTTCCTCATCAAACACAAGGAATCATTTGTTGTGAACAATGGACGTGTTGAAGTTGAGAATCGTGGCTATGGTCGTCGGATGGGCGGTGGTCAAGGTTTAATGCTATGGGAAGGAATAACATGGGTGCTCCACAACAATAGAGAGCTCGGTGGTTGAATAGGGAATGCTCGAGAATGGGATGAATGGTCTTCGTTGCTACAACTGTAATGAGAAAGGTCACTGGCTAATGCATGCCCAAAGCCGAGGACTAGGCGATGCTTATCACAAGGAGGCTTTAATTTTGGCTCTTAAGGATGGTGGTGGAACCCTCACAAACAAAAACGAGCTTTATGGCGATGCGAGACTCGAGATGATGATATGGAGGACTTGCGAGGCTAATGCGTGATTATGTTGATGGCTAATATGCACGAACTCCACATGAGTGACACGAGCCCATGTATGACATCGATGGCTTGTCTCGAGCACCGAACAAACCATATTCATCATCGATCTAATATCTCGATCAACATCCGAATCCGAGCGAGGCTTAGAATGTTCAACATGCGCCATCCACATCTCATTCGGGCGATTCTCAACTAGACCCGTAGTTACATTTGATGATCAAGATGACCTTATGGTTACCTTTGATACTCAAATTCACTCCGTGGTCATACTTGAGGATCCGAATAATGATCATGTTATGACTCGCGTTGAACATGTTGAACCTTTGCCTAATCCGGATGTTGATCTCTTACTTAAAGACCAACAATCCCGAATGGAAGAATGTTGTGCACTAAATCAGCAATTACGGTAAAATGCCTTTGTTAACGGGGATATTGAATGCTTAAAGCGGCAACTCAATCTTTTAAAACTCAAGAAAAACGTGAACAAGGTTTTGAAGTCGCTTTGCTAAATCTCACCAAAGCGAAAAATCATTAGAACAGCGAGATCGTGATCTAGCCGCATCCAAGAATGCTTTGTTGTATCAAATAGAACAAGCTGAAACATGAACATAAAAAACAACTTAACGCTCTTACTTTGAAACTCAAAAGCCAAGGTGAGTTGTTAACTTGTCAAAAACAGTTCTCACGTACAAAAAGCATTCAGCGAAGCGAATAGATGACTATCTTGAAGAAATTGTCGACACAAAACAAACTCAAAGAGTTTTGAAGCGTTGTTTATAAACATGGCGAGTCAATCACAACTATTCAAAGTTTACTTTAAACCCAATCCAAATAGATATGGACCGAATCTTGCGATTACAAACCAAAGCTTTTAAACAAAGCATTCAAACCAAATCACAAGTTTCCGGTCATAGAATACAAAATTAGATGCGAATTAGATCACGAGAGTCGATCAAAATTAGAAAATGTTGTTTATAACAAACCATTTAACTATTCAAAAGCCGTCACTTCGTCACAAAAGATTCTTCTAACACACCTCGGGTTATCACACCTATGTCTGAGTCTTCTAATGTTGCTCCCCAACTAAATTATGCACAAATTTATGGTCCTTTACCTTCACTCAGTGAAGTAAATTCAATACCCGAAAATCGTCAAATTCTTAGATATTTTGACATTTTCACTTCTAACATCAAACTTTTAGAACGTGAGATTGAATTTCATTATGAAATAAAAGTTGAACATTTTCAATCGCCTCAGGCGCGAGAACAAAGAGACATTTTTCAGAAAAGAATTTTACCCATGTTAAAATTTTGAAAAATTGTGCATTGTATTGGGAAAGGGAATTTCATAAGGAACTTGGACTGATGAAAATCGTTTTCGAGAAAACAGAAACATCGATTTCAAATACAAAACGCAAAAAGAAAATGTTACGAAAAGATGTTGATCGACTCTTGGAAGATGTTATATGTGCTGATATCCATAATGTTGTGTTATTGCATTCTTTTTCATATGATTTGATTATATCTCTGCTGATTCTGTTGATTCTGTTGAAATTGTTAAGAATACTGATAATGTGCCTCAGATCGAGTCTTTAAAAGTTGAAAATGAACGACTATTAAATGATCTTTCAAATGCAAAACTTCCTCTTCAATGGTGTCAAAAAGACTGTCAAAATCGTGAACTTGTTTTGCAAAACAAAATCAACCAGTTGCAATCCAAAACTTTTAATCCAAAATTTGAGCAACTGGATGATCAAAACGCGTCTCTGAAATGTCAAATCTCAAAATATGAACAAGAACTTGCAAAAGTTAAAAAGGATTATGGTGTCATATTTGATTTACTCAAACAGACTCATGATGAAGCATCAAACGAACTTGATCATTATCTTGCACACACTAGAGAATTCATGAACTTTTCTGGAAATCTTCGTTCTGAAAATCAAGATTTGTTGCACACTATCATTGAGTTAAAAGAAAAGTTAGGAAAGTATGAACAAGTTCATATTAGCAACATTAAGAAACTTGCACCTGTAACACTTCGAAAAAGTGACACTAGAATGCCTACTGCCAAACCACAAGATACTAATGTGCTTCCCTCTACTGAAACAGGAATAGTTGCCTCTTTTCCCAACGTCCGCACTTCACAGCCTAGGAGCAATACAAGGAATAATAGGAAGTTGCGACCTAAGAAAAGAACAATAAAGAATGCTGAAGTAGAAGACCACCCTAGGACTTTGAATATGACTCAAGTTGCACCCACTTTAGATATTGTGTCTGACAAATGTAATGGAAAAAGTGATGTAACGAATGCTAAACCTTTAAGTACTTTTGATATTAAGTCTGAAGCTTCTTGTGTTATATGTCGTAAAAGTATGCTTTGTGATTGTCATGATAAATGTGTTGCTAAATCTATCTTGTCTCGTTTACGGAATCCTAAGAAACGGAATACCTCTAGGCCCACTAATGCTTCTAAGTCTGTGCTTGGTAAACCGCCTTCCTTAGATTCTAAGAAAAGCATTGATGTACCTATAGCTCCATTATCACCTCGAAGGAACTTAGTACCACCCAGTTCATTCACTAAGACTAAAGCTAAGACTAGTTGGAGATGGCAGAAATGGTTACATAATACACTAGGATTTAAATGGATACCCAAAATCATTGATATGTGTGTTTCGCTATACCGCTTGGAACCCTCTAACTCTTGGGTTTCACATCTACTTCTATTCCATCCGTGTGCATGTGTGTAATGCGGTGTGATGAGATCATCCTTGATTGTTGATTGCGGATGTTCCCGACACATGACGAGCAATCTCAAAGCTGTTATCAAACTTTGTTGCAAAGTTCATTGGCTTGTCAGATTAGGAATGATCACTTCGCATCTATCATGGGCTACGGAGATTACATCAATGGCAACATCGAAATTAGCGAGGTTTATTATGTGGAAGGTCTCGGTCACAATCTCTTCTCGAGAGGTCGGCCTGTGATGGAGATTTGGAAGTTGCTTTCGGGAGAAAACTTGTTTCATTCATGATCTACAAGGAAACGATCTTATGTCTGGCACCCGTAACTCAAGTTTATACACAATCTCAATGCAAGACATGATTGCTTCATCTCCCATCTGTCTCCTTTCAAAGGCAACATCTACCAAATCTTGGCTATGGCACCGACGTCTCTCACATTTAAACTTTCAAACCATAACCAACCTTGCTCGATACAAACTTGTTGAAGGTCTCCCGAGATTCTGATATTTTAAAGATCACCTATGTTTAGCTTGTGAACAAGGAAAAAGCACTCGTGCTCATTTTCCTTCAAAGGTGGAACATAGCTCTCAACATGTGCTTCATCTTCTTCACATGGATTTGTGTGGCCCGATGCGCGTGCAGACGATCAATGGCAAACGCTACATCTTGGTAATTGTAGATGACTACTCCAGATGGACTTGGGTTTATTTTCTTCGAAGTAAAGATCAAGCTCCACAGATGATCATCACCTTTCTCATGAAAATTCAAGTTCAACTCCGGAACACCATCAGACAAATTCGAACAGACAAAGGAACTGAATTTGTGAATCAAACTCTTCGTGAATATTATGAGAAAGTGGGAATTGAGCATCAAACATCAATTCACGTGCACCGAACAAAAGCGAGTTGTTGAAAGGCGAAATAAATGCGTTAGTGGAAGCGCCGAACGATGTTAATCAATGCTAAACTTCCAGATTACTTGTGGGCTGAAGCCGTCTCAACTACATGCTACACTCAGAATCGCTCAATGATCGCAAAACGCCACAACAAAACACCTTTTGAGCTTATCCACAACCAAAAACCGAATCTCAAACACTTTCATGTATTTAGATCCCTTTGCTACCCAAATAATGATCGTGATGACTTTGGAAAGCTAAAAGCCAAAGTCGACATTGGAGTCTTTATTGGATCTTGTGACAATTCTAAAGGTTACCGGATGCGGAATTGTCGTACAAAGCGAGTTATGGAAGCGATTCATGCAAATTTCGATGAGCTTCTTGAAATGGCTTACGAGCATAACGACTTGGAACCCGGTCACAACCGTTTAAACTTCCTCAAACCCCATCATCGGTGAACCAAGCCCCGACTTACTCGTCAACAAATGGAAAAGCTATTTGCTCCTTTGTTTAGTGATGATATTGATGAACGTGCTCGGTGTATCCAATGTTTCGATGCTCCACCGATCATATTCAAATACCGACACACTGCTACAACAACTCTTGTTGAAGAAGCACCACCATTGACTCTACAACAACAGTTGAACAAACTACTTCCAACGACGAACCGGTGATGATGTTACGAACAAGGAAGTACCCCACCGCGATTTTGATCCAAATGCGTTCTTTAACCCGTTTGCTAATGAAACTGTTGCACCGATGTTGCGGAATCATCTACAAGCCATTTGAATCTTCCCAATCTGCATAATGTATATCAACATCAACCTTCCACTCATCGTTCGACAAAAGACCATCCTCTTGAGAATATTATTGGTAACTGAATCAACCAATCGTAACGAGACAACGTCTTCACACGGATGGTGAACATTGCATTTATGCACTCACCGTTGTCGCTAATCGAACCTAAAAACATTAAAGATGCAATGACCAAAGACAATGGATTGAATCAATGCAGAAGAACTCAATCGGTTTAAGCGTCTAGAAGTATGGGAGCGGTTGAAAGACCAACAGGGGTCTCGTCATTGGTCTCAAATGGATTTGGAAAAACAAATTGGATCTTTGAAGGGCGTAATCGAAATAAGTCACGTCGGTGGCTAAGGGTTATAGAAAAGATGAGGGTATTGACTTTGAAGAATCATTCGCTCCGGTTGCTCGTCTTGATTTGTTCGGATATTTCTAGCGTTCGCGGCACACATGAACATCACGGTCTTTCGGATGGACGTCAAAGCGCTTTTGAGCGGGAAGCGAAAAGCAGTTATGTCGACCACCGGAAGGATTCGTTGATCCCGAGTTCCCGAACCATGTCTACAAAGCGAACAAAGCCAGACGGACTCAAACAAGCTCCTCGGGCATGGCGATCACCGGGATGCTTAGATTCACGGAAAAGTACTTGAGAGCATTACAATTTCTTGGTGATAAATTGGTGTCATGGCAATCGAAGAAGCGAGGATTGTACATCGCCGTCCTCAACCGGGCGAATATGTAGCCATGTTGGCGTGTTGTGCTCAAGTCATTTGGATGAGAACACAACTCAAAGACTATGGTTACGTTTGATGAGAATCCCGATGTATCGCGACAATCGGAGTGCTATTGCGATCTCGTGCAACTCTGTTCAACATTCAAATCAAAGCACATCGATATTCGATATCATTTCATCAAGGAGCACGTGGAACAGGTATCGTTGAATTATACTTTGTGGGTATTGAATACCAATGGCGGATCTTCTCACCAAAGCCTTAGCTCTGCTAGGTTTAATGAGTTGGTCCACCGGATTGGTATGTGGTCTTTGACTCCAGAGGAACTGGATGAACTTTTAAAACATTCTTTAAACCAGTCAAACACTAAAACCTCTTTTGTAAATATTTTTCAAAAACAAAATACAAAATTATAAAATCTGATAAAACAACAAAAATATTCTTCTATCTATATTTCTTTTAACATGGCAAGTACAAATCTTCCGTCAACACTTTTATCTTTCAAAATTCAGTATTTTATCGGTTAAGTTTTGAGGGGGAGAAATCAAATAGTTTTCGGTTTCATAGAACCTTGTACTTGCATGTTACCTCATCCCGATTGTCTCTTTGATTAATGGTGGTCACATTTCTGGTTTACTGTCACTCCCCAGACTCAAATTTATAAAACTCCATTATTTCTTAAGTCAGGGGGAGTGTCGTCAAGTTTCTTTCCAAAATATTTCTCGTTTGGTAACCAAAATGGAAGTTATGGGCGTTGAATGTAAATGGTTAAGGTGGAAGGACTGAATGTGTCAAAAACTCAAAGTATTTTTTAACAAAATACCTCACCTAAATTTTCAAATCACATTAACTTCACTCATTTATTTTCCAACTACCCAAACCTACGGCTAAGAATCAATCCTCAAATCCGTGTTTTTGATCATCAATTTGTAAGTGTTTTTACATTCTAAATGATTAAACAAACAATGGTTTTGATTCGTTTACGAATCTAACGGTTCAATATTGTGTTTGAGCAAGATTTGTGTTCTACGCGTAAGCCGTGAACACAAATTCTTCATTGGTGTGTTTGTATTAATAAAAATGGTGTTAAAATGCTCAAATGTTCATACCATTAACATTTTCAACAAACAAATCCACCCAGAAACACGAATTGAATGTTTTTCAAATTAGGGTTCTTATGCGTGAATTGGGTGTTTTCAAATGTGTGAGTTTCTGGCCAAAAGGATGGTTGTGTGTTGTTGCTTACATGTTTAATTGATAGTATCTAGGCTTAGATCATTCTCAGAAACATCAATTGTATGAAAACTGAGATTTAGGGTTTATGTTCTTGAGAATTAGGTATTTTGATTCACAAGTCCTTTTGTGTTAAAACTTGTTTAGAACAACTCACAAGGCTTCTAAGATCACCCAGAAAATTTTTGGTGCATTTCCTATGGCTAAATCTCTTAGTCGTAATTCTTAAATAGTTAGGGTTTAAGTCTTACGCTTAATTTACTCTACGCGTAACTGATTAATTGTGATTTCATGATTTGAACTGAAAAGGATTGAATGTATGTGTTAATATTGGTGTTATGATGAACTTATTTCAGGATTTCTACGCGTGAAATCTCAGAATTAAGGTTACTTGAACATCTACGCATAAGGATCACCTTACGCGTAGAATGTTATCGCGAAGAGAAATCTCACGCGTAACCTTACGCCGTAAGGTTCTACAATGGGGACTACGCGTATCCACGTGAAGGATATGCGAACAAGAACCTCCACGCATAAGCTTCACTCTTACGAGTAAGCCTTACGCGTAAGGTTCTATATACGCCACGCGTAAGCTTTACGCCTAAGGCCCTCTTTTCCCACGCGTAATATTTCTTACGCTTAAGTCAAGATCCCACGCGATAAGCTTATGCTTACGCCGTATAACCACTCTGTTACGCATAATCTTGCAAAACCTACTCCTAAGCCTAGTTTTAACCAAAATTATGAATTGTTACGCGTGCAAACTTGTAAATAAATAAATCATAACGCCACGAAACCAAAAAATGTCACTAATAAGCTTAAATGTTTAATAAGTTGTGAAAAATAAATGAAAACTTGGACTTTAAAACTCAAAGTTAATCAACTCACGAAACTTATCACGACGTCTTTGGACTATTGGACTAACAAGTGACATTGGACTTGTAACAATCATCGACATATCACATTCAATAAATAGACAATAAAATCAACTGTTGACTAACGTAATGTCTTTCGATATGTTGGTTCTTTTGGCTAAATATCTTTCAGATCACGACATGGACGCTCAAATGCAAAATGTGGAAGCACCAAATGTTCTCATTGTTGAAGATATCTTCCCTCATGGTTACCCAATGAAGATTGGAAAGAACAACCTCAGAGTTGATTTTGAGAACTTCTCTTGTTCAGAGTCTTCATGTGAGATTGCAGTGGATATTCTGAAGACTCACCCCTATCAGAACATGCTCACTAACTCGCCATCGCATCTGGGAGATCTACATTCACCAATTCCGCATACAATGCAAAGGTCAAAGGTCAAAATGTTGTGGCGGTGATGCTTAACAACAAACAAGTCATCATCACACCAGCAGATTTGAGGGCTATTCTTCTCATTCCCATCATCGAACCTCACGAATACAATGCCACTCCAACTGAAGAGGTCGTTCTCCAATTCATGGTCGATATCGGCTATGATGAAGCTACCGGGGTAATCACAAAACATTCATCTGTTGATCTCAAGAACATTCCCCAGCCATGGAGAACCCTCTACATTATGATTGCTAAATCCGTTTTTGGACGTGATAGTGGTCATGAGCATCCCAAGCTCATGGAACTACAAATATTTTGGGCTTTGGTCAACAAGAAAGACATAGAAGTTGAAGCTCTGATAAGGGACGATATGATGACTTTCCTTAAAAAGCTTGGCACCAAAATCCCGTATATCAGATATACCAAACTGTTGATCCAAAGAGCTCTAGGGTATAATCCTGATATTCCCTTGAGACTTGATGACCCCAAACAACACTCCGCGTTGTATGAGCCCACACTCACTGTCAGATTTAAGGACTCAACAACAAAGAAACAAGGTGCAGTGTTGCCAGATCATCTTCTTACTGATGCTATCAAAGAACTTTATTCGTACAAACGATATCTGGCAGCAGTTGAAGCTGGCAAAGTAGGTTTCATGAATGAAAAATCTTCTGGTACACCTACTAGGAAAACCAGGAGAGCCAGTGCAGGAAGTATCACGAGCACTGAGAGTACTAGAAGGTATCCGAAGAGGAGTCCATCCCGTAAAAGGAAAGTTCCACTAAAGGAGGCAATCCCTATTCCCAAACCTGAACCGCAACAAAAGCTTACGAACGAGGACTCAGAGGACACTGAAACAGACGATGAGGTCATCTACTCTGAAACTCCAATCGATGACACTCAAACAGTAGCAAAACCTCCCAGTCCAAAAGCTGATAAAGGTAAAGGGAAAACTCCAGTGCTTGAGCAAGAAGAGGAAAGCTCGGAAGAAGAGCCACTGGATGAAGACAGAGACTACAGGAAAAAGGTTAAGAATTTAAGACTCTTTCATGTTGCCAAAGAATTCGAACAACAACAAACTCGTGGCCCCAGAGGGTCAAGTGGTGGTGCACTATCTACACCAGTTTCTGATGCGGTTAATCAACCCGATAAGGGAACTGGTACCACCACCCACGAACAACAGCAAAGGCAACTTGAGGATTCCATCAACTATGATTTTGAGGAACCAGAAAGAGAGAAGTCTGAGAAAATCTCTGATGAAGATGCTGCTGCTAAAGAAGCTCAAGCTAAAGCAGATGAAGAAGCCAGGATTAAGGCGGAAGAAAAGGCTAAATCTGGACAAGATGACGAAGTTGATTATGATGATTTTCTTCTCGATAGTCCAGAACGCTCCAAGGAAGAAACTTCTGAGCCACCAAAGGACCCTGAGTCTCCTCATGCCTCATCATCATCAGACTCGTCTTCTCACTCTTCACCTCCACCATCCAAAGGCACAACCAGATCCACATCCAAGTCAGTGAAGAAACCAACCGACTCTTGGATATCCCGGGCTAAAACAAAGATTGTCAAAGCCGTCAAGCAAGTCAGGAAGAAAGACGTGCTCAACAAAAAGCTGAATCAACTCGCTGACTGTATCAATCTTCTACATGACGAGATAGACAAGATGTCAAGTGAAAGGGAGTATATCCAGAAGTTTATGCAACGTGATGTCCAAGGGGAAATGAACGAGATGCTTAAGGGATATACTCACAAGTTCCTACTAGACACTGTTCCTGGCGTGACAAGAGAGATGTTCAACAGACGACTCTATCCGAATCTCATTCAATTGGCTAAGCAAACTATAAGATCAACACCTATAACCGTAACAATCAACCCAACTGTTCCTATAGTGTTCTCCGATGCTGAATTGGTTTCCAGGCTGGTAACGCAAATGTCAAAACGATCTGCAACATTTACTTCTGACGAAGGTAAACTGTTTGAAGCATTGCTAGAATACCAACTCAAAACGACATGCGAGTAGAAGTCGAAGGCCTAAGCGTCCAAGAGACGATGGCGATAAGGATAAGGATAAGGATAAGGAGCCTAAGCGTCCAAAGAAGTCGGTGAACCCTCCTCTATGCCACCACCACCCCAAAGGACTCCAACACAAAGGCGATCCCTCCACGCTCTTCACTGATAAACCTCGGGACTCGAGTTACCACCATCCACAGAGAAAACCGGTGATCATTTGAATACTGGTGGTGACGATGAGGAGTTCCATGAGCCCCAACAACAACCCACCTCTCCCGCCACAACAAAGAAACCAGATCCTCATCAAAGCCAGAAGAAGAAGAAGACAAAGACCAACGTTGTCTCATGGATGAGCGAAGATGACACCGCGAATATGACCGGTTTTCTACACTTGTTGATGCTACTCCTCACTACCGGAAGGTCAAGAAATGGTAGATGGTCGAACATTGGAGCATGCTAAGTTACTTCAAGAAAAGTTTCGGGTGAAGAAGATGACAAAAGCAGAGTTGAGACGCATCAAGAATGAAGCTTTTCAACTGCTCAAAAACAGCTCTGAAAGTGCTATTGAAATTGAATACCATCTTGAAAACATAGCACGAGCCATGTCTAACAACATCGATTGG
The DNA here is from genome assembly GCA_022545495.1 of Chrysanthemum lavandulifolium. Lineage (NCBI taxonomy): Eukaryota > Viridiplantae > Streptophyta > Magnoliopsida > Asterales > Asteraceae > Chrysanthemum > Chrysanthemum lavandulifolium. The sequence goes on from CM040243.1 coordinate 157,398,981, forward strand.
CTCAACCTTGAAGCTAACATTGACTTCACACGAAAAGACAAAGCTCCATACTACACAGACTGGACAAGACCTCTACCTACAATTGGCCAAACAGATCAACCAAAGATTCCATTCCGCTATTTCTTCAACAGCGACCTAGAATTTCTTCTACACGGTAGCGATGTGTCAAAGAAATACGCTACATCACTTACACTTCCGTTCCCGACAGCCATATACTCCAACTGCATAGCCATCGAGGAAAAGGCTACTCACATGTTTGCCAACAGCGTGGAAAGGTATGACCTTGATGCAATGTATGGGATTCACCATTGGCCGGAACACCGACGAATCTTCTACAAAAACTGCCAGGTCCAAAAGTCAAAACACGAAGTGTATAGTGATAAACAGATCGTTGCTATAGGCATGTTACTCTTGCGTCAAAATGGGACTACACATTCCTCAAGCACATTGTGGTCAAACGACAAGACGAAGAGGACTATGAATTCTGTGAAGCGGATTTTTCGAGACTGTCGCTGAATGACATTGAAGATATGTATCTCGCTAAGGTGCAAGGACGAATGCGGCATTTCTCCACAAATGTTCAACGCGAATACATCAAGTCATTACTGATCTACATCAGAAGCATAGTCATCCAAGAATGTGTAGAAGACATTCAGCTTGTCGTGGAATCATATCAGACACGTGTCAACCTCACCTAACCTCAACTAGACCTCCCCGACATCAACCATCTTCCTCAATACACTCATCAGCAAACCATTTGGAGTAGTCTATCGTAGTGAACTACACCGAAATTGCTTAATGGCGTGTAACGAGCTTCATAAGTTTGGGGATCATACACTGAAGAAAGTCAGGGATGGGTTAGCTTATCGGTTAAAGGAGATACAACAAGGCATTGGGTCACCTAAGCGATGGAATTCGAGGGAGAGACGGGATGTTAAGAAAATCATCACTCGCATCGATGAAAGGTTGTTTAGAAGGACCGATTCGAACGTTGGAAAGTTTCGAGGTGGTCGTCGGCATTCCTCTCACAGGCTATCAACGTTCCGAACGCATTCCTGGAGTTATTGCCGGACTTCCGGATTCTCCTGGTAACCATTGATTTGTTTCATTAACTTAACATTTGGATGTGTGATTTTATATGACAATGGCTTGTGCACACATAACAGTGTACCACCCATTCTTGTAATGAAAGGACCATGTGGTACGCTTCAGTGCCACAATCCTTATAAAAGGAGCGAAAGCTTCTTATTTTTGAGTAAAACTTATCAAAACTTTCATTTTTCAAAGTTTTGCTCAAAAGAACAAGTACTTCCCCTTATGATTTTCAAAACCTCAAAAGTTAATATCACTTGTTGAGGGGGAGTATTTGGTTAAAACCTTTGTTCACAAATTGTTCTTCATGGTAATCTTCCCGCAAAACTCGAAATGGACATATTCGATATCAAAATATCGTCAAAAATAACATTTATATGCCATTTTTGAGGGGGAGAAAAATTATGTGATAAGAAATATGTTGTGAAATTGCAAATGAATCATTGTGCTACATAATTAACCAATGAATTGACGAGATCTTAAATGTTAGTAACTCGAAAAGACTTGTCCAGGACGGGTAATAATTTCAAGCTAGCTCGCTAGTGATGTAAACGTGTCTCGCAAAGGACTTGTCCGAGTAGAATGTACCATTCGAGAAACTCTTGGTAGACATGAACTTTGACGGGTTTGACAACCTTTCGAGGCTTGTCCACACCTTCAAGGTAGTTATTAGAGCTAGTTGTCACCTAAAAGTCGACAATGTAACTCTTTAACTATGCAACGTAACCGTGTCTCATGGGGATTGTCTATCTTGAGTTGATCAATTCAAAAGTGCGCTCTTCCTCACGTGTAGATTTGTAAAAATACTTAAGCACGTGTTGAGGGGAGTATTTCTGCAAAGTCTCAAACTCTCAACAAGTGGTATTAAATGATTTTACTCATAACCACTTTGAGAGATTTTCATGAAAATGGTTTTATGGCAACATAGGTTAGTAATGGAGTTATAAGGTGACTAAGGTTAGGAATAACTGTCTCTATTATCCGCTTGAGTCGGAGGGATCTACCCAAGGACACCACCAATAGTTAGAATTAGAAGTCCTTAGGTATGATTATAAAAGGAGAAAATGAGAATCGGAGAAAGAAGGAGTTGAAGAATTAAAAGAAAAGTAAAGAAAAGGGTGAAAAGAAATAGCCCTCTAGATTATTCAACTTAGGGCAAACACCGGGTTCAATTCATATACTCTTGGTTGTCACTTGATGACACCGGTATTGAAGATCAAAGTCGTCATGGACCCACCGACGCATGCACTAAACCTTCTTAGCCACTCAAGTTTCTCTCAGCGAGCTTGTTTCATTCTGAGGGAACCCTACGTAAACTATCGGCTTTCTCTTAGAGATTCTTTGGTATTGAAGAAGGAGACCCTCTCCTAGTCTCCTTCGGAAAACCAAAGCGCACTATTGAGTCTAGAGCCACGAGATTCATCAAAAGATCTCTTAGGTACACTTGACAGTTCATCACTTGTCGTTCAACAATAAAGACGCAAGTGATATATTATCGAGTCCTTCACGGATCTTAGCAACTGTCGAGAACATTTATGAGAAGTTCACAATTGTGATCCTCGGTGCTTGAATGGAAACTCTGCCGAGGTCAACATCAAACAGCTCGACACGTGTCACTTCGGTAACTCCCGTGGATTACGCTTAGTGTGTCTCAAATGGTTTACAATCATGGGGTGATGCTTGGTGTACCTCAAAGAACTCATCGAGCTGTAGATGTACTTGAAGACATCGCATTATCTCACTTGTGGGACTCGGTTCAGAACAACCTTTGTGAGAATTAGAGTTGTGTTTTCACACTATGTCATAACACTCTCAAAGTTCAAACTTGTAAGCGCTGGATTATTTCTAACCCATGTTTTATGTTTTCTTCTTATGGATGCTTGCGGGTGGAAAAGATCGTGCAGATTCTCCACATGCTCACACCTACAACAACACTAATCGAAGTTCTCTCATAAGGCAACACAAAGTCAGAATGATTCTTCGTCAAAGTCAAGGAATCTACAAAGTTAAAGACTAAGAGAACTACATCAGTACTTAAATCCAACGTTAAAGAGCGTGTGAGCATGTTGGAGAAAGACGTGGAGACACTGGAGCAACGAAGCGGACCTGATGCAGACAATCACAACATACTATCACTACCATCACAAAGAACAAAGATCAAAGAACAAAGAAAATGATGACGTCAAAGCAGAATACTTCAAAGGAAACAATTTCTCTACACTGGGGAGATTGTTCGAATCAAGGCACTTCTTCTCACAAGAAAGAAGAATGTCAGAAGACGTCAATTCTACTATTACATCAACACCTTCAACGTTTATATCATCAATCACTAACACTTAGGGGAAGATTGTTGGAATCACTCATAAACTAGAATTCAAGTGTTAGTAATTAATATGTAATAGTTAGCTTAATTATGGCTTTTATGTTAGTTATCATGCCAAGGCTTATGTAGAAAGCCCATGAGCCTTGGCCCAAGCCCATAAGAAGGGAAGGATGCTAGTAGTGTTGCCCTAACTCCTTGCCCTATAAATAATCCTTGTAAACCCTCACTTGAGGGTTGATTGTTCACTTTCATTCATATCCTACGCATAACTCTTATTTATTTCATACGTGTGTGTTTGATTGTGTTCATCCGATCATCTTATCTTTCTTTCTTACATATTGAGGCTTGTGTTACAAATATGGGAACCTAACATATGCTATTGGATTTGAGGGGAAGTCGATTTAGTTTTCGGCTTGATTGGTTAACGACACACACTGTTTGGATTTTGGTTTTTGTTCTTAACAGGTTCATGGCTCATTCTTGTTGTCATAATTGATTACGAAGAAATGCGTTTATCACCTGTTTGAAGATGAAGTGGAATTATTTGGGTTTGTGTTTTATCATATCTTAAAGTGGGTGATTACACTTTTAAGATAACTTGTTCGTGCATTCATGTGACAACGAATTGACGAATAGTAGATGAAGTTTTTCGTCAAGGGATTGCGGTCTCCCTATACACCATGATTGGGTATACGTTCGATGTCATCTTTAGTCCAAGATATAAGACACGAGGTTTGGGTTGTTCTACTTGATCAAGTTGGTTATAGTTGGTTTTCTTCATCAGTAATCATTACATAAAGCCTACATTCTTCAAATGGTTAACATATGGGTTTCAGGGGAAGCTTAATGTTAAAATGTTTAACCATTTGCATGCATCATTCAAGGTGAAGGTTTTTACAATTGCTAGTTGTTATTACTACTACTAATTTTGATTTTTACTGTTTCAAGTTCATTTTTAGATGCGGAAAACTTAATGGTGGGTAATTTGAAACATTGGAAGGATGGATTGGACGTATGATATTGATTCGTAGTTGTGAAGATCAAGCTTGCTCACTTATTACCCCTAATTGAAGATGACAAAAAGGGGAAGAATATTTACATAGAAGATTGCAACTTGAAGATCCTTAGTAATATTGCATGTTTAAGGGGAAGTTCATTTATCTTTCATTCATATTAGCTTCAGGGGAAGTTCATGCTTATGTGGTTTTGTCATTATCAACTAGGGGAAGATTGTTGGGAATTACAATTGAGTTGATAAGACAAAATAGTATGAAAGATGAAGGACTATTTATGATAAGGAGGACAACTTCAAAGAAAAGAATATTCAGAAGATCAATTTACTTGTTAAGAAGATATTCTGTATATTCACATTTATCCCTTTGTAAACCCTAGCATTCTCTAGTATATAAAGAGATGCAGGGTACGTAGGTTAATGTGTGTCAAATAATGTAAACATCAGACAAAGGTGTGTGTGTAGGTCTAGGGCGTGAGTATGTAAACGCCTAGACTAGGTGATAGTCAAATTGTAGTGTTTAGCCCCAAGGATCATTGATCCCTATTGTGTAACCGTCTTAGAGTTGATCATCTAGGATTCGGGCTGTGGATGTGTTTTGTAGAACACATGATGATGGCGAAACCTTGATATAATAACAATGAAAAGTTCTTTATTCCACTGTGCATACATATTGTTCATTGTTATTTGTGCTTTATTGATAATCCTAGATAAGGTCTAAACAACCTCGAGCATCGATTCTAACATCATCCTTTGTTGAGCCATCATTGAATGTACCTCCACAAATCCCTCCTTCGTTTGAGGATCCTCAACCCCCTTCACTTGAACCTCCACTTCAAACCGCTCCATTTTTACCACCACCTTTTCCAAGGCATGACAAGGATTGTTATTATTGTCAACACGTTGAAGGCTTGATACATGAACTACGTGAAGAGCAATGGTTCATGTTTTATCACCTCCTCGAACGTTTCGATGAGGTCAACAAACCTAAACAACCGTGAGCTTAAGGATTAAAGTGGTGTTCTAGTCTTAAGCTTAACTTAGATCGTTTAGGAATCACATTTCATGTTTAAATCATTCTCTTGGCTTTAGAGATTTGTAGATCATTTCTCATAGTTTTATTGAATGAAAATACATGTTATATGCCATATTGTTTTGAGTATATGTTTGTTGCTTGAGTACATATCTCACTTTGATGTTAACATCACTTGTTACATCACCAATGCTGTCTTATGATTTCAAATAGACAGATCCCTCTATTTTTCCTAGACGGATCCCTCCAAGGAGGGAACCGTGGGATCCGTGCAACAGAAGACTTGTTTTCTACTAACTTGAGTCTTATTTGCAGGAAATTATGCACTATACACTTGTTTTCTAAAATTTGTTTTGTAGATTTTCAATATACACATGAAGACTTTGACACCCTAAGCTAGGGGGAGTTTCGTGTCAAAGCGATACATTGCAAAATCATTTTCAATATATTTTAGGATTACGTTACATGACGTGTCCCTTTGCAAAGTTGCAATCATCAAGAGGGAGCATATTCGTCACAAAGACGAAACCATTTGCAAACATAGTTGCAATGCACTAGTTTAGTATTTCTTCTTACTTGACGCCCTCACAAAGGGATGGACTCGTCAAGTGGGAGCTAAGACGAGAACACCTCCCGTCACTTGCTCTCTATACTCTTATTTTCGTTCTTTTTACATGTTTTTCTTAAAACAAGATGTTAGTTTCTTTTCGACCTTTTTGTTTTCGATAAAAAAGGGGAGAAGAGAGTAAAAACTCCAATTCAAACGTTTACGAATTTTAGTTTTTCCTTAAAATAATTTTATGTTTTGTCATCAACAAAAAGGGGGAGATTGTTAATACAAATAAGCTGTAAAAACGTTAATTTATATTTTACGATCTTCTAATGTTTTATCGATAACAAACGTAAAATCATTTTAATGGAACAAATAAAATACGTAAATGGTTTGAGCAAATAGTTTACTAACACACTTACGTTTTCACATAAAACGCTAAACAAGTAAAAATGATTTTATGATTTAGTAATACATATGTACAACAACTAGTGTTTACATATTGGGTAAATATATACATAACTAATATGTATTATAATGGGTAAATATAAATGGGTAGAAGTTTAAGGTATTTGACCCATTGACCAAATACATTGAATATAGTTGGGTAAAATCCAAAGTCCATGACCCATACCCATGGAGCATAACCCATAACCCATTGCATGACATCATGCATAAGTCATAAATGGGTATTATCCATGACCCATGGTTTTAACCCATGACCCATGGACTAGATGCATTGCATCTTGTAGATACATTGTATCTACTTGGATACCCATGGTCTAAAGGCTAGGACCCATGACCCATAACCCAAAACCCATGGGCAAAGAGGAGCGTCCCACGGATCCCCAAGAATACACTGGACGGATCCCTCAAGTGAGGGATCCGTGGAACAGTAGCTAAATTTCTTCTATAAATAGTGAGCCATTTCTTCATTTTGGGTTGCCACTCCCACACATACTTTCTCCAAGTATTGTAAACCTTCTAACCTCAGATCCTAAAGGATCTCTTTATGTAGTTTATGTTTTGTTTTTGTGTGATTCTCTAGGTTCCTCTTAAAGGCGAGATCACCAACTCTTGAAGTCAAGCAAGCTCAAGTCCATGAGTTGCCATGCTTCATCATCATCCAGACTACTGAGGTTCTCTTGTTGATAGTTCTTTCTTTCTCCATAAAAGTGTTTTGTCAAAGGCATTAGTGAAGGATGCCGAAAGAGGCAAGACGAAAGCATTAGTGAAAGATGCTTAAACATCTGTGTCAAAGGCATTAGTGAAGGATGCCAAAGGAGTCAAGACGAAGGCATTAATGAAAGGTGCCAAACGTCCGTGTCAAGGGCATTAGTGAAGGGTTCCTAGAAGTCAACTCAAGTTGCATTAGTGAAAGATGCCAAGGGTGTATAATCGATGAGGTGCATCGATGTACAAATAGAGATAGGTTGTATACAAGGATATTGATATCCTTGATGATGTTGTAATAAGGAGTGGGTCTCCTTTGGGATAGGTGTTGTGTAGTGTTGGGTAGTAGTTCCTCTATTGTAATGGACCTCGATATCTAGCCTAGTACCGGATAAAGGGTAGGCGACGTTGTGATAGGTGTGGTTCTACCTTGTGGAAAAACCCGTTGTCTAGCCTTGTACCGCAAAAAGAGTAGGCGACGTTGTGAACCTTCTCCACCATAAGGAGTTGGTGTCGTGTAGTGATTACGAACTCTCGAGTAGGTGACTCGGGGGGTGAAGTAGGGCAAGGAAGGTTTCCTTGTAGCCGAACCACTATAAACACTCGTGTCGTGGTTATGTGTTTCTTACTCTTCATATTTCCATTACACATTTATATATCTATCTATCAATGTCCAACATACATGTTAGGAATTGGAAATTCCATAAGGAAGTGTCGGTCACCCCAATTGTAGTCTAGCATATGTTAGCTCGTAGACATATCGTTATTTACATTGTTTAGTAGTTAATTAGTTAGTTATTAGCTTAGTTATTAGTTTAGAGCAACACCGTGGAGGAAGGACGGGTCTTTACCCACTGTATGCCTGATCCACATCCGAGCGGTGAGGATGTAGTGTCTCAGAATTATAAATACCCTTCCATCCTTGGAAGGGTGGAACTCTTAATCTAACCTTGCATTTTCTTGTTTTATCTCTAGAATTCCCTCTCTACTCTCTTCATCTCTCTAACATGGCATACTTGTATAATCATCTCCCTAGACCACCTGAATCATCAAACAACATAAAAAGTGTGATCCTAACAATTGGCATCAGAGCAAGGTTTTGTTGTTTTTGATGATTCATATGGTTTTGAAGTGGTTTTGTATGCGGTTTGTATGTGGTTTTGCTTGGTTCTTGTATGAGGTTTGTGTTGTTTTGGATGAGGTTTGTTATGGGTTGATTTTTTTGATGATTTGTTGGTAATGACAAAGTTAACAGGTTTAATGTTGTTACAGGAGTTCGTATAATAGTTTTAATGGTTTTACTGGTCTTGATGTTGTAAAGCAGTTTTGATGTTAACAGTTTTAATGGATACTGATATTGGTTAAACTGTGTGATCATTAAAACAGTTTATAAAACATATTGTTTCTAGATACTCAAAACTATTTGAATGTTCGTGAATGAGTTTGTGTCAACAGTTCTTCTATGCGGTTTGATCATTTTCTATTATGCGGTTTGTGGACCTGCTGTTCCATCATGCGGTTTGTCAGTAGACTGTCCAGATTCGATGTATCCTGGTATGCGGTTTGACAGTTCAAAAAAAAGGTGTGTTTTGACGCCTTTTACTATGCGGTTTGTCAAAAACTGGATGCGGTTTACTTTTTAAATCATGCGTTTTGACCATGATTAAAGATGCGATTTGGAAGTAAATGATGCGGTTTGACAGTTTTTCCCAACAAAGCGTTTTGATCCAAAATCATGCGGTTTTTCAAGATCTGAAGGGAAGCGATTGTGTAAAAGATGCAATGCGGTTTGATAAACTTTTAGGATGCGTTTTGACTCAAAGTCAACTGCGGTTTGTTAAACTGTCATGTGCAATTTGTTAATACTAGTTGCGGTTTGTTGAATGAATATGATGCAGTTCGTGTTACAAAAGGTATGCGTTTTGATAAAGAAAGGTTGCGGTTTGTCAAGTGTAAGAAAAGGACTGCGTTTTGAATGAAGATGAAGATTGCTTAAGCATGTTCAAACAACAACAAACAACATACTACTGAACTACTAATCAAACAACATAAACCATCATCAACAAACATTCAACAAGAAGTATCAACCAACATCTACTGCTACAACGTATAAATCATCAAAACATCATACACCTCACATCTACTTCATCTACCAACATATATCTACACCTACAACATGAATCTAATATGATGAAAGACAAATAAATATCAATTGACCTTAGAATCCTTCTTCGTTTAAGTCAAAGGGTAAATCAAGACCTTTAGGGGTCGTTAAACGAAAAGGAAATCATCATCGATTCAATATTTGAAGCCTTGCCTCTTTTTGTATACGACATATGAAGGAAACGAAATAAGCAAACATGCTTTTCGTTGTTCTTTGATTCAATTACAGTAAATTAAAAGGGGAAAGCCAAGACTCAATGCTAATATTACTTCTAACAGATCTCAGTCGTGATTACTTTTGCTTCGATTCTCTTTTGAGAATTCAAGATCTTATAGATCTTTGCATATTTACCGACTCATCACAGATCTACCTCATCAAGACTCAAATATTATCATTACAAAGTATCATCTCAACCATCAGAATATCATACAAGAAAAGATAATCTCAGATTTCATCTCTTTTTATTAACAAATCTTTGCTTTTTATCGAAACTCACAGGAAACTATCTTCATTGATTAAGTTGTAAATGTCAAGCTTTTTTTATATTCGAAAGCTAAAAGGAAGATTAAAACAATTAATGTGTCGTATATTCTCTTTTGTCCGATTTGAAGACTCACTAAATACAAAATCAAGATTATGTCCTTTTATCGCTTCCTTATCCGAACACTTAAAGAAAACAAGTTAACAAATATGTTAATTGTTTTTCTTTGGCTCGTTATATCTCATGTCTAATATTCACAACTTACCTGGACATCAAATTGATGATTGAGGTTCAAGCCATCCCTGTGGCGAACTCCTCAAGATGGATCTAGTCGAAAGAGTGTGAGAGGTTTTGAATGGTTACCTCGTGATTAGGATGAAGTATTAATCGTATGTGGCTTTCATAACCTATCCAAGGTGTGATGGTGATTACTGTTGAGATGTGATTAGAGTGAGTGAAGCTATGACATGTGGAGGCGGATAAAAACCAAAAACATGTGGAAGCGTTTTAAGTTTGAGAGAAACTAGGGTTATGACATATGTTATGTGTGTTTTTATAACCCCCGAAACTTAGGGTTGATATTTTGGAGCAGGCATCAATGGTGTTCATGGGCCGAAAGTTTTTTTTTATTCTTTGTCATTTGGCCGAATTGATATTGTTGGGTGAAATTTGGATCAGGTGCAACGAGTGTAATGGGCCGCGGGTTTACAATTGTTGTCTAACCTAAACACTGGGCCGAACGTGCTTCAAAGGGACAATAGGCTAAATTACTAAATTGATCCGATTGTATTGGTTTCAGATTTATGAAAGACGGGATACTATGTTACTACTCATTACATGGATTATCAAGATAATCTCAAAAAGTTAATTTTTTTATATACATCTTGATAATACATGGTGAAAAGGCTAATCACAAACATTGTTATCCGAAATATTTTTGTGTAATAAAATTTTGGAAACAAATTTTTGTAGTAAGTTAATAAGTGGTATTTTGGTCGGATAATTAATTCACGGGGGATATCTGTTCACGGCTTGAGTTATTTGTTGATCTTGAATGAGTTCAAGGCTCGTGTCCAATTTTATTGATTTGGTATTTAAGTGACGGTCTAAACGGTTTTAATTGGACTTGGACTCGTAATCTGCATTCGATAATGGACTAATGGGCTTCTCAAAATCGAGATTATATGAGATTTGGATTTAATGTGATTTATTGAAGAGATTTGTCGATGAAATTTGGGATGATGAGATTTGATGATGAGTTTTGGTTTCATGATAAGATTTGTTGTGTTATGGGGTTTGATACTTTGGTTTATGCATTTACACGGAATATATCATGTCTCGGCTTGAGTTAACTATTGAAAAAGGGTGACTACGGAGTTGTTTGTATGGTATTTCTTATTTGGGTTTGAAGTGAAATCTTTCGGGCGCGTTTACTTATTTTCTTCTTCTTTCTTTCTACCCTTCCGCGAAGATGACTTGTTTGGGTATTTATAGCGTGTGATAAAGACTTGGCTATTTAGTTACTTTTGTGATTCTTTTTCGCTTAACCCACAACGTAACTATTACTTCGGTTTCTCACGCAGTTGAGGATACGTCAAGAGGTTTGTACATTGGGTACACCGTTTCTTTTTCACAAGGATTAGTACAAGCTTAAGTAGCAAATCTGAGGAATTCTACTTCATGTTCAAATTTGGTATATCGGGTTTACTTCACCAAATGGTCACAACAATTGCCGACAGAATTCGTGAATGATGTGTTTACCAAAGGGTTTGTTGGATGTGATGTGATCAGCAATTCCCATGAGATATTCAGAATGTTTAAGATACCTCACAGTCTAAGCAAATTTTCTCAAGAATCCTCAGTGTCTTTCATGACTTCTCAAGATGCTTGCTTATGACAAGAACTTCTCGTGCTAATGGTCGTACACGTTATGATGCTTCCGAAAGTTCGAAACCATCATGGGGGAGAAACGTGTACTTTGATGTTTTACGGTCAACCTCATGGTGAAGTAGTGTATACTACTCGACTTTGTATGGTTTGTGAAGTATTCTACATATGGGAGATGATTTGCTGAGGATGGAGAATGAACCGCTGCATGTTCCCTTGAAACAAATATTCGCAGAAACCAAAGCTGTCATAACACATTCAAACTGACATTGTTTACGGTTTAGTCTTGATTTTGTAAAATCCCGCGAAAGAATCTATTTCTCGGTTTAAATCATAGACATGTAAAATCCCATGACAATGGAAATATCCCGGTAAAGTTAAAGTGCATTTCCGGATCTATCTCTCGGTTTATTCTTGGTTTTGTAATACCCTGCGAAAGAAAATTTCTCGGTTTAGACCATAGAATTGTAAAATCCCGTGATGATAGAACCATCCTGGAGAAAGGGAAGTGTAATTCTGGAACTTTGATGATGCTGGAGCTACGGTTTCTACTTCGAAGAAGGGATAAAAGGGTGTACTTCATGAATTGGGTGATTGTTTGGATTGTCTTCTTGGTAGTTTGGTTATTTCAAAGTTTTACGGGGTTAAGTGCTTTTAACCATGGTCGGGATGAAACCATTATCAAAGTTCATTTAAAACATCAAAGGAGGCTAGATATGAGCTTTTTAATCTCAAGATGTGACAACGGAGTTAATTCAGTATTATCTATTTGAGGTTGAAGTGAAATTTCACGGGCGAGTGTACTTAGTATCTGAAGGTATCGGGGATGGTTGGATGAAGATTCTTCGAGATCCTTGTTCAAGCTTTTAATATTTTTAAAAACAAAGACTTGGAAGTCTAGTTATTTTTGGGTGATTTTTCCTTTTCTTTTTACCACAAAATAACTATCACTTTAAGAGTTACGTTGTAGTGCTCAGTGCACATTGAATTGTGAATTTTCAAGAGGTGATGTACGTCTAATACTTGATGGTTGGTTGGTTGAAGAGTATAGAGATTCAAAAGGGCATGATTCTCGACGCCGCTCTTTGTTACATATGTACAAGTTTAAGTCACAAGTTCGGGTTAGTTTACTTCAAGGTCAAATCCATCATATTGGGTTTTCGCCATCAGCTGTCACAACAAAGAGCTAACTGAATGATAATGGGATTGATAACAAGTTTGCCATGAGTAGTTGAAAAGAGAGAGATTATGACGTTTGAACACAACAGTTCAAGCCTCGTTCTCTAAAGAAAAGAAAAGTGTACGTTTCAATGCTCTTTATCTTTTGAAGAAGAGAAATCTTCTTATTTATGACCATTCTCATCAACATGCTTCATAATTTTTCCATGCGCGATCAGTTATCAAGTGAACCGAACTACCGATGATTGTTCTCTAATTCCACTTGCTCAATTAAAATGGCGATGGCGACATCATTTGCAACCTTTGAGGGGGAGAAGTGTGAAGAGACTACATTTTAAAGATATTCACTTGTTTAATCAAGAATGGCATCTCCGTATGCAATTCTTGAGGGGGAGAAGAAGTATGATAACTCTACATGTTGAGTTATATTTGAGAATATATGGTCATACGGCTCCTAACTCATGTAAGAACCGAGCTTCTTCTTATCGGGTCATCTTTACATGGAGTTTCTTCTAAGAGCCGTTGGTTGACATCTTCTTATGGACGGATGAGTTTAATGAAAAAGTGCTTCCAGTTGCGGGGCTGATTTCCTTGATGAACATTTTTCTATTCTTGTTTGATTGGGAGGGATTTGAGTTATGGGGATTTGCTATATATAAGTTAACGAGAATGCATTTGGTGAGAAGAAGATGTTGACTTTCTATTCCCCAAACGGAAAATCTAGAAGAAGGTCGAGTCTACAGTCTGTTCTATATTTTTGGTGCATGTTAGAAGACTAAAGACGAGTTGCAATAACGATCTAAAGACTTCTTCTTAATTTGGGCATTTATCAAACATATTGTTGGTTTAGGGGAGAGCACTAATTGGGGGAGAGTGAAAAGTAAGATTTAATCCCCAAATAGACTTGCTCACATTCTACTTCAGCAAGTTGATTCTCACAAGAGTTCAAGTGTTCTTCTCAACATATTTCTAGTATACGGGCTTACAATGTGTTGCTGATTCTGAAGTATCAAAACCAGCAAGGGGGAAGGAGACATACTTCTAAATGCACAACAAGTACACATGAAGAACTTAATACTTCTAAGTGATTGAAGATATCTCGGGAAGACAAATGTCATGACCGCAGAGAAACTCAGTGTATCTTGTGGCGTTTAGTGTTATTATCCCAACTATGTGGGTGAAGAGATGAAAGAGACAGTTTCTAAGGAGAAAAGAGGTACACAAATGTATGATGATTGATGAGTGGCCTTTTACTCATCATTTTAAGCCCGAATTACCCACAAAAACATCTAAAAACACTGAACTATAACCAATTATACTGCAGATATCCTTGGAATGTGTTTTTATGTGTTTCAGGTACAAAGGATCGAAAACAGGGCAAAAACGGACAGAAATGAGCTCGGATTGGAAAACGTGCTTTGAAGACGGAGCCGGAAGATGATTTTCTACATTCTCCGAGTCTGGGATACATTTTTGGGAGTGATCTTGGGAATCAGACTCAAAAACCTAAACTAAACCTAAAATTACCATTTTACCTTTCTACCCGAACCCAAATGACGATTTTACCCATTTTATCAAAATCTAAAATACCCTTCTAAACCGTATTTTTTTTACAACAATTATTTTTATTAAAACCAAATTTTTATTAAAATTTTTATCTTTTTTAAAAAAAAAAAAAAAAGTTTTAAATCAAAAACCACAAAATACATCTTTTATTTTTAAAACCTTTTCAAACCATAAAAAACTTATCCCATTTAACCCTTCCTTCTTCCTTATTTTCCCAAAACAGAAAAACTCACCTAGCTAAAATCTTTACCCGCCAAAACCTTACACCCTCACCTTTGTCTTCTTCCCTAAACATTCCTCTCAACCCACTGATTCCCAAGTCAGACATCCCCCACACCCACATGGGTCTCAATGCCAGCTTGGCAATCCCTAAGGAACTCATTTGATATCAAATATGGATGGCTCAGATTACTCTCCTAGGGCTCCAAGTTGAAATGGAAGGCTGAGATTTAAGAAAAGAAACACAAGCAGTTCATTTCTCTCATTTGTCTCACAAAAGAAACACAAGCAGTGGACTTGAAGACCTAGCTTAGTTAGTATAAATAGAGAAGCTTGTAAGCCTTCAAAGGCATTAGGTTTTAGTATATTTTAATTTAGTTTCTGTAATTTTTTTAAGTTGTAATGTCTCTTTTTAATTAATGAAAAATTTCCTTTCAGTTTTTACTTTTTTCTGCTTATATGCTAATAAGCACATAATTGCTTATTAGCTTATTGCCACTTATTAGTTGTTCTAAACTGCAAAGTAGTTCTACAAAAGAAAAAAAAAAAAAAAAAACCAAAAGTCTGTTTTTAAAAGTCAGTTTTCTAAGTTAAATACCCCATTAAGGGGTGTTTGGCTAAAGTTTATTTGGAGTCTAAAATAGCTTTTTACCCTTTTTGACTGTTAAAGTCAAACTCATTTTAAGGTTTTAGATAGTTTTAAAAAGGTCTCAATCTGTTTCCTCATGTCTTAAACAAGTTTTAGTTAAAAGAATATTTCTGTCGTTAGTACTTGCACAGAACACCAGCATACTGCTGTTCAACACCTTTTGCACAACTTATTTCTCATAAAAAAAAGTTCCAAAATTACTTTTCTTACATCTTTACATACCCAACTCAATATATCTTTAGCTTATTTGTGCTTAGGATCACTTTTTCACAGCTTATGTTGCCTCTAAAAGTCCCCCTCGCACCAT
This sequence comes from Chrysanthemum lavandulifolium, assembly GCA_022545495.1. NCBI lineage: Eukaryota > Viridiplantae > Streptophyta > Magnoliopsida > Asterales > Asteraceae > Chrysanthemum > Chrysanthemum lavandulifolium. The sequence goes on from CM040243.1 coordinate 157,414,616, forward strand.
TTTCTGTGTAAGATCAGGTCCCAAAGTGCCCCACTTTGCTCCACTTTTAGATTTTTAATTCGCTTATTATTAGGCTTTGTGATCTGAAAATTGGTATACATCTTCTTTAGTTGGTTTTCTAGGTACTAGTATTTTTTATAATTTTTAGTTGTAGCTTATAGATAGCTTAATCTTGCCTTGAAACTGCCCCCTTAGGCTGATTCTGCCCTGTATCACATCAGCAGACTTGGCTTTTCTTTGAGCTTATTAGCTTTTATTCTGTCACCCTAGCTTGTTTTAGGTTCACTTAGTTGCTTTTTAGATAATATAGATTAGGAGTAGTAGCCATTAGCTTGTTTAATGCTTATTAGTGCTTATCCATTTTTTTTGCTTATTCTCCATTTTATTTAGGATTTCCCCTATACTGCTTATCTGCCCCCCTTTTTACTTGTTTGATTCTCAGTTTAGCTTATCAATAGATTCATTTTTTTTATGCCCATGATTGTTTAGCTTATTTCCCATTTTGAAATTGCTTATTGTTAGTGCTTTTTTGTGCCTTAAAATCTGCCTAAGGCTGTGTGTTCTAGCTTATTTCACAACTGTGGTGGTAAAAGCAATCCTAAACTGCTTATTTTAAGCTGATGATAAAAAAGGTTTTCACAAAAAACTCTCTTTTTTAGCTTATTAAAAAGTTTCAAAAAGAAAAAAAAAATGGCACAAGGATTCGAACCTGTGACCTCCTCACAACACAGAACACAACATCACACACTGAACCAACTGCCCTAGGATCTTTTTCAATTAAATTCTTGCATCATTAATTTCTTAAGCACAAAAATAGTTTTTTTCTTATTAGCTTATTTGGATTTTTAAGTTCTTATTTCAAAAAGCAGTGTATCCCTTTTTTATTTTTCTTAAATTCAGTAAGGTTCAAAGTATTTTTAGTGAATTTCTCAGACTTTTATAAAATAGTTTAGTATTTTTTATAATTAAATTAGATTTTAATTCGTAATAAATAATTTAAAAGTCGAAAAAAAATACCCGGCTTTTTTTCTAAAATTATTTTTAGTAGTTTGGAACGTAGGAAAATTAGTTTCGCACCCGTAGGCCTAATTGCATTATTTTCACTTTTGGAGCTCGAGTTTAGCCCGGGTTTTCGCATTTTGTACTTTAGCACCCTAGGAGTTAATTTAGCTTAATTTTATTATTTCATATGCTTAGTAGTAGTTAATTTGTTATTTACTTTGTTCCCCTTGCCTTAATTACTTTCCCGTCACTTAATTTTACGTAATCAAAAACACAAAAACCCAAAACATCGAGCATTTTAATAACAAACCTAAAAGCGATGTTGCCCATTCACACCTCGCTGGGAAACGACCCGGATATCCTTATCCGATATCACATATCTCACTCACGGGATTTGATTGACTAACCTTTTTCCTAAGAGGTTTTCGATTCGATTCTCGTGTTTATTTTGATATTGATATTATTATACTATTTCAACCATACACACCACCCAAAGCCTTTCACACACACCAAAATTTTGGCGCCGCTGCCGGGGAGGTTGTGTCGCGACAATATCGTTGAAGGTTTGACGATTAGTGACTCGAGATCCTTCCTTTGTGAAGTTATTGTTTTCATAAAATTATAAAACACAAAAATATTTTCCTTTTTGTTTTGTATATATATATATAAAGGATAAAAATACAAAAAGATTTTCCCTTTTGATTTTTCTAATAAAATAGAATACACAATCAATATAACACCTCTCAACTTGAGTGTTATCATTATAAGTTCCCGAACAAAAGATTAAAAACTTGCCTTTGTGTCGCTTGGGAGTCGATTAATTTCTATCGGATAAACAAACTGTGTGAGGGGTACAAGGACGGCCTGACATTAAATTGCGGCTGAAAAGAGGCGGGTTTTTCATAAGCTTCGCGCTGACCTAATAGCTTCTCCGCTCCTTTGTGCATTTGTCTTATAGAAGTGATCAATTCACTTGGGATTATTGGTTTAAGTTCACTGTGTTTTGCCTCGGTCTTGTTTTAATTGAAAGTGTTGTTTTTGGAAGTGCATGCGCACTCGTTCTTCTAATTCTTCTAATCCCCTTCTTGAACTCGCCATAATTACGCGAAGACGAAACAAACGTCCTCCCCCAATAGTCGAACCCGAGGTTCGTACTAATCCCGCCCCCGTTCCCGAAATGGTGGATACTCGAACCATGTATGAGTTACTTCAAGCTCCCGTAGACGCCTAAGGTGATGCTATCGTCGTACCACCAATTGACACCAAAAATTTTGAACTTAAGACTAATTTGATTCAATTGGTTTCATCTAAACCTTTTTGCGGTCTAGATAGGGATGAGCCCCATGCCCATATCCGTTGGTTTAATCAAGTGGCCTCCACTATTAACTTTCGGGGCGTCCCTTATGAGTCGATTAAGTTGATGTTATTCCCGTTTTCCCTCGAGGGGGAAGCCCGGATTTTGATTGAGAAAGAACCCCCTCGTTCAATCACAACATGGGAAGACCTCTCTAAGAAATTCGTTAACCAATTTTTCCCTCCATCGAGAACCACAATGTTAAGAAATGAAATAACAAATTTTCGACAAAGATTCGACGAGAGTTTCGGTGAAGCGTGGGATAGATTCAAAGAACTTCTACGAAAATGCCCACACCACTGCTTTTCCGACCTTCATCAGATCGATACGTTCTACAATGCATTAAACCCAAACGACCAAGATTCGCTTAATGCGGCCGCCGGTGGTAATATATTGAGTCGTATGCCCGGGGATATTAGAACGATTATCGAGAACAAATCAAAGGTTCTAATATCTAGAAACAAAGCGGTTGTTGCTAAAGTCACAACCAATGCTTCTTCATCCGTTGTGGAGTCAAAATTGGAAGGACTTACCCACGCCATTCATAGCATGATAAAAGAGTTAAAGATTAAGAAAACGGAACCCGTAAATGCCGTTACCGAAACTTGTGTTATTTGTGGTGGTCCCCATCTGTATTACAATTGTCAAGCCACTGATGGCGACGTTAGAAATGCCACCGTTGCAGCTGCTAATCATAATCAGAATACAAATCCGAATCAAGGATACCTTGCCAATCAAGTGGGACCACCCGGCTTTGCTCCCGTACCTACTCAACAAAACCGTTTTAATCAGAATCAAAACCAAAACATTAATGATAATCAAGGATACAATCAGAATCGAGGAACGAATTTCAATTATCAAACTCCTCAACCGAAAAATTATCAATCTCTTCCTCAACAACAAGCTTTTCAACAAACATATCCTTATGTTTCACCAATTCCGGAGTTTGAGAACTACAAGAAAACCACGGAAGCAAGCATTCGTAACATGCAAAGTCAGATAACTAATATGAAAGCTGAGTTGAATAACAAGATTGATACGACGATGCTCAGACAAACAAATGAATTGAAAAACATGATGGCTAGTTTCTTGCATCAAGCTCAATCCTCTTCTTCATCTCAACCCTCGAATTCGGGATCTCTCCCAAGTAACACAATTCCCAACCCGAAGGGAGAGTTGAATGCTATTGCCACCCGAAGTAGTAAATCATATGATGGACCCTCAATGCATACACCCTCTTCGGTGAGGGAAGTAGAACGAGAAACCGAGGTGACCAAGGAAAAGGTGCATTCTACAAGCCCACGAAGTACCGCACACGTCCAACCTCCGGTAGTCCAAACTTTCATTCCGGAACCCGATGTTCCGAAGATTAAGCCTTCAATTCCATATCCTTCAAGGCTTAATGATCAAAAGGCCTGCGACAAAACTAATCAACAAATGGAAAAGCTTATCCAAATCTTTCAAGATACGCACTTCGAGATTAGTTTCGCGGAGGCTCTCCTTCTAATGCCCAAGTTTGGTCCGACGATCAAAAGCTTGTTGAGCAACAAAGAAAAAATTTCCGAGTTGGCTAAAACTTCCTTGAACGAGAATTGTTCGGCGGTTATCCTTAAAAAACTTCCCGAAAATTTAGGAGACCCCAGAAAATTCCTAATCCCGTGTGATTTTCAAGGGATAGTTCAATGCTCCGCTTTGGCCGATCTTGGCGCGAGCATTAACTTGATGCCACACTCGATGTGGAAAAAGCTTTCATTACCTTCACTCACACCTACGTGTATGATCCTCGAGCTTGCCGACCGAACAAATTCTCATCCGTTAGGTATAGCCGAGGATGTCTGTGTAAAAGTAGGAAAATTTCATTTCCCCGCTGACTTTGTTGTCGTCGACTTCGATGCCGATCTCCGAGTGCCCCTCATCCTTGGGAGGTGCTTCTTGAAAACGGGTCATGCATTGATCGATGTTGATGAAGGGGAAATTACTTTGAGGGTAAACAAGGAATCTGTAACTTTCAATGTTAACCAAGATTCGAAATCTCTGCCTACCATTTTTGGTATTGATAAAGTTGAAAGCCGTGAAACCAAGGCGACAAAGGACCCGGTGCTTCCTACTAATAACGGAAGTACCGAAAACGTCCAACCTTTGGTTATCCAAAATTCTTCGTCTAGGATTGACCAAGGTCTTTCACGATTTACGGTTAAGAGATCTTCGAGTAAACGTGCTGAGATTAAAACGATTACCAAGAAACCGGAGACCATAACGGAAGTGGTGGAAATTGCTAGCTCTAAGAAAACACCACTTGTCCCACCTTCGCTTCCGGTTTATCGTATCGATCTTGTTGAACGTTCTTCGAGTGGCAATCCCACTCCGACTTCTGATCCCATTATTTCCAACTCTTCCTCTTCCTTCACTCCGTTTGAGGGAAGTAACTTGAGTTTGGAAGAGATCGAAGCTTATTATTTTCCATCAGGAATTGATGACGATGAATCTGACCCGGAAGGAGACCGTTTTCGTCTTGAACAATTACTAAATGAAAATGAAGACCCGTTGTCCTCACTCCCTCCGGAAGAAATTGAAATCAAAGAAGTTGAGCTTTTGACCAAAAATCTTTCGGAGCCTGAGGATTCAGCTATTGATTTACTTCTCGAGGAGTTCGCCGATGAACTCGCTCGCCTCGGTCCTCTTCCACCAGGAAGTGAGGACGAAATCTTTTACCCTGAAGCCGATCTTAGAGAAATTGAGTATTTGTTGTATGGAGATCCGTCACTTGAACCTTCAATTGACAAAAGGAGTTCTCCGATGAACTCGCTCTCACAGACTTGATTCCATTTAAGAATGATAATTTGAACAATGATCCTTTGGAAAATTTTGATGATCCATTCTTTCCCAAGAAAGAGAAGAACTTGAAAGTTTCAATTGATGAACTTGTTGATCAAGATGTTCTTCATTCTTTTTTAACCGAAAGTGACTCCCCTTCTCTTGAGGATTTTACCGTGGTTGAAACTTTTGATTCATGCCTCTCTGAGGACAAAGTTTTCAAAGCCGGTATAATACCTTCCAAGGGAGTTCACTCTAAGAGAACTCAAATTTTTCAAAATCTTCGAGCTAACCATGAACTCCTCTTCTCTATGGAGTTATTTGTGACTAAGACTATGCTTCTCGATGATCCATCATTCCCTCGTCTTCCCGCCAAACCGCCGGATGATGGATTCATCTTTTTTTTAAAACCCGATACGGGTACTGGGATCTCTAAGGCGGTGGGCAAAGATTTTGAACACTATGTTCTCATGCCTAATATTTTGCCCACCCAACCCACCCGTGTTACCTCATCCGAAAATGAGGATTTCATTTTCGACCCCGGCATCTCCATTCATCATTCTTTTGAGCCGGGTATATCTCATCGGGGTGGAACTTTCAGCACATTCAATGTTTATCCAAACCATTTGAATGAAAGTCCGATGGAGATTTTCTCTTCCACTTGCTCCCCCATGGACAAATGAATTCGGGGTCGAGTCAAGCTAACGACTCGGTTAACAAAAACAATAGCATTTCATGGGTGACAACCCATGTTTCTGACTTCTTTCTATTTTCTAACACTAAGAGTGGGGGGAATTCCTCCACTGTTGTTTGCTTGTTGTGTGTTTGCTCTATGTTTTCAGGATTCCCGTAGATCGTGATGATTGATGCGCCTATTTTCAATCCAGCCGCCCAATATCCGATCTTTTTGCTAACGTTTATCTAGGGATATCTTATTAATCCTTTTTGTGAAAAAAGATTTCGCTTCCACACTTGGATAGTAGTATTACCTTTTTCCTTTCTATAGTTTCGGCTACAGCCGGTACTTTGAATATTGAGGGCAATATTCAATTCTAAGTGTGGGGGGGAATTCTAGCGAATTTTGATCACATGTGTACCTTCTAGTACCCTAGCACCCCCGTTTTGACTGAAATTTAAAAAAAAATTATCGTTTTAAGTCAAGTATTTAGAATTAAAAGAAGTGCTTTGTGTGGAAAACTAGAAGAGGGGGTTGAATAGTTTTACCAATTTAAAACTTCCTTTTAAATATTTAGATCGACTTATGTTAATCCATTTGGTTGTTTATGTTGGATGTTGATAGATAGATATATAAGCGTGTAATGAAAGATAAAGAGTAAGAAGTACATCACCACGACACAAGTTATTTATAGTGGTTCGGCTACAAGGACACCTTCCTTGTCCTACTCCACTCCCCGAGTCACCTACTCGAGAGTTCGTAAACACTACACCAATCTCCATATGGCAGAGAAGCCTTCACAACGTCGCTTAACCTTTTTCCGGTACAAAGCTAAATACCGAGTTCCTTCACACCAAGGCGAACCACACCTAACACAACGTCGCCTACCCTTTATACGGTTCTAGGCTAACCACCGAGTTCTTTCACACCAAGGAGAACTAATCCTATCACAACATCGCCTACCCTTTATTAGGTACTAGGCTAAGCACCTAGTTCCATTACTATGGAGGAACTACTACCCTTCACAACACAACACCTAATATCAAGGAGATCCAACTCCTTGTTACAACACCAACAAGGATATCATCATCCTTGGAAATAGACAAATACTTATATGTATAACGATGCACCTCATCGATTATAAGACCTAGGCATTCTTTTCAAATGCTAATTGATTTGATTCTTCGGCATCCTTCACTAATGCCTTAGACACAACGCTTGGCACCCTTCACTAATGCCTTCGTCTTGACACCTTTAGCATTCTTCACTAATGCTTTGACACGGATGATCGGCATCTTTCACTAATGCTTTCATCTTGACACTTTCGACATTCTTCACTAATGCCTTCAACCCAACATCTATGGAGAAAGTAAGAACTATCAACAAGAGAACATTAGTTATCTTGATGATGACGAAGCATGGCAACTCATGGAGTTGAGGTTGCTCGTCTTCAAGAAGTGGTGATCTTGCCTTTAAGAGGAACCTAGAAGATCACACAAAAACAAAAGACAAACTACATAGATCACTTGGATCTGAGGTTAGAGGGTTATAATACTTGGGGAAGTACGTATGTGAAGTTATGAATAGAAAGGAAGAAATGGCTCTCTATTTATAGAGAAAATTCTCTACTGTTCCCCGGATCCCACGGATCCCTTCCACTTGGGATCCGGCTAGCATAAAGCCAGGGATCCGTGGAACGCTCCTCTTTGCCCATGGGTATTTTGGGTCATGGGTTATGGGTCATGGGTTATGGGTTGATCCATGGTTTTCTTTCTAGATACATTGAACTTGGTTAAGTGGTTTATATAAAACCATGGGTTATGGATCAATACCATTTGCTAGTTTTTACCCATTTAGTATATACTTGTTTTTACCTATTTTAGTATACTTAGTTTAAGTATATGCTAACCCAATATGTAAACACTAGTTGTTTGTACATATGTATTAAAATCATAAAATCACTTATACTTGTTTTAGTGTTTTATGTGAAAATGTAAGTGTGTTAGGAAACTATCAACTCAAACTATTTACGTATTCTATTTGTTTCGTTAAAATGATTTTACATTTGTTATCGACAAAACATTAGACGATCGTAAAATATAAATAAACGTTTTTACGGCTTATTTGTATTAACACTTTGCACAAAAATAAAGCATTAATGCTTTGGTATTAATGGTTGTTTAGTCTTGATTAGGCTAGAACAAGGGGAATCCCGACTCTGCTAGAGTGTTGATCTAGCTGCTCTCTTAACATTTAGGCTAAGGTTTTACGCGTTGTGCAAATGAAAATGCTAAGCGTGGAGTAGTTGGTTCTCTTTAGAGCTTATATAAGTAATCTATGGCTTTTTCTCCCAGAAGCTAACTAATCGGACTAAAATACGTGCTTGTTGTCAAACTTTTGAACATTCAAATAGTCTTGTTACAATAAAAAGTTTTTAAGCAAAAATGATTTAAAGTCCGAGTTCAACTTTTTATTTAAATTTTTGGAAAAACATACTTTTTTAAAATCGGAATAATGTTGCAAAATGAAAGTATCGTAAAGTACTTGAATGCTGCAAAACTTGCAAGTTTCAAGTTCAAAGTAAAAAAAAAAAGAAAAAAAAGTTGAAAAATGAAAAAAAAAAATGAAAATGAAAAAAATATGAGTTGCGTGAATAAAAGTACTATGTTGCTTATGAATAAATGTGCGAAACTTGCTTTTTCTTAAATTTAAATCGGAAGTTGAACTCAGATTCACAAAGTTGTCTAAAGTTTGATGGTAATTTGGAAATCCTTTATTTCAAAGATCCCGAAAGCTCCGATACTATTCTCGAGGGTGAAAACCTAGCCTCCTTAAAAGGACAAGCTGAGAAGAAAGTCGCTACATGGAGTGATCTCACCTTTGAATCTTGAATTTCTAAATTATCGCCGGTTGCAATCCATTTAGGTTTAGTTTTAACTTAACGGTAGCTTCGTAAATCTTTGGAATCGAATTCCCGCTAATTCCGGTACTATTCTCTATGAGGTGTCAAAGTCCCGGTCACTTAAAACTTATGTTTTGGGATGTGCCGAGAAGAAAGCCGCTACATGGAAAAGGCCCTTTCGATCCTTAGACTTTCGTCGTTTCCGGTGAGTTAGTACACTTACTTAAATTGTATAAACTGTGGGAGTAAAAAGTTAAGTCTCGACTTACATAGAGTATTGATATAAGTAGTGTTAGCATTTTACAAAAAAGTTTGCACAATAAGTTTGAGCTTGGTTTGAGAGCATCAAAAAGAGGATGACGATTACAATTCCCCGGAGACACCCATTTTGTGTGAATCCCGTTCCATGATGCCATGTTTTGATAATCAAGCATGTTATATATTTACGTTCAAGTTTTAAATTTCTCGTAGTGAATAAGAAGTCGAAACGGGGTATTCTTGGTATTGTTGATCCTTTCATTACTTTATATGATCGGATTGCTAGGGACTAGCAATTGATAGTATGGGGGGATGATGAGTGGCCTTTTACTCATCATTTTAAGCCCGAATTACCCACAAAAACGTCTAAAAACATTGAACTATAACCAATTATACTGCAGATATCCTTGCAATGTGTTTTTATGTGTTTCAGGTACAAAGGATCGAAAACAGACCAAAAACGGATAGAAATGAGCTCGGATTGGAAAACGTGCTTTGAAGACGGAGCCGAAAGATGATTTTCTACATTCTCAGAGTCCGGGATACATTTTTGGGATTGAGCTTGGGAATCAGACTCAAAAACCTAAACTAAACCTAAAATTACCGTTTTTCCTTTCTACCCGAACCCAAATGACGATTTTACCCTTTTTATCAAAATCTAAAATTCCCTTCTAAACCGTATTTTTTTTAGAACAATTATTTTTATTAAAACCAAATTTTTATTAAAATTTTTATCTTTTTTAAAAAAAAAAAAAAAAAAAAAAGTTTTAAATCAAAAACCACAAAATACATCTTTTATTTTTAAAACCTTTTCAAACCATAAAAAACTTATCCCATTTAACCCTTCCTTCTTCCTTATTTTCCCAAAAAGAAAAACTCACCTAGCTAAAATCTTTACCCGCCAAAACCTTACACCCTCACCTTTGTCTTCTTCCCTAAACATCCCTCTCAACCTATTGATTCCCAAGTCAGACATCCCCCACACCCACATGGGTCTTAATGCCAGCTTGGCAATCCCCAAGGAACTCATTTGGTATCAAATATGGACGGCTCAGATTACTCTCCTTGGGCTCCAAGTTGAAATGGAAGGCTGAGATTTAAGAAAAGAAACACAAGCAGTCCATTTCTCTCATTTGTCTCACAAAAGAAACACAAGCAGTGGACTTGAAGACCTAGCTTAGTTAGTATAAATAGAGAAGCTTGTAAGCCTTCAAAGGCATTAGGTTTTTGTAGATTTTAATTTAGTTTCTGTCTTTTTTTTAAGTTGTAATGTCTCTTTTTAATTAATGAAAAACTTCCTCTCAGTTTTTACTTTTTTCTGCTTATATGCTAATAAGCACATAATTGCTTATTAGCTTATTGCCACTTATTAGTTGTTCTAAATCTTTGTTCTAAACTGCAAAGTAGTTCTACAAAAGAAAAAAAAAACCAAAAGTCTGTTTTTAAAAGTCAGTTTTCTAAGTTAAATACCCCATTAAGGGGTGTTTGGCTAAAGCTTATTTGGAGTCTAAAATAGCTTTTTACCCTTTTTGACTGTTAAAGTCAAACTCATTTTAAGGTTTTAGATAGTTTTAAAAAGGTCTCAATCTGTTTCCTCAAGTCTTGAACAAGTTTTAGTTAAAAAAAAATATTTCTGTCATTAGTACTTGCACGTAGCAATGAAAGATAGTCATTGCTCAACACCTTTTGCACAGCTTATTTCTCATAAAAAAAAAGTTCCAAAATTACTTTTCTTACATATTTACATACCCAACTCAATATATGTTCAGCTTATTTGTGCTTAGGATCACTTTTTCACAGCTTATGTTGCCTCTAAATGTCCCCCTTGTACCATTTTCTGTGTAAGATTAGGTCCCAAAGTGCCCCACTTTGCTCCACTTTTAGATTTTTAATTCGCTTATTATTAGGCTTTGTGATCTGAAAAATGGTATACATCTTCTTTAGTTGGTTTTCTAGGTACTAGTATTTTTTATAATTTTTAGTTGTAGCTTATAGATAGCTTAATCTTGCTTTGAAACTGCCCCCTTAGGCTGATTCTGCCCTGTATTACATCAGCAGACTTGGCTTTTCTTTGAGCTTATTAGCTTTTATTCTGTCACCCTAGCTTGTTTTAGGTTCACTTAGTTGCTTTTTAGATAATACAGATTAGGAGTAGTAGCCATTAGCTTGTTTAATGCTTATTAGTGCTTATCCATTTTTTTTGCTTATTCACCATTTTATTTAGGATTTCCCCTATACTGCTTATCTGCCCCCCTTTTTACTTGTTTGATTCTCAGTTTAGCTTATCAATAGATTCAGTTTTTTTATGCCCATGATTGTTTAGCTTATTTCCCATTTTGAAATTGCTTATTGTTAGTGCTTTTTTGTGCCTTAAAATCTGCCTAAGGGTGTGTGTTCTAGCTTATTTCACAACTGTGGTGGTAAAAGCAATCCTAAACTGCTTATTTTAAGCTGATGATAAAAAAAGGTTTTCAAAAAAACTCTCTTTTTTAGCTTATTAAAAAGTTTCAAAAAGAAAAAAAAAATAAGGACACAAGGATTCGATCCTGTGACCTCCTCACCACACAGAACACAACATCACATACTCAACCAACTGCCCTAGGGTCTTTTTCAATTAAATTCTTGCATCATTAATTTCTTAAACACAAAAATAGTTTTTAGCTTATTAGCTTATTTGGATTTTTAAGTGCTTATTTCAAAAAGCAGTGTATCCCTTTTTTATTTTTCTTAAATTCAGTAAGGTTCAAAGTATTTTTAGTGAATTTTTCAGACTTTTATAAAATAGTTTAGTATTTTTTATAATTAAATTAGATTTTAATTCGTAATAAATAATTTAAAAGTCAAAAAAAAAATACCCGGCTTTTTTCTAAAATTATTTTTAGTAGTCATATTACAGTTGTGATTCTCTGTCTTCTTTAGTTAATTCGAGAAGCAGAGAAGCATCTTGACATTGTCCCAAACCGCCTTGGCTTCGGTGTTGTGATTGATTAACTTGTAGATGTCTTTTGGAAGACCTCAAGTATAATGTTTGAAGCCCCGATATCAAGATCATATCTCTTTTCTCCTTATCACCGAGCTCATCATTCGTCTTTGGCCTGTCCAAACCTAAGATCACTGCTCCATCTCGCAGCAGTTTCAAGTGTGTCTCTTGTAGTCTCAATCGATATGGTCCTTCATCAATTGATTTGAGAATGTTAACCCCATTTTCCTTTCACAAACAAGACAACCTAATTCGTTGAGCCCATGAGTCATAATCGCCTCACAATCATAGGTGGATGAGTATTTGATCCAACCGCTTGAACATCCTCGCCACATGAGAAACAATAGTAGGTACGTTGTTAGACATGATTCCAGATTCTACGGGATTTTACTATTCTTTGATTAAACCGGGAAATTGATTCTTTCACGGGATTTTACAAGATCAAAAGAACAACCATAAAACGTAGCACGAAGAACTGACAAGTCTCAATAGACAAGTAGAAAACTTGACAAGTCGCACCCTAACCAACTCGCTTAAAGATCAACTCGCTTAGTGGGCAAGTCACATGAATGGACAAGTCGCTTAACAGCCAAGTCGCATAAACCAACTCGCTTAATAGACAAGTCGCTTAAAACCTAAGTCGCATAAAGATTCAACTCGCTTAATAGACAAGTCGCTTTAAAACCCAAGTCGCTTAAAGAATCAAATCGCTTAATAGCCAAGTCGCATAAACCAACTCGCTTCCAAGAAAACTCGCTTAAGTATCAACTCGCTTAATAGCCAAGTCGCTTAATAGCCAAGTCGCATAAACCAACTCGCTTCCTAGAAACGCAATACCGTGGCTCAACTCGCTTCGTACAATATTCAAAAACAACCACTTTATCAATAAAAAACAACCCAACCACGATGATTCAAGCCTTCCAATTCAAAACCTAAACACATATGATGATCCTAAACACAAAAGTACAATCAAAATTCAAACTTTAACACTAGAAATTGACCAAATGATTCAAACTCTTCTAAACACTTATAACCCCAAAAACCTTATGAAATCCACCAAAACAAAGAGCATGAAAGATGAGTGATCAAACCATAGCTCTTGATACCAATTGTAACTTATAGGATTTCACAAACACATCACACCATAACCAAATGAGGCGTATAACAGTTTAGAGAGAGAAAGGGAAGAGAGTTGGGAACTATGTGAAACAAAAGAAAAATGGTATTGAAGCTCCAACCCTCTACCTTGGGAGGAGAGGGTATTTATAGTTTTCTTACAAGACTCGCCTCCTACGGGCTGTGGATCAGGCATACAGTGGGTAAAGACCCGTCCGTCCTCCACGGTGTTACTTAACTAAATACGAACTAATATTAAATGACTACGACTATGAGCTTTCTAACGATTGCATATACTTGAGGTGACCGACACTTTAACGACTGGATTTTCTAAATCCTAACAGGCTGAAATCATCAGTAAAGGTTAAGAAGTAGCTAGCACCTCTCTTTGACACATGTCTAAATGGTCCACACACATCAGTATGAATAAGACCAAGTAGACCAGACGCCCTCTCCATATTGCTATGAAAAGGTTTCTTCGTCATCTTCCCAGATATGCATGACTCACATTTATCAAATGATTCATCATTGATATTTTGCAAAAGCCCTTCGTGTTGTAGCTTTTGCATGCGAGCCTTACTTATATGAGCAAGTCTACAATGCCAAAGATAAGAAGAATTCAAGTCCAACTTCATTTTCTTATTGATGCTAAACATCAAATTATTATATTTGTTAGATTCATTTCCAATCACATCAATTTCAAACACACCATTCATAGTAACCGCATTAAAATAAAATACACCATTTAAAGAAACAGAAATTCCATTACGTGAAATAGTATGAGTAAAACCATCATCCAACAATACTGAAAAAGAAACAACACTGTTAATACAAATAAACCGTAAAAACGTTTATTAATATTTTGTGATCTCTTTGTGTTTTGTTGATAACAAATATAATGTTATCTTAAGTATAATTATAAGGATACATGTTATTTTTGTAAAGCATTTACATATAGCCATTTAAATACAAAATGTAATAATTAAGCATTTGTTGTAATAGTTTATTAGGATGGGTAAAAACCATAACCCATGGACCATAACCCATGGATCTTAACCCATACCCAAGTTGGCTAGATACAATGTATACTTAGATACATTGAATCTAAAGAAAACCCATGGACCAACCCATAACCCATGACCCATAACCAAAAAAACCCATGGGCAAAGAGGAGAGTTCCACGAATCCCTAGGATTACACTAGACGGATCCCAAAGGGAAGGGATCCGTGGGATCCGGGGAACAGTGAAGATTTTTGCCTATAAATAGAGAGCCATTTCTTCATTCTAACTCACCCCTCTTCTTACTAAATGTCTCAAACACTCTCATTCTCTCCTAACATATTGATCACTTGATCTAGAGAGTTGTTCTTCTTTCTTTCTATCGTGATCCTCATATAGGTCCTTCTCTAAGGCGAGATCACGAGCATTCTACAAGTCATCCAAGCAAGGGGTCCTTGATTGATTTGTCACTCCGCAAGATTTCTGTAGCAAAGATCTTGTATTTGATATTTCACATATTTGTTGTGTAATAGTCGTGTTGGTTTGGTCCACCGTGTTACGGACTCGGTATCTAGCTTTGTACCGGAAAAAGTGTAAGCAACGTTGTGAAGGCTTCTCCGCCAAGTGAAGGAGTTTGTTGACATAGTGCTTGAACTCGATTAGGTGACTCGGGAGTGGAGTGGGGCAAGGAAGGTGTCCTTGTAGCCGAACCACTATACATCGCTTGTGTCTTTTCTTTCCTTCGCTTTACTTTATTTACTTGCTTTATCATTAGATCTATACTTTCTCTACATCCATAAGATCTCACATATTAACGAATCTAAAGTTTTTGAAAGTAACATAAAATCGACAAAACTATTCAACCCCCCTTCTAGTTTTCCCCAATTGGCATCAAGAGGTAAGTTTATAAAAGTTTTAAAGTAAAATTGTATTTTAAAAACTTTTTGATCACTATGGGTTCTGAAATTATAAGGAAAGAGCGACGAGGAGGACGAAGAAATTTGTCTCATGGCAAATGACGAGGTATGTCACGAAGACTATAGTAGTTCATCACTTGATGACGACTCATTGCATAATGAATATGACAAACTATGCAACATTTGCTTAAAACTAATTAACAAAAATAAGCTTTTAAAGAGTCAAAACCAACGTTTAGATAAAGAAGTCATAGAATTAAAAGAAAAACTAAAACGTTTAGAAACGGGTAAAATAGCAAGTGGTGAATGTGAATTTTGCGTTCAACTTCAAACACTAGTTGATCATCTATATTCTAAAATTGCTAGAATGAGTACGAACACCTTAGATACAATACTAGATGGTGTTAAAACCGGTAACAACCTAAAAGGCTTAGGTATTCAACAACTTGATCCATCAACTAGTGAAAGTAAAGAAACAAAATTTGTTAAGGAGATAGAAAACCACCCACTGTTGTGGCGGATCCCACGGATCCCCAAAAGGGAACCGCTAGTGTACGACAGGGATCCGTAGATCTGCTTTGTAGCAAACAAGAGTAATAACGTAGCATCTTCATCTAGAACTTATTTTGTTATCATTAATAGGAAGAAACCAACTCACGGCACCACTAGACAACCACCTCCAAAATATAATCCTACTTTTGCAAGAAACAAAGCTCCATCTTTTCAAAACCTAATTCATTTAGGAGACCAAATAACGCTTATCCAAGAAGTAACCATCAAATGGGATGGAACCCAAATATGCAAAAGCAGTTTTCCTTTTCAAAACTTTGCTCCATGGAATGAATATTCATCTTATCCATACATGTCTAACATGAATGGAATGTTTAACACTAATGGACCCATGAACAAATGGGGACCAAACTTTTGAGTTTATTATTGTTTTAGGTATGCTTAAAGGTCGATCTAGACCCCGATGAATGGGTCAAGGATAGCGGGTGCACGAGGCACATGACCGGCAATAGGGATCTATTCTCCACATATGAATCCGTAAATAGAGGTAATGTGGTGTTTGGAAATAGCAAAAGTAGAATCATCGGTAAAGGTACGATTTCTAACAAATCACTAACCATTAACGATGTATGTCACGTAGAAAACCTAAACTTTAATCTCTTAAGTATAGGACAAATATGTGATAAAAAGTGCAATGTACTTTTACCAAAACCGTAGTAAGATACTAAAAATGGCATAACCATAGGAAGAGGAATTAGGAAACATGGAGTCTATGTCATTAAAATTGGTAATGAACCTAAAGACAAACTTTGTCTTACCTCTATGGATGATACTTCGACCTTATGGCATCGAAGATTGGGTCATGCCAATATGCGACTTCTTCAATCGCTATCATCCAAAGATCTAGTAAGAGATCTACCTAAGTTAAAATATGAACATCACTTTTGGGATGCTTGTAATGTAGGAAAACAAGCTCATTATAGTCATAAAGCTAAAAACATGGTGTCAACAACTAGGTGTCTAGAATTACTACATATGGATCTATTTGGTCCATCCGCTATCCAAAGTTATGGAGGCAACTACTACACTTTGGTCATAGTGGATGACTATTCTAGGTATACATGGACAAAATTTTTAAAGAACAAAACGGAAACCTTTAATTATTTTGAAATATTAAGCAAAAAGATCCAAAGACAAATAGGAAGTCCTATAGTGTCAATTAGGACGGATCATGGTAGGGAATTCGATAATAAAGTGCAATTTGGAGCCTTTTGTGACGCTAATGGTATTACTCACAACTTCTCGGCCACTCCACAATCGAATGGGGTAGTAGAAAGAAAGAATAGAACCCTACAAGAAATGAGTCGAACAATGCTTAATGAACAATCCATACCTCAAAAGTTTTGGTGTAATGCCATTGATACTTCAACGTACATACTCAATCGAGTATTAATAAGACCAATCTTAGGTAAAACTCCATATGAGTTACTCCGAGGCAAAAAGCCTACGTTAAATCACCTTAGAGTCTTTGGAAGCAAATGTTTTATTCTTAACACTAAAGATTACCTTACAAAATTTGATCCTAAATCAACAGAAGGTATCTTTCTAGGTTATCGCCAAATAGCAAAGCTTACGTCATATTAAACAAAGAAACAATGAAGGTAGAAGAGTCATTAAATATAAAATTTGATGAAAGTCTACCCAAACCCTCTCCACCTCTTGTCGATGACGAGATCATAGAAAGTGATGCTATAGTAATAAAGAAAAAGATAAATGAAGAAGAAGAACCTTTAAATAATGAAATCATAAACATTAAAGAGTCCAAAGATCACCCCGTAGATAAAGTCATAGGAAAGCTAAGCGAGCGAACATTAAGGTCTCAAGTTCAAAACCAAAGTAGCTTGTTTTGTTTCGTTTCAACCATATAACCTAGGAATACAAGAAGCCATAAAAGATGAGAGTTGGGTAATGGCTATGCAAGAAGAACTAAATCAATTGTTTCTAATGATGTTTGGACGCTTGTCCCTCCACCTAGTAATCAAACCATAATAGGAACCAAATGGGTTTATAAAACAAATTAGATGCAAAAGCAGTAGTGTCTAGGAACAAGGCTAGACTCGTTGCCCAAGGGTATAACCAACAAGAAGGAATAGACTTTGATGAGACCTATGCCCCGTGGCTAGATTAGAGTCTATAAGAATACTTCTTGCGATGCTTGTGCTAATGATCTAAAGCTTTATCAAATGGATGTCAAAAGCGCTTTTCTAAATGGTTTCATTAATGAAGAAGTATACGTAGCTCAACCTCCGGGCTTCATCGATTTTGAAAAACCCAAACATGTATATAAATTAAAAAAAGCCCTTTACGGTCTTAAACAAGCTCCAAAAGCTTGGTATGATAGACTCAAGTCATTTTTAATTAAACACAACTATACCATGGGGTTAGTTGACAACACACTTTTTACTAAGAAAAGAGAGTCACATATAATCATAGTACAAATATATGTAGATGATATTTTATTCGGATCCACTTGTCAAGACATGTGTGATGATTTCTCTAAAATCATGCATGATGAGTTCGAGATGAGTATGATGGGAGAACTTAGTTTATTTCTTGGTCTACAAATTAAACAAGTAGAAGATGGTATCTTCTTTAATCAATCTAAATACATAAAGGAGATGTTAAAGAAATTCGGTCTAGAAGAGTCGAAACCAATTAGGACACCAATGTCATCCGACACCAAACTCACAAAAGATGAAGACGGCGAATCCGTAGATAATACTAAATATCGTGGCATGATAGGTAGTCTTCTCTACCTCATGGCAAGTAGGCCGGATATCATGTTTAGTGTTTGCTTATGTGCTAGATTTCAAGAAGACCCTAAAACATCACACCTAGAAGCCGTAAAAGGATATTTAGATACATTAAGGGTACAACACAATTAGGATTATGGTATCCTAAGGGCACGGGAGTAGAAACAATTGTATATGCGATTTTGACCATGCGGTGATTACGTTGATAGAAAAGTACAAGTGGGTGTGTACTTTCATGGGATGTTGTTTAACGTCTTGGTTTTCTAAGAAACAAACGACACTAGCTATATCAACAACCGAAGTCGAGTGCGTCTCCGCCGGAAAAGCATGCCAACAAGCACTATGGATGAAACAAGCATTAGTCGATCACGACATTCATCTAAGCGACATAGCCATCCTATGTGACAACAAAGGTGCCATCGACTTAAGCAAGAATCCGGTATTGCATTCTCGCACAAAGTATATAGAGATTCGACATCACTTCTTAAGAGACAATGTTCAAAAGGGGAACATCTCTATTGAGAAGGTAGTATCCGAAGACAACATAGCCGACGTCCTCACCAAACCATTGAAGCGGGAACAATTCAACCTACTTCGTCTTGGTCTTGGTCTAATGGAACAAACGTCATAATTTATTTGACTCTACAAGGTATGTAAACACTAGCCTTCTTCTTTCTGAGTCTAGGATCTCTATTTCATGCACAACTCACAAACAATACGGGAATTTTCAAAACCCAAGATAAGTTTTCGACTTATAGCCTTCTGATTTTTTTTCACATACACATTTTCAAAGAAAAACTCTTTTCAAAATGTTTTTCTAAAGAATGATATCTTCCCGTATCAATTTCACAAAAGCAATTTCTCACGTCTAGGACAAATCGCTTTTTCATTATTAATACAAAGTAAAAAAACCCGTTTTCATTGCATGTCATGTCTTTTGAATGCTAAAGGGACACATAACTAATATGTGTTTTCGGTACATTCATTTAAGCAACAATGAATTAGGAGCATTGATAACACTCAATTACGTACTTATGTACTAAATATGTGTTTTCGGGTTATCTCAATAGGATGCTTTTTCTACTTCTAGTTTATTTTCCTTTTCCTTTTAGAGGTCGAGATAACCGCGACTCCAAATAGTTTGCATATAGGCACACAATAGGCAAAAATGTTTCCAAAAGGAAAATTTTGTCTTTGCTCGAATCACTGGACCCACGGATCCCGGCCTTCATCTTTGGACGGATCCCTCGAGGGAAGGATCCGTGGGATCCGTGAGATGTGTCTGTTTTACCTTCTATTTTCTCACTTTGGATGAAAAATCCACATTTGTTTTAATTTTGGAGTATGCTCTTTAATGCTTGTGTTCTCATGATCACATGCCTTAAATTCATATCTAATCATTAGATTTTAATCCACATTTTGGGTAAAGCATTCATTACAATGCTTTGTTTTTCTATATATAGAACTCCCAAAATGCTTGCATAATTCATCTCATCCTCACAAACACAATACACCATGTCATCCACAAACCCTTTAGATGAATCACCTAATACAAACAATCATCTTCATGATACCCAAACCTTTGTACTACCACCATCCAAAATACCACAATCAGACTCCAGGATATCCGCACGGATTAGTATCCGATCTTGTTGCTTAGCAAAACCAACCTCAAATGGTTCTTCCTCAACTAACAACTCACTAGAAGATGCTTCCTTTATAGCACCTTGATTCGTGTAAAATAAACACAATTATCAACGTATACCAAAATATCCGTAAAACTCGACAAATCAACCTTTTAGGAAAAAGGTTAACGTATCAAATCCTACGGTTATGATAAAAGTGAAACCGGGAAGTGATTTCCCCGGGTCGTGTCCCAACGAGGTGTGAAATTGACGATGTCGTTGAGTTTCGTGATTAGGACTTGAATTGGCTAAACGAATTTTGGATTTTTGAATTATGTTAATCTACAAATTAAAGCACGGAATAGAAAATTAAGCATGTTGTAGGATCGTTATTTTTATTGTGTTGATGATTCGGGTGGTCTTGGGAGATCAAAATACATGTTTGCCATTAGAGAGAGAAAGTTAGAGAGAGAGGGTGTTCTTGCTAGAGGT
Source organism: Chrysanthemum lavandulifolium (assembly GCA_022545495.1). NCBI lineage: Eukaryota > Viridiplantae > Streptophyta > Magnoliopsida > Asterales > Asteraceae > Chrysanthemum > Chrysanthemum lavandulifolium. Next base: position 157,435,075 of record CM040243.1, read on the forward strand.
TTACACAAAAGTATGAATATTAGATTATGAAGCACCACCCCTTCCATGGATGGAAGGGGTATTTATAGGTACATGAGAAACGACCTCCTATCGGCCTGGGGATCAGGGGTACAGGGGGGAAAGGACCGTCCTTCCTCCACGGTGTTGCACTAAACTATACTACGCTACTAATTAACTAATAAACTACTTAAACAACGTAAATAACGACAAGTCTACGAGCTAACTTATGCTAGATAATATTTGGGGTGACCGACTCTTCACTATGGAATTTTCTAATTCCTAACAATCTCCCCCTAAGGGAGGTCACCCCATGTTTTACATTTTGAATCCTAGCATTCTATTATTGTCTTTGTTCTTGAGCTCGTAGACTTCAATTCTTCATTTCAACAATCTTTGTGCTTAAGCAGTGACTCTTCATAGTCCGCATATTTTGTACTTTCGGTGGAGGCCTTTATCGATCCACATCTTTGATGATCTTGAGCTTTCATTGAGATCATCACCACAAAGAAATCTGGATCACCCTTTATTGTGTTGAAATCATGTGAAGTTGTGACTTTTGGACCGACATGCTCACACTTTTGAATCATGACATCTTTCCATCGAGTAGCGGAAGCATTATCGGTTCATGATATTTGCAAAGCAATAAGCATAAGCATAGTATGAAATATCGAGCCGTGTTATGTAGATATGCACCGGTCATGATTTCTTCAATTAAGTGTGGTTGCCGTGAACATGCGGCTTTGGATTGACGCCTCAATTATGATCACCGCAACCGTCCAAATGTACCGCAAACAATAGTTAGCAATAAAACACACGAAAGTGTCTTTGACCACTTTCGTTGAATTGAGGTACACGCCCACGTTCCCCGTTGATCAAGACAAGTCTTGCCTGCGATCGTAGGATTCCTAAGAATCTCCTTGATGTGGTTTCGCACTGTTCTAGTCGTTCTCAAACCGGAACGCCTCAAAGAAGAAAACACGAGTGAGTGAACCAAAGAATTGAGATTCACCGATTGATGAAAATGATTTGAAAAACAATCGCGTATTGCTTGAAGAAAGAGTTTTGCAATACAACGAAGGATTTATGAGAAAGATCAATTTTCAATCAAAATACTTTTGTATTAGAGAATGAGTACACATTCGACGTGCTAGCGAAAAGAAGAGATTCGCACATCGAACGGTTTTACTAAAAGTATTTTTCAATCGATATACTTTTTGAATTTGAAATGAATACACATTCGACGTAGAGAAAAGAATGTTTGCACATCGAACGGTTTTTCCAAAAGTATTCGCCAATTCCATTCTCGGACCAAGGTTGATTCAAGAATGAATCTCCCCATTGTTTCTATCCGGTTGTCACATGGTTGATCTATAGAATAGATCTCACATGCCACCTACCAGAGCATGTTTGATGTTGGCTCCGAATGATTTCCATCTTCATTGTGAATATTTTTTACATATCACTCGGATGTTCTCGCAATACCACAAGGATAATCGCGAGGACTCTTAATATATACTTACTTTCCACATTGTGTGAAAAGCAAGTCTTCAAGAATTTAGTGTCCTAACGAGATATTGTGGATGATCTCTTGGCTCTAGACTCAATAGTGCACATTTGGTTCTCGTGTCGGAGACTAGGGAGAGGGTCTCCTCTTCAATATCAACAATCTCAAGAGAAAGTCGATAGATAATGTCGGTTCCCGTGAGAAATGAAACAAGCCCTTTTAAGAGGAACTTGAGTGGTTTGGGAAGTTTAGTGCGAAGTCGTCACGGGTCCATGACGTCTTGTCTTCAATACCGATGTTACCTTAGTAAACACCAAGTAGCATATGTATTGAACCGCCATCGCCCCTAAGGTTGAATTGATGGAGGGCTATTTCTTTTCACCCTTTTCTCATTCATTTCTTTTCATTCTTCAACCCCTTCTGCTTACCGAGACTTCATAACTAGAACCTTGTTGGGTTTCTTCAAGACTAGCTCTGTCTCGATCCGCACTCTTTCCATATCTCACTTTCTCCTTTTTCATCATACCTAAAGACTCTACACTATCTAGTGGATTGTCCTCGGTAGATCCCTCCGTTCGGCGGATAGTGGAACTAATACCTAACCTAACCATCCTTATAACTCCATACATAAAGTAAAATGGTCGGTCTTTTGGTACAGTTCATTCTTCCTTGAAACCAATTGAAAATCATTTGGAAAAACAATCAAGGTACTTGTGATACGAGATCAAAGCATTTTGTACCTTAATAGTTTTGATCATTTAGAAAACCTCCCTCAACATGCGTATGGTTTAGAAATAGTTTAGCACAAGGAGACAAGAGGACTTTGAAATATTTTCTTTGATCACAATTTTCATCTAAAAAGCCATTTGATTTTCATGGTAAAATTCTCCCTCAATATGCGTAGGATATTTGAAATCATTTTTATCACATAGAGGCAAGAGTTCTTTTGAAGCACATCCACTTTTGTACTGATGGTTTTGCTCCCCTCAATATGTGCTTCGAGACTCGAAAGCGTTTAGCACATACGAGAGCAGCGACAGCACAATTGAATCAAAACGATCATCATTTATCAAATTAAATCACAAATTCTCCCCGATCAAAATATCAAACCCTTTGAGATTTTGGATCCCAAGTGATTTAATACGGTTTAGAAAACATGGGAGAATATGTGGCCGGTTTAAATACTCATCATGTTTTGGATAAATCCTCCTCCTCAACATGTGCATTGTGTATGAAATCGTTTGGCACATGGAGGCGGGAGTGCCTTTGAAGGACTAAACCAATTCCATTAAAAGATTTGAGATTTAAATCACGTTCTCTCCGCGATCAAAATTTCAAACCATTTGAGATTTGTAATCCCAAAAGATTTAAATTATTTAGAAAATTTTAGGGGAAAGACGTGGCAAGATTTAATTCGAAAGATGACAGATAGAGAACGTTTGATTCGTAAAATAAACACAATTATCAACGTATACCAAAATATCCGTAAAACTCGACAAATCAACCTTTTAGGAAAAAGGTTAACGTATCAAATCCTACGGTTGTGATAAAAGTGAAACCGGGAAGTGATTTCCCCGGGTCGTGTCCCAACGAGGTGTGAAATTGACGATGTCGTTGAGTTTCGTGATTAGGACTTGAATTGGCTAAACGAATTTTGGATTTTTGAATTATGTTAATCTACAAATTAAAGCACGGAATAGAAAATTAAGCATGTAAAACTATATAAACACTAAATAAACTACTACTAAGCTTAAGAACAATAAAACTACGCTAAACTACATCCTATGGTGCTAAAAAACGCTACTAATTAACTAATAAACTACTTAAACAACGTAAATAACGACAAGTCTACGAGCTAACTTATGCTAGATAATATTTGGGGTGACCGACTCTTCACTATGGCTAATCCTAACACATGAGCCTCTACTAAGTGAGAAAGTATGCAATTTATGGTGCTAAAACGTGAAACGAAACTCCGGCTAATCCCGAGTGTGAAATTAATTTTAATTTTACGTCCTAATTGACTAAAAATAATTTTAGAAAAAAGTTGGGAATTTTTTTTGACTTTTAAAATAATTATTACGAATTAAAAACTAATTTACTCTAATTAATTAATTAAAAATACTAAACATTTTTAGTAAATTCTACAAAAATTACTGAAAATACTTTAAACCCTACTGAGTGTAAAAAAATAAAAAAGTCGCACACTGCTTATTGAAATAAGCAGTTAAAAATACGATTAAGCAAAAAGGATTGAAACTGAAAAAGTCTTTATATAATTAATGTTGCAAACTATAACTGATAAAGACCCAAGGGCGAGTTGGTGAAGGTATTGTGTGTTGGTGTTCTGACCGAGCGGACCAGGGTTCGAATCCCCTTGGTACCCCTTTTTTGAAATATTTTTTTTGGACTTGCAGTTGAAAGTAAAATAAGCAACTTTATGTGACAAACCTTTTCTAGAAAAGCTTAAATAAGCTGATTGCCCAGCTTATTTTCATCAGATTTTAAAGAAAACTAAACAACACCAAAATTTTTGATTTGAGAACTCAACAAGCAAACAACCAAACACCCCTTTAACAACTGTTAGGCACATTTAAGCTAATAAAAACAGTTCCAAATGAGGATTGAGCTAACATGATGATTAATAAGCCAGAATTTACATAAAGAAACTAGTATTAAGCAATAATCAAAGGTAGAACAGTTGGCATAAACTAACTACGGGATCCTAAGACTAGAAAAAGTGGAAAAAAAAGCAATGCAAAATTTAGAATAAGCAATGAATGAGCTGAAACGAATTACACCTAAACTAATTATACTAATGGCACCTAAGAAACCTAAATAAGCTAAGGAAAAAAAAACTGAATAAGCACTTAGATTAAGAAAAAATACTATAGATTGCAGTGAAGTGCAGCAAAACAGGCCAAAGGCTTACTTGGGCGCTTATTTACGATGAGCTGGGGTGGCAATTGCCCACTGAGCTTCTTGGAACAACAAGTCGACCCAGCTGACTTAATCTTGCCCCTATCTCTGGTTACTGAATAGCTCGATACAGCTTATAAATAAGCTGAGTAAACCATGGGATTTGACTGAGTTGCCTGCTGATGTTGCAGGTTTGAAACAGCCTACTGAGGCTTGTTTGAGCTTGTTTTCGAACTGAGATATGGACTTCCAAGGCAAGTTCAAGCTACAAAATTGAAGTTAGCATAGTAGAAATCCTAAAAAAAAACATTTGATGGATGATTAACAGCTTATAAATAAGCTGTCACCAGCTTGATTTGGCCCATTTTTTCACTGATGCTGAACCAGAAAAAGTGGCAAAAGGCAGTTTTTAACTTGATTTTAACTAAGCTAGAGGTAATTTGAATGCACACTACTGAAACTCAAGTTAGATTGGAATATAGAGATTTGAGAAAACCAATTTTACAAATTTTGTACTTCTAAAAGTCAGAAATAAGTTCACGAAGTAATGCTGTTGTTTCTTCATTCTGCAATTAAGAAAACAAGAACTTTTTTTTTTCGTTACCCAAACCTTGATGAAAACTATGTGTATCCAATTCTGATTCACCCAAACTAACTTTAGAACATCAAATGTGGTTTGACTTCAAAAGTCAAATGGTTAAAAATAGCTTATTGACCAACTAAAACTCTTGACCCAAACGCACCTTCATGAGATAAAAAAAACTGAAAACTGATTCAATTATTAAAACAAATTTTATGTTACTAGTTGAATACTTAATTAACTGTTGTGAAGCTACTGGAAAATGGGAATTGAGAAAGTAAAAAAAATATAAGCACTTGAGTGCTTATGGGTAAATAAGCCTAAAATTAGAACAGGAACTAAAAGCCTTTTTCATTAATTTGAAGACATTACAAGAAAAAAAATAAAACAGCTAATTTAAAAAAAACTACACTAAGGGATGCCTCATCAATGGCTAAAATGCCCTATTTATACTAAGTGTCAAGGGTCTTCAATCTCTTTTTGTGCTTCCTGTGTTGTGCTTGTTGTGTGAGGTAAAACAGCCAAAACTCTTTCCTGTGCTTTCTTGAGATGATCCCAGCCATCCAACTGTTAGGTACCAATTTTGAAGTCATCTGAGCCATTAGTGGATGCTTTATGCCCATGGATTGCCAGCTTGGACCTTGGGAGGAGGGGGAAAAGGGAAGTGGGTTTGGGAGTTGGGATAACCTGGGTAATAGAGGGTTTAGGGATTGAGTGTTCTTGGTTGTGATGATTTGAATAAAAGGGTGAATGTTTCTGGGTTTTGGGTAAAGCAGGAAAGGGGAAGGAGATGGGAGGGAAAGTAGAAAGAGTGTGGGTCGGTTAATTTTTGGTTTTATGGGTTGGGTTAAACATTGACCGGGTTTGGTGGGTTGACCGGGCCTTGGATTGTTATTGGGTTTGTGGTTAACTTGGACCAAAGTAGCTTAGGGACTAAATGTGTTTAATTTGAATTTCCAAGGACCAAAGCTGTGAAATCTGAAATTGTAGGGACCATTCATGTAACTTCTGAAAAGTAATCCAAGGGTCATATTTGACAATCTCAAATAATAAAAGGACCATATTTGCAAAATTTGAAACTCCGGGGACTAAAGTTGCCATTTTGCAAAACTGACTTTATAAGGCTAATTTTGACAACTTGAAAATCCTTGAGGGCCTTTTATGAAAAATTATCATGTTTTGAATAACTAGAGACTAGATTTTGACAATTATTGCATAAAATACGCCTAAATATTTTTCCGTCTTTTGAGACTTTTCAAAGTGTTTTGATCGCTTTTATGTGTAGAAGGAACAAAAATGATGAGTATTTACACACTCATCACACCTCCCTCATCACCAACAAGTACACCAACTTCATCACCACCTAAAGTCAATCTTTTGGAACTCCTTAAGACTCCAACAAGATCTAAACAACCTAAACAAAAAGAAATAGTCTTTTCAACACCCCCCACATCTCCAAATACTATTCTTCAAGATCTTGAAACATCACCACCATTAGCTCCCATCACATTACACGAACGTCTAGGTTCTTTACCACCACCATTTACAAACATTCCGGATGTTGATCCATATTTTCCTATTTTTCCACCACATCTTCCGCATAACTCAAATCAAAACAACCCGGAAAACTTCCGCACTCATTACCCACATCACTTACATTGTGAACATTGCCAATCCACTAGGGAAATCGCAATAGAAGTTAGGGAAGAAATGCGTTTCATACTCAACCTTATCCTTGATCGCATCAATACCATCACTCATCAAAACCTCCATCCATAACCTTATGCAAGCATGGAAGGAATCACTACTACTATTTTCTATTTTTAGTATTTTTTTTAAAGTCATTTTCAAGAACGAGTCTTGTTCGTATTTTTACATGCTTGTACGTGGCATAAATACCACTACAATTTGTTGTTTTATTACAAGGCCTTGTTTACATATCTTGGCTCCCAATCTTGATTCTCGGCAATCACAAGATTATTTAAGCATGTTACTAACCTTTCTTTTTGTAGGATTTTATAGTTTTTTTCTTCACTTGACGCCTCAAACAAGGGGGAGCTACCGTCAAGGGGGAGTTAGCGTTTATTTCTTCCAAGGGTTAACTTTTTGTTTCGATAAAAAAGGGGAGAAGAAGTAAAACTTAGGGGCTTTCAAAATTTACATCTATTCTTAAGTTTGACTCATCATAACATTATGTTTTGTCATCAACAAAAAGGGGGAGATTGTTAATACAAATAAACCGTAAAAACGTTTATTAATGTTTTGCGATCTCTTTGTGTTTTGTTGATAACAAATATAATATTATCTTAAGTATAATTATAAGGATACATGTTATTTTTGTAAAGCATTTACATATAGCCATTTAAATACAAAAATGTAATAATTAAGCATTTGTTGTAATAGTTTATTAGGATGGGTAAAAACCATAACCCATGGATCTTAACCCATACCCAAGTTGGCTAGATACAATGTATACTTAGCTACATTGAAACTAAAGAAAACCCATGGACCAACCCATAACCCATGACCCATAACCAAAAAACCCATGGGCAAAGAGGAGCGTTCCACGGATCCTTAAGATTACACTAGACGGATCCCAAGTGGAAGGGATCCGTGGGATCCGGGGAACAGTGAAGATTTTTGCCTATAAATAGAGAGCCATTTCTTCATTCTAACTCACCCCTCTTCTTACTAAATCTCTCAAGCACTCTCATTCTATTCTAACATATAGATCACTTGATCTAGAGAGTTGTTCTTCTTTCTTTCTATTGTGATCCTCATATAGGTCCTTCTCTAAGGCGAGATCACGAGCATTCTACAAGTCATCCAAGCAAGGGGTCCTTGATTGATTTGTCACTCCGCAAGATTTCTGTAGCAAAGATCTTGTATTTGATATTTCACATATTTGTTGTGTAATAGTCGTGTTGGTTTGGTCCATCGTGTTACGGACTCGGTATCTAGCTTTGTACCGGAAAAAGTGTAAGCAACGTTGTGAAGGCTTCTCCGCCAAGTGAAGGAGTTTGTTGACATAGTGCTTGAACTCTCGAGTAGGTGACTTGGGGAGTGGAATAGGGCAAGGAAGATGTCCTTGTAGCCGAACCACTATACATCGGTTGTGTCTTTTCTTTCCCTTTGCTTTACTTTATTTACTTGCTTTATCATTAGATCTATACTTTCTCTACATCCATAAGATCTCACATATTAACGAATCTAAAGTTTTTGAAAGTAACGTAAAATCGGCAAAACTATTCAACCCCCCCTTCTAGTTTTCCACAAACACCTCTAATTATAGAAGGTGCATAATACCAATTGTTCAATAACAGTACTAAGCCCGAAGGCAATACTAAACTAAACACTCCTATAGCTTCAACAGCTGCAGGTGTCCCATTGCCCACATGCAGATATTGCTCCCCATAGGCCAACTTCCTCTCCACTCTAAACCCCTGCAGTGTATTACAAATGTGAATACCACATCCAATATCATATACCCAGGAATTTTTATGATTTAGAGTAAATAATTCAATTAAAAATAAGTTACCTGAAGGACCGGCGCCCGAGGACCCAGCATACTTCATCTTATTTACCCATAATTCATCAAGATAGAGAGCACAGTTTCTCTTCCAATGCCCAATGACCTTGCAGTGGTGGCATGCTTGATCCTTTTTAGGTTTTTCCTTCCTAGGAGTAGGGTACTTCTTGGGTTCTGGTTGATAGGCCATAACATGTTTACCCTTATCAACTTTCCCTTTGCCCTTTCCTTTCTTGTTGTTCGCACGCTGCGGTTTTGGCTTATTTATCCTTCCACCCTGAATAGCAAGTACCTGGGGAGTAGGAGCCTTCTGAGTTAACCCTTTTTCATAGTCAATTAGCAATGTGTAGGTCAGTAACTGTCTTCCCCACGCAGTGCATATTGAAGTTCCGAACAAAACCATTGAAATCCTTGTTAAGGGATATGTTGATCAAGTTCAAAACAATTTCATTTTCATAAACTTTGCCAATTTATAGTAATTGGTCCATGTATCCTTTCATCTCCAATACATGAGCACTTACGGGTTTACCCTCTCCCTGCTTGCAGCTTTGTAATGCATCGATCAAATCATAAATTTCGACAGCCGCAGGTTTCTCTAACATAGTTCGAAGTTCATTGAGCATGTTGTATGGGAAGTAGTTTTCGAACTGATTTAGAAGAGCAGGTTCCATCGTTCCCAACATTAGGCAAGCCACATCGTTATGACGCTTATACTCAACCTTCCAAGCAGCCTTTTCCGCGTCAGATGCGGCAGGTGCTGGTTCAACAGGGCAAGGCGTGTACAGATAATCCAACCGATCAGCAACTCTAGAGACAATTCTCAAAGAACGGTGCCAATCATTGAAATTCTTATAGCCAGTCAACTTTTCTCGATAAAAAAAGCTTTTGAACGCAGAACTTAGTGCAGTGTTAGTGTTATCGTTGTTTTGAGCCATTTCTAGAAAAAGTTCAAGTATTAGTATTTTTGATAATACAACTTTTCAAGAAAATAAAATATACCCAAGGTAATATAAACATATAACCATATAATTTTCTCGAAAACTAGGATCCAAATTATTATAGGTTCATTACATCAGTTGATCTGCTAGTACTGAAAGCATATAATAAGGTAATATGTCGAACAATAATTGGCAAACAATTTCCAATTCCTAGATCATTATGAGATTTATATTTTCCAACGCTATTGCAAATATAAACATGTTTTATCCCATCTTATGCCTTGAGACCAGGTCTCACTTCCTACTCAATTTAAGTGTCTAACTTAAAGAACTGCAAATATGTTCATGTAAGGTCTGACTTTACATAAAGATTTATCTTTCCATCACAATCTCGCCAAGTTCTGACATGACGTAAATTGCAACTTCAAGTGTTCCTTTAACTAGATGGCACAAACTTAATTTATAAAGGGTACTAGTTTTGATTTTATGGTGTCAAATCAAATATGTACAAAGATGTCATGCATTCATCTTGTAGCATAAATTTTAATAAAAAACTTTTTATTAATCAATTCATAAAGAAATTATCAAAGTTTTGATTGAGGTATTGATTTCGCCAATCAAGGAATTTACCTTTAATTATCATCCATTATACCGTACTTTTGCATAAGTCTAAATACTTAGTGTTTCGGATAATTACCACAAAAGTGGCGCATGGAATTAAAGCTAATTCGCCCTTAAGATGATTTTGTACGCATAGCCTACTTGGTAGCTCCAATTTGACTCGCAAGGAAGCGGAGAATTCGGTCAGCGCTGAAGCAATAACCTCCTTCCTTAGGGTCACAATTTAATGCTCCCCTCTTTGTACCCCCCACACAATCCGTCAAATTAGGTGAGCCGTTCTCACTATTTTTACCAAAATCCTCATTGTTTTGTCCGTTTTATTTTTTTTATTCAAAATCACCCTTTGCTTAAAACTTGTCACACATAATAAACAAACAAGTAAACAAATAAAAAATAAATAACTAAAAGCAATGCGCACATAACTAACCATTAATACGTGTAAACAAGTAGCCACATGCAACTTATTTGATAAAACTTATTAATAATCAATTGTCTAGGTTAATTAACGTATATATTAATTAGGGCTTTCACTTTCCCAATTGAAAGTGAGCCACATACATCGACGAATTAATTGCATAAGCCATAATTAAAATATACCAAATTGCACATAATTGATTCATTAATATATTATTGGAGTCTTCCCCAATTAAAGATTTATCAAAACCAAACATATGATAAAATATCTTAACAATTAAACAAAATTCAAGCAACCATCCATGACGAACATGCATGTATCATCATGGATATAACATAACAATTATTCAATTAAGTCACAAGATCGCATACAATTCCATGTCACATAACATATTATTCATGAATTTATCACGTAACACATATATTAATTCTAGGTTTCGATAAGGTTAACATAGCAATTAATATATAAACCCTAAATTGTTTTAAAATAATCGACTATAAAAAAAAATTAGGGGTACGACCCATAAAAATTTTAATCGACCCAAAAAACTTAGGGCAAAAGCCCTAAACCTAAAACTAGGGTTTACATAATCATAACCAAAACCATAGAAGAATCATATCAAACAACATACAATATTCGTTTTTTACGTGTTTAGTAATTAATTACTCATTAAAACCAATGACTCGTGATGCCACTGTTGGAATTATATATCATGACAATCAATAATAAAACACAAAACATCAAAGAATACATGCGGAAGCGCATAGGAAAGATTAATGAATAATTAATTAACATAAACAAGAATATGCGTACCTTTATTGATTCTAGCCGAACAATAATCAAATCCACAAAACCATCAATTGGATGAACCCTAATTAGGGTTTATAGGATTATGTGAATTACCCCATACCGATTTTGTAATTCAATCCAAGAATACTAACAATAATGTGTTAGTATCACTTTTTGTACACACGTACTATAACAAATTAAAGCAATGCTAGTTTTAATTAAACAAAACAATTTGATTTGGAAAATCAATGTGTCGACACCCTTGAGGTGTTAGTCAACCGAATTAAGCAAACACACACAAATAATTTTTAGGTTTAAGCTTATGAGTACAAGAGATACAAAACCAAGACCCCTAGCCTTGTATATATACTCAACATAACTTGGTGAACAAGTTGAGTTTGGGTTGGGTTGGGATAACCCCTTTGGCCGATCGGTATTGTATCCCAAGGGGTATTCTGGAACCTTCCCAATATTAATTTGCAATCTAGTCCTTTCCAATTACATTTAACGATCGTTAGTCCATTACACTTAATTACTTAACGTCTGTTATATCATTTCGTTTAATTAATAAGTAAATATAACATTTACATTTAATTATTAACTTTAATTCTCATCGCAAAGTATGCAATCCCGTGGTCTCGAGTTCGATCCTAACTCACATCTACTAATTTATATCCATAAAACCAACAATTTTAAACCCGACGCCGTCTCAACTGGTTTGGACGTCGTCGCCACAAAATTGCGACGCCGTCCAGACCATAGTTTTAAAAAGCGCACCTAAGGCGCGCCTCGGCTCAAGGCTCAAGCTCTAGGGATTGTTTTGGATCGAGGCTCCACACATGCATAAAGCTCATATAAGGCGCCTAAGCGAGCTTATAAGAGGTGCCGAATTTTGAACCTTTTTTTTCAAATTTAACATTCATCGACCTCATATGTTAGTGAAACCTAACCTAGAAAATAACTAAATCGTACAATTTGAGAGTTTCATCCTTCAATTCAAGTATCTATACATACATACCTCTCCTTAAATTTCGAGCATGAGATAATGAAATATCATCATGCCTTCATGTTGATACATTATTTGATATTTTAGGTTTGAATTTGAGATTTGTTTTGATAAATTAAGAATTTTAGTGTTCTTTAAATAATCATTAATACATAAATTGTCACGCAAAACTTTTAAAACTTTATTCGATTCACTGCGCCTCACACTCATGAAGCCCGCGCCTTGATTTGCGCCTCTCCTCAAGGCTCCATAAGCCCTTTGCGCCTTAGTACGCCTTGAGCCTTTCAAAACATTGGTCCAGACCACAGATATGCACATTGACAGCAAAACTGCAGAATACCAAATTATCTATTTTGACACCAATGCTCATTTGACCCTTACAACTTTAAGAAAATATCATATAATCTATGACAAACATGCTTTAATATAAAAAGAGATCGCTTGACCCGTTTAACCTCAAAATGGGTAAGAAATATATTTTAATCCAAACACTCCGAAATACTATGACAACCATGACCCATACTTGTTGGTTGAAGATACCTTTACAAAAATATAAAAGACTCTCGGGGGTACAAACTCATCACACGAGCTCGGTATCTACCTAGCTCCTAATATTACATATTACCAACTTCCTTGATCAACCATGAATCAACATCCAATCCAAGCCTTAACACTTCCAATATACATGAACCTACAAGAACATAGCAACTATAACATGTAAGCAATTATGCTTAGTAAGTAATTGGCTAACACATGTTCTATAAAATCATCGTAGTATATACATCACAACATATAATCATAACGTGCAACTATTCAATTAGCACATAAGACATCTACACATACCTTAGCCATTCAATATCAAGTATCAAGGTCAACACACATTTAAAGTATCTATAACCACTTAGCACAACATTATAATCACATACTATAACAACTTCATATCAAACGCATAGTAACCAAGTTACTTACCTTAGCTAGCTAAGCTAAGCTATTATGAGATTATCATCATCTTCCATCATCTCCATCATAAACATCATCCAAAGCTAACATCCTTAACACATATTCATGGTACACTTAAAACATCATCAATTAATCAAAGCTATGGTTTACACAACCATTTGGCTTACATAAATAACTTCTAATCATCATATAATCATATATTGATTATGTGATGATTCAACCCATAGATTACTCAACTTTTACCCATAATACAATTCTTCCAAGATTATTATAGTTCTTTTATAATAAAACCTTATGATCATAATATGATCATATTCAATTTACCCATTTACTCCAATTTAATCAAAAGGGGTTTCACCCGATTAATCTATAATATCTCAGTTAGTGCTTAAAAACATAATTACCCAAAACCCCAAACTTGGGTACATGAACCCTAACTCTTCAATTCATAATTAAATACAATTAGGGATACTTACTTGCACAATGATGATGAATACTACTTAATTACTTGATTGAGAACATTAATCTCATCCCAATTGATCATCAACCTTACCATCATTTTCCCTTTCTTTTTCTAAACTGACTTTTCACTAATAACCTGGAACTTTTGAGAAGCCTGGTTTTAATACATAAAGCTTTCTTCATTTCAAAGCTATTTCACTATTTGGCACCTTTGATCCCTCAAGTACCTTTTTTTCCATTTTGGCCACAAGATACTTATTAGGTCCTCTTCATTTATATAACTATAACATAACATTTATTAATTATTAGTTTAACTATTGGGTTAACTAGTCAATCCCGTCAAGTCCTTAGACCATATTCATCTAGTAGATCCTCTATGTATTTCGAGATACGGGTGTAAAAACTCTACTCCCCTTATTTCTATTTCGTCCCCGAAATCTCTCGTCTGTTACCATCCAATACATAATTCATATTTTACACCATGTTATATAAACAACAAATTCATCAAATTATTGCGAAGATTTCCTTAATCTCGCAATTCAAGGCCCAATATAACATAACCAACACGTCATTATGTCACCTGAGACATAATTTATTCAAACCCATTATTCCAATTTATCAATTCTTTTACTATTACTATACATACTTAATCACCTTCATATTGTTTTGACTTTACTTAAGTCAAATTCAACAAATAATTCCATAATTTATCAAAGAAATCTTTACCATTTCAATAAAAATATTACCATAGCGCATGGCTATTACTATAAGGTATTGTTATCACCATAACATTCTCATAAATTTTGCAATTTTCATGACCATTATGGTCTCTTTCATATTACCACATGCCCCAAAGGCATACTATAACTCATTCAAGCTTTTAATTTCATGCAATTTATGATCTCCCCGATCATTTCTATAACATATCACATCATCAATAACGATTTCATTTATTTTACTTAGGGTTCAATCTTCTATAATCTAAGTTTACATAACGACTCTTACCTAGGGTTCAACACAAGGCTCCTATTCCATTTATCATAACTTTTACGACGTCTGACTAGTTTTAGACTTTGATTTTATAATTCACTATCCTTACTCATCATTTATACTTCTTCATTTACATGGAGAGGCGTCCCAAACAATTTAAATCAAGAAATATAAACTCGTAGTTCAGTGATTCATAATTTCTCGACTTAAATGAAAAGGCGTCCCAATCCACTTAAATAAGGAAATTATAAACCATCCTACATATACTTTCGACATAACGCTAATACATGTTCATAACACATTTTAAGTTTCAAAGTTCTCATTGCTTAGTATTAGATCCCTTTTACTATAACAAATCTATAGGAGCCATCTCACATGCCAAGGATATAGGCTATCTTTGCCAGTAGAGGAAATTTAATTTATCCCGAAGGATTTCTATAACTTTCTCTTGCCAACTCGTTCTATAACACATCCCGTAGGATTCACTATAACATATCCCGAAGGATTACTATTATATATCCCGTAGGATTTTATAACAATAGCTATGACATCTTTCGAGTGGCCTGTAACATGACACTGTAACATTGTGTAGGATCCAAGCTATTATTATTTAATCATATATACTATCACATCCATTTTATTTTAACCATTGCAATTTCATAGGGCTTAAAAGCCCGCCTTTCATATTGACAATTTCACTATGTGTTTAATCATTTCATCTTCTCATTGATCCGTCAACCCTCGTTGACCATTTCCACATTTTTATTATTACCATCTTTAGTCTATTTGACTTTATCTATATGCAAACCTTATAGGTTCATTTCACTTACACTCATTATCTTTCAAAAATTTCCTTTTACACGTTCTATAACTTTAACACGTTCTTGTCATGTTTTATTATATCACTAATCTTAGAATCTTTTTCGTATATTTTTATTCCACATTTAGACCCTACATAGGTCATCAACTATTAAACATTCTTCCTACATTTTTCCACATGTCTCATTTTAATTATTAGTAAGTAAGCTATTTCATTCATATCTTTCAATATCATTCTATAACTTTGCATTCTTAGACACTTAACTATTATGTGCCAATTTTCACTTCACATTTACTCGTGTGTTACAACACACATTAATATTACATTATAACACATTTATTATCCATTAACATTTAGGTTTACTTACTATGTTCCACGACTTACAATTACCCCATCTATAATACCACCATATTGGCTATCCGATAGCCATTCGCATAATAAGACCATAAGTTGGTCATTAACAAAACACGAGTCATACCTCATCTTATTCAAGTCTCATTATGATTTCTATAACAAATAAGCACAAAATCATTTCACACCTGTCGTCACCATTTACGGTGAACGGATTATAATTATCTATCACATCAATACTATAATGTACATTTTACACAATCATATATTTATTTACCGACACTACCAAAGTGTACGATGTTCTATAACTTAACACATTTAGTCCGTCATGGACTTTCATTACATACACCAAACCAATTCTAAACACGTAACTAAACAATCATAAAACATTCATGGTGATCTATCCACCTATACACATATGGTCTGCCATGGACCTACGTCAATTACACAATAGCACTATAACTATAAAACATTATATCATAGTTTTCATATATCACAAGGCATAGTTTACTCTATAACATAGCATACACATTTCCGCTTTACTTAATTCCGCAACTAAGAGTGGTTTAATACTAGGCAACCTATAGTGGAAACCTAACTCACTTAAACCGAAGCTCTGATACCAATTTGTTATGCCTCGATTCCCGGTTTGACCAAAATTTACTCGATTTATAAAACTTTGACTCGGAACGTTTGACTATTACATTTTCTCATTTAAACTCTTGACAAACCATGACATTTAACCTTTGACAATAATTATATAACACTTATCCAATAACTTCTTTAATTAATAACATTTGACTTTAACAAAACAATCATTTTGAAACTGTATAGCGGGCTGACGTCATCGCCTTATAAGGTGTGACACCGTCGCCCTTTAACCATGATCCAAAAACACATTCAGATTTAACACGCGACGGCTCAGGGGATTTTAAACCCGACGCCGTCTAAACTGGTTTGGACGTCGTCGCCACAAAACTGCGACGCCGTCCAGACCACAGATCTGCACATTGACAGCAAAACTGCACAATACCAAATTATCCATTTTGACACCAATGCTCATTTGACCCTTAAAACTTTAAGAAAATATCATATAATCTATGACAAACATGCTTTAATATAAAAAGAGATTGCTTGACCCGTTTAACCTCAAAATGGGTAAGAAATATACTTTAATCCGAACACTCCAAAATACTATGACAACCCTAACCCATACTTGTTGGTTGACGATACCTTTACCAAACTATAAAAGATTCTCGGGGGTACAAACTCATCACACGAGCTCGGTATCTACCTAGCTCCTATTATTACATATTACCAACTTTCTTGATCAACCATGAATCAACATCCAATCCAAGCCTTAGCACTTCCAATACACATGAACCTACAAGAACATAGCAACTATAACATGTAAGCAATTACTCAAAGCTATGGTTTACACAACCATTTGGCTTACATAAATAACTTTTGATCATCATACAATCATATATTGATTATGTGATGATTCAACCCATAGATTACTCAACTTTTACCCATAATACAATTCATCCAAGATTATTATAGTTCTTTTATAATCAAACCTTATGGTCATAATATGATCATATTCAATTTACCCATTTACTCTAATTTAATCAAAAGGGGTTTCACCCAATTAATCTATAATATCTCAATTAGTGCTTAAAAACATAATTACCCAAAACCTCCCAACTTGGGTACATGAACCCTAACTCTACAATTCATAATTAAATACAATTAGGGATACTTACTTGCACAATGATGATGAATACTAATTAATTACTTGATTGAGAACACTAATCCTATCCCAATTGATCATCAACCTTACCATCATTTTCTCTCTCTTTTTCTAAACGACTTTTCACTAACAACCTGGAACTTTTGATAAGCCTGGTTTTAATACATAAAGCTTTCTTCATTGCAAAGCTATTTCACTATTTGGCACATTTGATCCCTCAAGTACCTTTTTTTCCATTTTGGCCACAAGATACTTATTTTAAGTTTACTGTATGCCAATTGAGGTCCTCTTTATTTATATAACCATAACATAACATTTATTAATTATTAGTTTGACTATCGGGTTAACTAGTCAATCCCGTAAAGTTCTTAGACCATATTCATCGAGTAGATCCTATATGTATTTTGGGATACGGGTGTAACAAGGGAGCACATTACACACTAGATATCATGGTCTTGAAGTCAAAGCAAGGTTTATGTATTATTCAAATGTGTAGCCTAGTGGGGATTAGGAGCATGTTTTCAAAAAAAGGAAGCATGCGTTTCTGTTATGTTTGATTCCTACACGCAAGGAAAGAAAGTGACGCGTGTGGTAATTGTAGTTGTCTAAGTTTATAGTTTGCCAAAACAACCTAGTGTGCTTTTACGTTTTTGCTACTGAGCCAAAGAAAAGAGAACATAAATAAGAATTGGGTTCATGACATGGATTTGGTCCAAGGAAGGAAATAGGAGGGTGTTTTGTTTGGACTAAGTAAGAAAGCTGAAGCCCAATGGTTACAAATGGGTGTTCGTTTAGTTGGTGACACGGGCCAAAGCCCAAGAGTTAATAAGGGTGTGTCGGGTTTAATCATTTCGTTATTTAAACCATCATGGTACGCATATAGTTCGTTCAAGATGAAATATGAGTTATGTCACGTAGTTGGTTGACAAATATCATTTGTTGTTGAATCGTTTAAATAAAAAAAATACCGCTAGAGAAATGGTTAAATAAACTTTCAAAATGAATTAGTTCGTATTTATGATTAATTAATAACTTGGAAATTTGAGGGTTGTTACAGTACCTACCCCTTATGGGAACCTCGTCCTCCAGGTTAAATTTGTGTTAGTCGCTTATGTGACAAAGGAAATTTTTGAAATTTTCTAGTTCTGTTTGCAAACGTGACGTGGAAAAATTTATTCGAATAAAAAATATATTTCAAGGAACACAATTTCCTTGAGATATAAACTGGGTAAGAGGTTTGCATCCTCGAAAGGATCCTAATTAAATAAGACAAGTTTGTACATATGATGTAACAAATTTGCAAAAAGTCGTCGTTTGATATTTCTTTAGCATAATGAAGTTTGATATTGTTTGACCAAAAAATTTCAACTCATAAGAATGAGTATTTTTAGAAAAATGTCACCACACGTGTTATTATTGTCACAAATGTTAATTAAAGAAAAGTCCTCGATGGTGAAAATGTTTAAGAAAGAGATGTAATTGAGTATGTATGACTTCATATATTCTAAATGTTTAAGGGCAGAGTTCAGTTGTTAAGGTTATGTTTGTTGGCGGATTGCCATCGTCCTCTCGAAGTTGAACGGTATAAAAATAGAGTATTTAAAAGTTCCAAAGAAAACTTGA
The DNA here is from genome assembly GCA_022545495.1 of Chrysanthemum lavandulifolium. Classification (NCBI taxonomy): domain Eukaryota; kingdom Viridiplantae; phylum Streptophyta; class Magnoliopsida; order Asterales; family Asteraceae; genus Chrysanthemum; species Chrysanthemum lavandulifolium. The sequence goes on from CM040243.1 coordinate 157,454,335, forward strand.
TGTATGTAAAGAAAGTTGCTGAACTTTAGCTTTTGTGATGAAAACTTGTTTAATCAAGTTTTAAGTGACAACATGGAATCGGTTCCAAGTTGGAGGTTTATATGTGAATTCATAAGTTGTTTCTCAAATTTTCAAATAATTTCAACACCTCGGCTTTTGTAGATGATGAATCTGTTTGTTCTTTAGCAAATCTCATTAAAATGTTTATTATTTATTGTTTCAAAACAAAGTGCTTGCTTTACTCCGAAAATTTGGTTTATTTACAAAAGAAAATATCGGTATCCTTTAAAGCTTTTCAAGTAAGTAAATAATTTATAAGATAATTGTAGTATAGTTTATGAAATAGTTTGTGAAACCACTTTATTGAGTAATAAGGATAATATTTTATTATTTGAAAATTAATAGTAAATCGTAGTTCGTGATTTAGTATCGAAACAACAACTTGGTAATTTTTAAAACATCTTATAGGGTAATAGAAAAAAATGATTTATTATTTGTAGAATAGTAGTGAAATCAAAGTTAAATTTTGTGATATTTTGGTAGGACAACAAATTTGGTTGTAAAATAACTCATAAATTATTTGTAAATAATTCATAAAGAAAATAAGGAAATGATTTATTAATTTGCTAAACAGTATAAATATATATAGTTCAATCTGTAGTTTAGTATAAAGGTGGTTTATAAGGTGATAACAAAATAGTTAGTAAAGTAAAGGCGAAATAGTTGGTGAGGTAGGCGTAACGCAGTTTCATTGTTTTAAATCAGACAGTGGCTAAAGCAGCTCACCGAAGAGTAAAATAATTCGTAAGACTGTAATATAACTTGCAGGAAAAACTGTAATATAGTTTACAAATTTCTAGCGAAATTGTTTGTTGTTTTATAAAATAGTATTAAGGTAATGAATCGGTTTATCATATTATAAAAAGTAGTATGCAAAGTATTAGTAAGGTCATTGTTTATAAAGTATTAGTAAAGTCGTTTAATAGTACGGTAGTAAGACGTTTTATAAAATGACCGTAAAATGGTCGGTAAAATAGTTGAAAGCAGTTCGCGCGTTACATAGCGACAAAGTTTATAATTTCATAAGAGGGTAGTAGGACAAACAGTTGGTATTTCAAAAAAATGAGTAGAAGGTTTGATACGGGTTCTGGGATGACATTGGTATAGTAGTGGATGACAAGGCAACCTCGATCTCAATGTCGGAGAGGATGATGATGGGACGGGATGGTGAAGACATGGGTTGTAATAGCCCAGTGATAAAGATTTAATATATCATAAGTAATGTTTAAATAATGTGAATCATCTGGCAAGCAAATCTTCATGCACGTTGCTAGTAGGTAATGCATCATCTGCTAAGAAAATCTTCATGCATGTTGCCGGTAAGATGTAGACGCGGAGGTGTAAAGTAGTAGTGTAAAATGGTCAATTTAGAGAGTGTAGTATTGCAATGAGAAAGGCGTTCCACTTAGGAGAAGATGTTTCATAATAAAGAGGTATTGTGATGTCAGTGTGTGATGTGTAGAAGTAAACCTTTATAACATTTTATGATTTTCAATGTTAATGAACACACGCATAATTTTTTTTATCGTTTTCAGAAATCAAGTACAAAGTCGACTGGACATACTCTATCGTAACTACTCTCGGTATTGCAACATTCACCTATGAGTCGGACATAGGTGACCAGGCTATGTCCCACTGTTCCAGCTTCAATATAAGTGATCAATCTATATTCAACCGAGGTTTAATGAATCTTACAATACTTAGCTTAGTTACACTAGTAACATGTCCCAATGATTTTAAAAATTGTCATGAAGGACTAAAACAATATTTCATTTTACATGGGGGAGAAGGCATAGTACTGTGGTACGTAATCATACGTATAAGTAAAACGATCATAGCTAATAGTGAGATTAAGTTGGCATAATAAAACACATATCTTATCAAGGATGACTTCAACAAGTCATAAGTGAGGCATCAGCTTGGCAGACAGGCATGTGTCGGTCATAGGATTAAGTTTTTGTAAAAACGGTTATAGTCTAGGTTTGATTAATACCCAGTTCTCTATAACCAAGGCTCTGATACCAATCTGAAACACACCCAAAAATGGTTTGCAACAAAAGAAAATGTTACTGGTGTATTACTCGATTGATATCACAACACAAAGTATAGAATAACATATTTTCCTTAAAAGAATTCATTTATTGTAGTAAAACAAAGTTTACAAAAGTTGAATTGATGCGGAAAATGTCCCTTTAACAAAATGTGGTCCCAATACATAAATCAGAGTCGTCTATGACCATGCACTGTCAATGCCCAAGCGCTTCCAGAGTTTTAGCTATCGCCGTTTCATCCTGAAAATACATGTTAAAAAGTCAAAACAATGATTGAGTGAATTCATAGGTTTCGTAGTAAAATAGTTGATCACAAGATATATCAGTTTGAAAATTAACAATGTATGCATACAAAGTCTTGGTAAACCTGGGCCAAGATGGTATACACCCAAAATGGAAAGTGGTTATTATTGCCCTAAAGTCATGACACCAAGACTCAACTGCATACACCTAATTACTGGTGTACGTGGTTTGCCCCCATAGAGGTAATTGCCAATTACCTATGCAATTTAAATATAGTGCGCCCCATTTATTTCCGATAACCAAGACGGGGTCGTTAATCCCCATAGTATTATCTACAATATATGCGTTCACTCTCCCGTGACTAATGGTTTGTAATGCAGGGGTCTTTTGGCAAACTACTTAAACAATAATAATATCAGGTGAACATCATACAGTTTTCAAGCAATTGTGATCAAAAAGTAGTAGTAGCATGTATTCTTCCCCAAGGAGTTTATAAAATAGTTAAAAGAGTAAAAGTGGGGCTATGAACTTACCTCGAAGATTCAGTAGGCAATGTATGATAATATCAAGTACGCATTGGTAATGGCTTCAACACGAAACCTAGATGTAATATGACAAGTCTTAGATTTTTGGTAAACATTCGGGTTAAGACCTCAAATGGTAATATTTGGAAAATTGTTTAGTCGTGAGACACTTGTATCGTTTTAACTTGTGTGGTAACGTTTAAAGTTAAAAAACAAAAGGTTTTCAAATATTTGAGTTATTGTAGCTGTCACACCCCTAAATTACCTGTTTTGCAGCGGAATGGAATACCTTGGGGAGGACTGTCATAGCATCAAAGTTACAGTTATATCGAATGACCTAAAGTGTCGTTTGGAAAATACATCATTTGATTTAATAAAACATTCAGAGTTTACAAAGTATAGGTCCCAAATAAAAATCAACTCGTGCGGAAATAAGTTTGTTACAAGCCAAACGATGTTTTAAAGTTTATAAAACCCAAGTGAGACGCGTCGTCTCCACGACTCTATGATATGTCCAAATGCATGCCATGAAGTGAATGCCTTAGATACCTGAGATAAAACATGCTAAAAAGTGTCAACACAAAGGTTGAGTGAGTTCATAGAGTTTGTGTTGAAATGTAAAGCCTTTAAAGAATGTTCATGCAGCAAAGGCATTGTAAATCCACTCGGCCCAAGTTCCGCCCATACAAAACTTGCAACCTGTGTGTTCACAACCCATTGCCCAAAATAGAATGACAATCATGAATATGCGCATTAAGGTAGTTATAAGTATAAATGTCACCAAGGGTCTTCCAACAACTCGTGTTGGGATGTTCCTCAACGACTCACGTTAATGTATCCATATAAATGGCCTTCCAACATATAAATATTGGGATGTTCCTCCAACGACTCACGTTGGGCTGTATCCAAATAAATGGCCTTCCAACATATAAATATTGGGATGTTTGTTTAAGTCTAGTCACTTCACGCACCAAGTCTAAAGTATAAGTAATGTTGTTTGGCAAAAGAGTTTAAATGTTTTGATAAATAAGCATGTATCTCGCCCCAAATAGTTTATAAGAATTTAAACGAGTAAAAGCGGGGTATGAACTCACAAGGAAAGTAATAGCATTGGTTCTACTTCATCTCCGAAACCCAATGCGTGCGTTATCCAAGGAGACTTTCAAGTTTAGTATAACACAATCAAGTATAATGCAATCAAGTATAAAAAGTATAGCGTAGCATAAAAGTGTAAATATTTTGAGTATTTGTATTTGTAAAAGCAAGTAGTTGAGCATGTATCTCCCCCAAAAGTTTGTAAACAATTAATAGAAAGTGGGGCTATGAAAACTCACCTGTATGATTGATATGCTAACAAAATGAAGTGCACGAAAATGAGGCTCGGAAACTATCCGCGACCTAAAATGAATGTTATGATCTAATATAAGTCATGAAACAATGTTGTGCATGCAAATCCACATGAAATCTATACCACTTGTACATTTGAAAATAATGTTTGTCATCGAAATATATGTTTATGACATCTCGTCATGTTATAAAATACTTTACAAGTATTTGCGTTGAAACAACATCCTCGATAGTCGTTTAGTGATTTATTGGTAAATATAATGTTTTAAATGAAAAATGACACTTTTCATACTTTGAGAATATGCCCCAAAATGGCCTCGTAAAACTAGTCGTGAAATATTGTACGTTAAGGGTTAATGATGGAACTCGGCGTTTTGGAAAACCTTGCAACAATGTCTAGAAGTCGTATCATTTAACTTTTGACCATCTGGTCTCGATCAATGAGAAAATGGTTCTCAACATGACGTATTACAAAAGCGCTTTTAGACTTAGGATTATTTTGCTATTAGAAGTGTCAAAATAGATAGAGTTTCGTCGGGTTTCAAACGTGTATATCTTGGTCGTTATAAGCTTGTTTTCTACTTTCTTTATATTCACGGAATCATGATAATATATACTAATATATTTTGATAAGTGACACATTTAATAATGCTTAAGATTCATTTTGACTCGTAAAAGGTAAAACAACATCTTGAATTTTTCGAAATAAATAGTTTTCGTCGTGTAACTTGTAAATAGCATAACTTCTTCGTTATAACTCCGTTTTAACCCATTCAAGCGGCCACATTTTCGTTTTAAAGTGTATTTTCTAAATATCTAGCCCAATAATTTTTACTCACTGTCGAAATTTCCAGAATTCAAAAATAAGGACAGACCCTTAGTTAAACTTGTCGAAATGGGTTTTTCTCGCGCAAAACCTATTCTAACCAATTCAAAACAACTCCGAGGCTATTCTAATCCTACCATACACCTTCTTAGGGTGTCATGGGTTCCTAGACATCATCAAAAGTGATATGTTTCAAGGGATTCATTTATAGGATGATTATATTAATTATAAGTAATATAAACAACAAAAGTGGTATAAATTCATATGTAACATGCATGTTTTCTTGTAGGATCATAAAAACAACCCATGAATGATCAAAAAAAGATTAGTAAAAGATATGAAAAACTTACTTGAATGGTTTAAGAGTTTTTGAGCAAAGAATACTTAACAATCTTGAGGTTTTTATTTCAAAACCCTTACAAGATTATTCCTAGGACTTGTAAAATACTTGGATCATGAAAAATTATGGATTTCCTTTGTTTCTTCACCATGGCCGGTTCTTCATCAAGGAAAAGGAGAGAATGATTTTGTTTTACACCTTGAGTTGTGTGTTTTGTATGTTTATTTTGCAAAAATATCTTCAATATAGATAGAAGTAAAATATTAATTTGATGACCCATTTTTAAAAGGGTGGCCGGCCATGTGTATTAGGGGGGAAGGTGGAGTTTTTGGTGAGTAAATGTATTTCTTGTAATGTATATTGTATAATTTGGTAAATGTAAGTATTTGTAAATTGTAACGTTAACTAAAAATAAATTTTTAATGGGACAAAATAAAATGTATTGAAGTTATAAAAGTTATAAAAATACATTTCTTACCTGAGTTGAGTGAAATAATAATTTGAAAAATGACCGGAAATTGAGAATTGTGACATTCTTCCCATGTCAGAGGAATCACGTCCTCGTGATTCGATTAATGATACTATGGCCCAAACCGCGACAAGGGTTCTAAAAGTTTATGCTCATGTATGGTCTAAATGATTATGTCAATGCTCATGCATATATCGTGACTATATCCCATTCTAAAGACATGCTCCCTTATGATTAGGCTCGATGAGGCAGGCTTTCCCATTCTCGAGCAAAATTTTCAAAAGACTTTTAGGTAACCGATTTTACTTAATCCCACAACTCATCAAACAAGAGCGTCATACGATTAGGCTAAATCGATTTAGGTAACAACTTGTTTCTAGCTTGATCTTTGCAACTCATCAAACAAGAACGCCGCTCGGATCAAGCGGAAACAAGTGGTTTGAATAAAATCTTTTGAAAATTTGGCTCGATTACTGAATTGCTTACTCATATGAGACTACTACTCCTTCATTGCATGATTCTTCTGAATTAGACATAGGTGATCGGGCTATGTATAATTTTGGAGTAACTATGCAATGCTTGGACTAATCGACTCATATGATGTTTGGTGTTGAGTCATAAGTCCGCATGTATAAAGAATATGCACTTATAATGATATGATGAGATGCTATGATGATGTAGTTATAGTCTAGGGTCAATGATGCAACCTAGTTCTCTATAACCGATGCTCGATACCAATCATCACACCCCAAATTACATGTTTTGCGTGAATGGAATACCTTGGGAGGACCGTCATAGCATCAAAGTTACAGTTATATCGAACGACCTAAAGTGTCGTTTGGAAAATACATCATTTGATTTAATAAAACATTCAGAGTTTACAAAGTATAGGTCCCAAATAAAAATCAACTCGTGCGGAAATAAGTTTGTTACAAGCCAAACGATGTTTTAAAGTTTATAAAACCCAAGTGAGACGCGTCGTCTCCACGACTCTATGATATGTCCAAATGCATGCCATGAAGTGAATGCCTTAGATACCTGAGATAAAACATGCTAAAAAGTGTCAACACAAAGGTTGAGTGAGTTCATAGAGTTTGTGTTGAAATGTAAAGCCTTTAAAGAATGTTCATGCAGCAAAGGCATTGTAAATCCACTCAGTTCCAAGTTCCGCCCATACAAAACTTGCAACATGTGTGTTCACAACCCATTGCCCAAAATAGAATGACAATCATGAATATGCGCATTAAGGTAGTTATAAGTATAAATGTCACCACAAGGGTCTTCCAACAACTCGTGTTGGGATGTTCCTCCAACGACTCACGTTGGGCTGTATCCATATAAATGGCCTTCCAACATATAAATATTGGGATGTTCCTCCAACGACTCACGTTGGGCTGTATCCAAATAAATGGCCTTCCAACATATAAATATTGGGTTGTTTGTTTAAGTCTAGTCACTTCATACACCAAGTCTAAAGTATAAGTAATGTTGTTTGGCAAAAGAGTTTAAATGTTTTGATAAATAAGCATGTATCTCGCCCCAAATAGTTTATAAGAATTTAAACGAGTAAAAGCGGGGTATGAACTCACAAGGAAAGTAATAGCATTGGTTCTACTTCATCTCCAAAACCCAATGCGTGTGTTATCCAAGGAGACTTTCAAGTTTAGTATAACACAATCAAGTATAATGCAATCAAGTATAAAAAGTATAGCGTAGCATAAAAGTGTAAATGTTTTGAGTATTTGTATTTGTAAAAGCAAGTAGTTGAGCATGTATCTCCCCCAAAAGTTTGTAAACAATTAATAGAAAGTGGGGCTATGAAAACTCACCTGTATGATTGATATGCTAACAAAATGAAGTGCACGAAAATGAGGCTCGGAAACTATCCGCGACCTAAAATGAATGTTATGATCTAATATAAGTCATGAAACAATGTCGTGCATGCAAATCCACATGAAATCTATACCACTTGTACATTTGAAAATAATGTTTGTCATCGAAATATATGTTTATGACATCTCGTCATGTTATAAAATACTTTACAAGTATTTGCGTTGAAACAACATCCTACGATAGTCGTTTAGTGATTTATTGGTAAATATAATGTTTTCGTCGAAAAAATGACACTTTTCATACTTTGAGAATATGCCCCAAAATGGCCTCGTAAAACTAGTCGTGAAATATTGTACGTTAAGGGTTAATGATGGAACTCGGCGTTTTTGGAAAACCTTGCAACAATGTCTAGAAGTCGTATCATTTAACTTTTGACCATACGGGTCTCGATCAATGAGAAAAATGGCTCTCAACATGACGTATTACAAAAACTGCTTTTAGACTTAGGATTATTTTGCTATTAGAAGCTGTCAAAATAGATAGAGTTTCGTCGGGTTTCAAACGTGTATATCTTGGTCGTTATAAGCTTGTTTTCTACTTTCTTTATATTCACGGAATCATGATAATATATACTAATATATTTTTGATATGCCGACACATTTAATAACGCTTAAGATTCATTTTTGACTCGTAAAAAGGTAAAACAACATGCTGAATTTTCTGAAATAAATAGTTTTCGTCGTGTAACTTGTAAATAGCATAACTTCTTCGTTATAACTCCATTTTAACCCATTCAAGCGGCCACGTTTTCGTTTTAAAGTGTATTTTCTAAATATCTAGCCCAATAATTTTTACTCACTGTCGAAATTTCCAGAATTCAAAAACAAGGACAGACCCTTAGTTAAACTTGTCGAAATGGGTTTTTCTCGCGCAAAACCTATTCTAACCAATTCAAAGCAACTCCGAGGCTATTCTAATCCTACCATACACCTTCTTAGGGTGTCATGGGTTCCTAGACATCATCAAAAGTGATATGTTTCAAGGGATTCATTTATAGGATGATTATATTAATTATAAGTAATATAAACAACAAAAGTGGTATAAATTCATATGTAATATGCATGTTTTCTTGTAGGATCATAAAAATAACCCATGAATGATCAAAAAAAGATTAGTAAAAGATATGAAAAACTTACTTGAATGGTTTAAGAGTTTTTGAGCAAAGAATACTTAACAATCTTGAGGTTGTTATTTCAAAACCCTTACAAGATTATTCCTAGGACTTGTAAAATACTTGGATCATGAAAAATTATGGATTTCCTTTGTTCTTCACCATGGCCGGTTCTTCATCAAGGAAAAGGAGAGAATGATTTTGTTTTACACCTTGAGTTGTGTGTTTTGTATGTTTATTTTGCAAACATATCTTCAATATAGATAGAAGTAAAATATTAAGATGCAAAACTCAATTTGATGACCCATTTTTAAAAGGGTGGCGGCCATGTGTATTAGAGGGGGTAAGGTGGAGTTTTTGGTGAGTAAATGTATTTCTTGTAATGTATATTGTATAATTTGGTAAATGTAAGTATTTGTTAATTGTAGCGTTAACTAAAAATAAATTTTTAACGGGACAAAATAAAATGTATTGAAGTTATAAAAGTTATAAAAATACATTTCTTACCTGAGTTGAGTGAAATAATAATTTGAAAAATGACCGGAAATTGAGAATTGTGACAGTAGCTTATGTGGAGTTTTCATAAATTAATTTAATTATTGGCGTGCATAAAAATGTAATTGTGAAAATATTTGTAAGTATTGGCTCTTGGAATAAGTGTGGGAATATATACAATATATTCGCATGAGAGATGACTCGAATATTGGCTTAAGTATTATCGAAGAATAAATAAATACAAGTCAACTTGTATTTATTAGATTTATATATAGTTTATATATATATATATATATATATATATATATATATATATATATATATATATATATATATATATATATATATATATATATATATATATATATATATATATATATATGATGTACCCTCCGAGGAGGTCGAAGGACACCCCTTCGAACTGTGTCAAAGCCCTTCAGTACGAAGGCCCAAGTCAGTTCTCCCAAATGTTCATTGGCGTCAAACCATTCGTACACACGAAGGTTACCTACGGATAATTCGCCACTCAAAGCCCTAAGCCCTTCAGGGTGTGGCTGTCGAGGGAACAAAGGACAAAGGACCATCCTGACATGGTCAAACCCACGATCTCCCTCTCATCCATGGCTTTCCCGCCAAGATTGGGAACGTGGGTCACTAAGCCCTAGCGGTTACACAAAAGCATGGGACGCCCCCATGTTCTCCGATATTTTTGCAGAGGTGCCCTCAAGCCTATTTTCTCTACTATAAATTGGGGGATGGGCAAAAGTTTATGGTATGCTCACTAAACACTATACTCTTTACTTATACTCACCTATACAACCATAACTTATACTTACTCTCACGCCGGATGTGGTTCGCAGGGTCCAACCTCTGCGCAATCACTTAACGTAGTGTATTAGTATTTCTTATTCTCAGGTGAAAGACAAACTTTTCTGGAATACACACACCCCTCTTACCTTCGATCACCATCGAAGCCTGGTAGTGCAATTTATTGTACAATCGTATATATATATATATATATATATATATATATATATATATATATATATATATATATATATATATATATATATATATATATATTCATAATTTCACTTGGCATCCCATAAAGCCACGTCATTGAAATTAAAGCCACCTCATCACAATTAAAGCCAAATAAGCACATTTAATTCCATATCATCAGTTTTTGTCCACGTAGGCAGTCCAACTACGGAATTAAAATCGGATTAAATTTAATCGGAATTAAAAAATGGAAGTAGCAAGATTCGAACATGAGATGGTCTCCAACTATAAACAAACAACTCAACCACTAGAGCAATCCAACTTTTTGTTATTCAATTTCCAAGCAAAAATTGATAAAGGCATTAATTAGAAGCACAAAAATCTAATAATAATCCAAAACATACTATCCATTTTTAATTTTACGTAGAATAAATCTTGAGTTCATTCATAATATCTTTTTCTCAAAACCATAATATCATGTTTTCCTCTAATCCCTTAAACACGACATAAAAAAATCATCAACCAACCATATATGGCGTATGAGGTATATATGATCGTTTGATTATGTATAATACATGATTTTATAAGCCATTGATTGTTTTTAGATAAATACATGTTATGATCATCTATTAAAAATACAACTCATAGGTTAATTGATGTTTTGAATCACTTTGTTTCACGTTTATGGTTTTTTTAATAATCTAACATTGAAAAGCCATTGATTTTTTATGACGTAGTTGAAGGAAACAATAGTTGATCTACATGTGAGTAACTTACTCAACATTATTCGTCATATTTGATGTAATTCTTTGCTTAAATCTTGAATTTTTATTAAGTTTTATGTTTGACCAGGTTATGGAGATGGGATTGTATTCATTCCTATTTTCGAATGATAATTTATCTATTTAGAGGTCAGTTGTAAAAGGGTGGGTTTTAATATTTTATTAATGTCCCATACGTTAATTTTTGGAGTTTATATACGCCAGTTATTAAACGATGACATAAATACAGGTTTTAAATTGGAAATTTGGAATGTCGATGTGTGGGCGATGGGACTGGAGCTACATCTTTGTACGGTTGTAACACCCACGAAGAAACCAAGGAATGTTTTCCTTCCCTTTAGGAGTTTGTGGATAATAATCATGACGAGGACTAATCACCGGATCAAACCTACTTAAATTTAACCGTAGGTGTTGTATCTATAACCATATTAAGAAAAAATATATGTTAATGTTAATGTTCTATTGATATTTTTATTATGATTCTCGGAAGAAACAATCTAGGATACAAGCGACCAAATCCTTGGAATGAAAAATCTCGAAATGGCTCTCCAACATGAAATTGAATACGTAAGATTCCATGGATTGATTAAGTCATTAAATGATTTTAATCTTCAATATATGTTATTTTTTTGCTTAGAATTTGCAATCCTGATATTATGGTTAGACGATAAACGTTCTTTGGTTTTTGTTTTTGAACTTACTTTTGGACTGATAATATTTTTAAGATGTTATTTGAATGTTATCGTAAAGAGTTAGAAGATTTTTTACACTCTTTTTCCTTTTCATTTGTATGAGGCTGCACGTTGTAGGCCTACATCAATTCGCGGGTGAAGATTTGCAAAGAGGTTGGCGATGGGAATTCGTTTATCAAATTCAAAGTGGATTCGGCTGAGGAAACGTGTTAATACAAATAAGCCGTAAAAACATTTATTTATATTTTACGATCTTCTAATGTTTGTCGATAACAAACGTAAAATCAGTTTAACGAAACAAATAAAATACGTAAATAGTTTGAGCCAATAGTTTACTAACACACTTACGTTTTCACATAAAACACTAAACAAGTAAAAGTGATTTTATGATTTACTAATACATATGTACAACAACTAGTGTTTACATATTGGGTAAATATATACATAACTAATATGTATTTAAATGGGTAAATATAAATGGGTTGAAGTTTAAAATATTTGACTCATTACCCAAATACATTGAATGTAGTTGGGTAAAACCCAAAGTCCATGACCCATACCCATGGAGCATAACCCATAACCCATTGCATGACATCATTCATAACTCATAAATGGGTATTATCCATGACCCATGGTTTTAACCCATGACCCATGGACTAGATGCATTGTATCTTGTAGATACATTGTACCTACTTGGATATCCATGGTCCAATGTTTAGGACCCATGACCCATAACCCATGACCCATGACCCAAAACCAATGGGCAAAGAGGAGCGTCCCACGGATCCCCAGGGATACACTGGACGGATCCCTCAAGTGAGGGGTCCGTGGATCCGTGGAACAGTAGCTAAATTTCTTCTATAAATAGTGAGCCATTTCTTCATTTTGGGTTGCCACTCCCGCACATACTTTCTCCTAGTATTGTAAACCTTCTAACCTGAGATCCTAAAGGATCTCTCTATGTAGTTTGTGTTTTGTTTTTGTGTGATTCTCTAGGTTCCTTTTAAAGGTGAGATCACCACCTCTTAAAGTCAATCAAGCTCAAGTCCATGAGTTGGAATGCTTCGTCATCATCAAGACTACTGAGGTTCTCTTGTTGATAGTTCTTTCTTCCTCCATAGAAGTGTTGTGTCAAAGGCGTTAGTGAAGGATGCCGAAAGAGTCAAGACGAAAGCATTGGTGAAAGGTGCTTAACGTCCGTGTCAAAGGCATTAGTGAAGGATGCCAAAGGAGTCAAGACGAAGGAATTAGTGAAAGGTGTCGAACGTCCGTGTAAAGGGCATTAGTGAAGGATGCCTAGAAGTCAAGTCAAGTGGCATTAGTGAAAGATGCCAAGGGTGTATAATCGATGAGGTACATCGAGGTACAAATAGAGATAGGTTGTATCCAAGGAGATTGATATCCTTGATGATGTTGTAATAAGGAGTGGGTGTCCTTGGGGATAGGTTTTGTGTAGTGTTGGGTAGTAGTTCCTCCATTGTAATGGAACTCGATATCTAGCCTAGTACCGAAGAAAGGGTAGGCGACGTTGTGATAGGTGTGGTTCTACCTTGTGGAAGAACCCGGTGTCTAGCCTAGTACCGGAAAAAGAGTAGGCAACGTTGTGAAGGCTTCTCCGTCATAAAGAGTTGTGTCATGTAGTGTTTACGAACTCTCGAGTAGGTGACTCGGGGAGTGGAGTAGTGTAATATATTGGTTTTCATAAACACATCAAATAACAATATATGGGTCGAATATGAGTAGGTTTTAGAGAGAGAAAGTAGAAGATGGGAGCCTTTCTAGAGAGAGAAAGTAAACAAAAGAAAGAAGGTTAGATTGAGTGAAAGGTCCAACCCTCTACCTTGGGAGGTAAAGGGTATTTATAGTTACATACTACCGTCCTCCTTGGATTGTGGATCGGGCATCTGATGGGTAAAGACCCGTCCGTACTCACGGTGTTGCTCTAAATTAAATAACTAACTAAATAACTAGTAAATAACGTAATGTCTACGAGCTAACATATGTTAGACTAGAGTTGGGGTGACCGACTCTTCACTATGGATTTTCTAAATCCTAACAATCTCCCCCTAAGGGAGGTCACCCCATGAATTACATTTTGTGTCCTGGCATTCTATTCTTTACTTCGTTCTTGAGCTCGTAGACTTCAATTCTTCAAATTTTGCATTCTTTGTGCTTTAGCAGTGAATTCTTCAAATTCCAAATACTTTGTACTTTCAGTAGAGGTCTTTGAGCTGATCCACAAGTAGATGATTCTTTGAGCCAACTTTGAGATCATCAGCCACAACAAATCTCTGACTCATCCTTTGTTGTATCGCCATTATGTGAAGTTGTGACTTTTGGACCGACATGCTCACATTCGGGATCATGATATCTTCTCATCAGAGTAGCGGAAGCTTTAGTTGATTCATAATATTTCCGCACAGAGCGAAGCATGGATTGAAAATATCGAGCCGGTTGATGAAGATATGCACCTATCATGATTTCTTTAGAAGTGAATGTAATGTGTGAGCATGCGGCTATGGATTGACTCCTTAATTACGATCACCGCAACCGTCGGGTGTTCTTGCAGACAACGATTACCAATGTAGCATACGAAAGTGTCTTTGATCACTTTCATTGAATTGAGGTGCACGCCCACGGTTCCCGTTGATCGGTACAAGTCACGCCTATGATCGGTATAATTCAAGAATCTCCTTGACGGGGTTTCGCGACTAATCAAGTCGTTCTCAAACCGGAACGTCTCAAAGAAGACAGCACGGAGTGAGTGAACCAGCGAATTGAGATTCACTGATTGATAATAAATTGATTTGAAAAACAATCGCGTATTGCTTAAGAGAAAGAGTATTGCAATACGACGAAGGTTTCATGAGAAAGATCAGTTTTCAATCATAAATACCTTTTAATTTTGAAACATTAATACACAGTCGAAGTGCTAGAAAAAAGAATTGTTGAGCATAAAGACCGGTTTTTCAAAGGTATCCGTAAATCCATTTCCTGGACCAAGGTTGATTCAAGATTGAATCGCCCCATCGTTTCTATCTAGTTGTCACAAGCTTGATCTTTTGCAAGATCTCACATGTCACCCACCAAGAGCTTGTTTAATGTTGGCTCTAGAGGGATTTCCATCTTCATTGTGAATATTTGACATATCACTCGGATGTTCTGGCAATATCACAAGGATAATGCGTAGGACTCTCAATATATACTTACTTTCCACATTGTGTGAAACAACAAGTCTTCATTACTTTTGTGTCCTAATGAGATTTTGTGGATGATCTCTTGGCTCTAGACTCAATTGTGCACATTTGGTTCCTATGTCGGAGACTAGGGAGAGGGTCTCTTTCTTCAATATCAACAATCTCTAAGAGAAAGTCGATATATTATGTAGGTTCCCCGTGAGAATGAAACAAGTCCTTTTAAGAGGAACTTGAGTAGCTTGGGAAGTTTAGTGCGGTGCGTCCTTTGGGTCCATGACGTCTTGTCTTCAATACTGGGTGTTACCTTAGTAACCACCGGTAGCATATGAATTGAACCCGGTTTACGCCTAAGGTTGAATTATTGGAGGCTATTTCTTTTCACCCTTTTCACATTCATTTCTTTTCATTCTTCAACCCCTTGATGCTTACCGAGACTTCATTACTAGAACCTTGTTGGGTTTGTTCCAGTTCTAGCTCTGTCTCGATCGGCACTCTTCCCATATTCTCATTTTTCTCCTTTTTTCATCATACCTAAGGGCTTCTACACTATCTAGTGGATTGTCCCTGGGTAGATCCCTCCAGCTCTGGCGGGATCGTGGGAACGAATACCTAACCTAACCATCCTTATAACACCATACATAAAGTAAAATGGTCGGTCTTTTGGTACAGTTCTTTCTTTCTTGAAACCACTTGAAAAATCATTTGGAAAATTAATCAAGGCACTTGTGATATAATATCAAAGTTTTTTGTACCTTAATTGTTTTTGATCTTTTAGAAATGCTCCCCCTCAACATGTGCATATGATTTTGAAATTGTTTAGCACATGGAGGCAAGAGTTCTTTGAAATGATTTCTTGATCACAATTTCCTTAGAAAAAGCCATTTGAATTTCTTTGGTAAATTCTCCCCCTCAATATGTGCGTAGGATATTTGAAATGTTTTTATCACATAGAGGAAAGAGTTCTTTTGAAGTACATCCATGATCACAAAAGCAATTAAGAAACCATTAGAAAATCAATTATGGTACTTTATATTGAAACATAGAAATCTTTGTACCTTGAAAGTTTATTTTCTTTTTGAAATGCTCCCCCTCAATATGTGCTTCAAGATTCGAAAGCGTTTAGCACATATGGGAGAGCAGTATGCACATTTGAATCTAAATGATCACCTTTTATCAAATTTTATAATTAAATCACAAATTCTCCCCCGATCAAAAATATCAAACCCTTTGAGATTTTGGATCCCAAGTGATTTAATAAGGTTTGTAAATCATGGGAGAATATGTGGCCTTGTTTAAATACTCTTCTGGTTTATGGTTAAATGCTCCTCCACAATCATGTGCATTATGTATTTGAAATCGTTTGGCACATG
This sequence comes from Chrysanthemum lavandulifolium, assembly GCA_022545495.1. Classification (NCBI taxonomy): domain Eukaryota; kingdom Viridiplantae; phylum Streptophyta; class Magnoliopsida; order Asterales; family Asteraceae; genus Chrysanthemum; species Chrysanthemum lavandulifolium. The sequence goes on from CM040243.1 coordinate 157,470,737, forward strand.
AAGGAAGGAGTGCTTTTGAAACAATCACCCTTTTAAAACCGATTTGAGATTTAAATCATGATCTCTCCCCTGATCAAAAATTTCAAACCTCTTGAGATTTGTGATCCCAATTGATTTAAATTATTTAGAAAATTTTAGGGGAAAGACGTGGCTTGATTTAATTTTTGAAAAATGACTGATAGGGATCAATATAAGACATTAAAGATTGTTAGTGTCAGGTATGATAGTTTTAAGAGATCTTTAAGTAAAATAAAACAATTTCACAATCAAACAAGAACAGAAAAGATTTTATTTAAAAAGATCTTTGAGTTTTAAAGAAAATCATACCATGACATAACATTAAATCTTTAGATCACCACTTATTTTGTACAAACGGACTCTTTTGATGATATATTGTTTGAAAATACTTAATTTGCAATCACTCTCCCCCTCAATCGATGACCGTAGTCGTTGATTTAGTGACTTAAGTTTTGATAAAATGAAGTCCGGTGATTTCCAAAATTAGATCCAATTTATTTTCAAAACCAATATTTTTCCATTTTCAAAACAGTATTTTCAGAATGTTTTAAAAATGTTATCATCCACTACTTGTCTGCACAAAGATCGTTAGGTGGTTGAGCCGCTTTTGTTGTTGTTCTTGGAGGTTTGAAGAAAACCATCTGGCGATGCGGTGAGACCTCTTACGTTGCATTTTTTCATGCCAACTCTTCATAGAAGTCAAATTAAGCTCTGTTTCTTCATTTGTCAACCCAAGATATAGTTACCCTTTTCTTTCGGCATCCAATCATCTTCATATGTGGGATTCGGATCAGGAACATTCTTATAACCATCTTATCTGCATACGTTAGTCAACACAAACAGATATATGGTGGTCGACAACACCCAAACTGCAATCGACTAATAAAACTCAATTCAACATGTCAATCAGATCATGTAAAGGCATGGGAATAATGTGTTCATCAAACTCTAATCATCTAATCCTAACAATCATATCCTAGGCACCTAGTCCTTCAACGTAGGTTAACATCATTTTCAGTTAAGCATATAGGATAATTAGATAAGCCCGATAGATGATATAAATTTGAAAACATTCTCCCCTCAATCAATGACTCATTTTTGAAAAGTTTAAAAGCTGAAGTCATTGATTGAGTTTTCAATTTTACGAAAACTCGAATCGATTAATTTACAAGCAACTCATTTTCCACCATTTTGAAATACAACAAATATTTTCTAAAGAATTTTAGATGGAAAAAATTTGTGTAGGAGCAACGATCCTTGACATACTTTCCTCAATATGTTTTAGGATAAGTGCACGAAATTTTTGAAAATCGTTTAAGCGTAGCACTTTCCTTCTTTGAAAAACGGGTTGCTATCTGAAATAATAGCAAACCATGGTTTAAGCGCGGGTTACAGTCTGAAATAACTGCAAGCCATATTTTGTGACATGTTTTGAAAATAAATATTTACACCTCCTGCTCGAACTTCATCAAAAGTCCCGTGCCATTATTGAATGACATTTCTAAGACCGTAGATGTTATCGATACCAGAAGACATGTCTTGAAAAACATTTAAATTTCTTTTTTTTTTTTTTAATTTTTTTTTAAATTTTCTGATTTTTATGGTTTTTGTTGATTTTATATTTTTGTATTTTGATTTTTGATAAATATTTACAAATAGAGTAATAGTATAAGAAGATGATGATACAAGTACCAAGATAAGGAAATTGATCAGCACTTTGTAGAAGATAGAAGTCGTCATCTCTTAAACTTTCACCAACAAAGCTTTCGAGACTCTTAAATGGACGTCAGAAATTGAGCCTACAGAAAGTGAGACTTTGGTAGCTTCCCCAAGCGACAATCTTGAATAAAGACCATTTTCCCAAGTAGAATGTGAAGAAAGCAGTCTTATTGAATGAAGCTCAACACCCCGAAGAACACGAGAACACCGAAGTAACAAGTTTAAACACTGATCATCTTTGCAGTTATCAAACCTGGAATACATGATTAAGCTATATCACTTGAACCTGTTGTGCGTCCCCGATGTACACATTACTCTTCAAGTTTGAGCAGTTGTCTATTCGGGAGAACAATATGTCAACATCTTCATTTCACCAAATGCATTCCAGTTATCTAACATATAACCAATCAGTCCATAATGTACACATATACCCTAACAATAGTAGAAACAATGACATCACAGTAACTAGTAGAATCACTGATCTTCTCTACGGATGTCAAATCCGAAATAACTGAATTAGCTCGATCAAGTGAACATGTAGTGCATCCCTGATGTACATATATCTCTCCCCTAATGGTTGCAATCTCATCAGAATCATCATTGCATTGTGTACATGAAGCAATAACCGGAAGCACTACCATAAATCATATAGAAGATGTCGATAAGCAATATCATCTCACGCTCCACATATTCTTCTCATGTTTCTTCCTACTGAAAATTGAGTTAACACATACCAAAAGTTGGAATAATATACCATTCCCCCAAATAGTTGAAATAACACACCAAAGGCTACGAGATAAACACTGAGTTACTCTGCGGTTATAACATTTGTCTTTCTCGGGATTACATCACTAGAGAAGAAGTATTAAGTTCATCACGTGTACTCGTTGTGTGTTTAGATGTATATCTCCTTCCCCCTTGCTAGTTTTGATACCTCAGAATCAACAACACATTATACATGCCAAATACTCTTGAAATAGAGAAGAACAAACAATTAGGTCAACTGAATCCTGTGAGAATCAACTGCTACAGAAACTCTCTCTGACCATCTTTATCAACTCATATATATACAATTTGAAGTGACCACTGATGAAGCAAACCTGATATAACAAACTTGAAACTAAAGTAGAGTTCCCTGCATTTGTGTCTTAATCTTGCACTAATGTTGGAAGAACGGTGTCGAGAATTTATGTTCCAAGCAAATCTCTAAGTACTCAATACTCAACCAAAGTATGAGACATTAACACCTCTTGCTTGATTATCCACAACGACATTTGCGTGTGTCACTGAGTAAAACAACGTAACTCCTTAAAGTGATAGTTAACCAGGTCTTCAACCATCCAAACCTACTGCTGGTAACTAGATAAACCAAGTCTTCAACTCAAATTGTTAAGCCCGAGCAAGTTATAAAATAAGAACACGCCTTTGTGAAAGTCAACTTCAATCTCGAATAAGTGATAAATGATTAACTCTAAAGTAATCAACTTGTGTCAAATGCCCACCACGTGAAAAAACATACAAACGGATGTACATTGACCCACTGAATGAACCAGAACAAATGATTCCTCAACATCAATGCATTCTTCCTGAAGGTGTACATGTAGAGATTGATCTGGAAGATTCACCAATAATGTTTTCGAGCAGATGAGGTAGTCATTTTCCTTATTGTTCATGAGGTTGATTTATAGCGTGCACGTTGAGAGGAACAATAATCCGTGAAGATTTGGCAAAGGAATATCAAAGAGTGGATCATTATTCATGAACAATAATCCGTGAAGATTTGGCAAAGGAGTACCAAAGAGCGGATCATTATTCAATAGTGCCACTACAATATCATGATAGTCATTATCAACGCCTTGTGAAGTAACTGGAGATAAGGTTTCTTGAGAATTCCGAGAAGTACTTCTTAGATGGTGAATCAGTTGAGTCAGTAGGAACCGGAGCATGAGTTTCAAAAACTGGATGATCAACATTCGTTGGAGGTTGGAAGTACTCATCAACATATCTTAAAACAATGAATCCCAAATAATAAATCCTAGTTATCCTTAGTGAGTGAAGACATTAGGCGTTGGAGAGTCGTATGACCATAACTCAAGCACCCATCAACAAGTAGCATATTCACTCTTCTCCCCCTCAAAAATTGCAAATGAAGTTTGCCATTTTTGATTGAGCAAGTGAATAACAATATATACCAATGAACGGAGATCCACTTGAGGATTGAATGAGCATGGAAAAACATGAAGCTTGTTGATGAAGAATGTCGATGAGAATGGTCATAAAATGAAGATTTCTCTTCTTACGAAGATAAAGCGCCTGAGGCGTACACTTTTCTTTTCTTTGAGGAATGGGGCACGAAGTGTTATCTCTGACGCCATTATATTGAAGTATGAGGCTTGAACCGATGTGAGCAGGCGTCATAGCGATTGAATATCAAGGTTGAGTTACTTGAACCCGTGAGTTATGAGATATCAATCCATTTGTTATCCATACTTTAAGCCGATCCATGTAGTGAAGGATCAAGTATCTCAGGCGAGTAGGAATACCGCACTAACATTACAAGCTTGATTGCATATATATTGGTTAGTGACATTAGTATCAAAACCCTTTGGGGTTTCACGGTCAACCTTGATTTTGCCATCGGTAAACAGCTTTCCGATAGGTATCTACCTAAGTCCAACATCCTTAAACATTCTACTAGACGGTATCCACTTATGGCAAGGTCTAGGATTGTTGATATTCTTATGCACAGTGGAAGACTTATTGGTATTCCTAGACTCCAAAGGTTTAGCAGTTGGGATCCATCTAGGTGGAGTTTTAGGTTTGTTTTGCTTCATGACATATTGACCCTTAGCCATGTTAGTAGTCTTAGTGGATTGTACCTTAGCATGTGAGTTAGGAAAATGTTTCTTATTCGGAAAAGACTCAGAATTTCTAATTTCATTTTCTTCATGCTTAGCATTCTTCTTCATATAACTACTCTTAGATGCAAGCCAACCCCTAGTCTTTTGAGTGTTCCTAGGTAATGGTTTACTACTACTAGCAGTGCCTTGAAATCTCGTGAAATTCATCACCCTAGGTATTGCACCTAAAATTCCGTCTTTTCGAATCTGTGCCTTTTTCCTAGCTTCTTCTAGATAATAGTTCTTCCACAAGTCATTCATATCATATGAATTACGGGTTTTAATGCTTGGTTTTGACATTGTTTTGAACCAATCCTAGAGGTCTTTGGGAGTAGAAGTGGCTACTTGTTGAGGGTTAGCAGACTAGAAGCCTTATTCTTAGGTAACTCGGGTGAAGTGAGTGGTTTTGACAAAACCTGTTTCACATCAACTTGGAAGGCAAACCGTGTTTTTGAAAATTTTGTTCTTTCAGATTTAAATGCAGTAGGATGCCTAACAACAGATCGGTCTCTAAAGGAATGAGAAACTTCCTTCCCCAAGGTTGATGGTTTTGTAAACTTAGTGTTCACACTTTTCCCTACAGTTTTTCTAAGCTCATTCTTTAAGGCAACTATCGCAAAACTCTTATCATGAAGTTGAGCTTTGAGTTCATCAATTTTTGCTATCAAAGATTTTGTTTGCTCTATTAACTTAGTTCTAGCTTCTTTGACAGAGTCACTTAGTTCTATGTGATGCTTTCTCAAAGACTCGTTTTCCTTTAGTAATTGGGCCACACAAACCGCTAATTCATCATTTCTCATTTGAATATCATCAATAGTATTAACATCAGAATTACTTGTAACCAAATTACTTTTCACATGTATATTAGATATATGTTTCTTCAAATTGTTGATAGTTGACTCTTTGTCTTGGTGAGCTTTCAAAGTGTTAATTTCAAAAGTTCACGGAATTCGAGGAAGTTACGGATTTTTACATGGTTTGTTAAGTTGAAAACTTTCTTCTTTACTCGTATCGCAATTTCAAGTGAAATGCAATGTTTTCAAGATTTGAGAATTTGTTTGAAAGTTCATCAAAATCCTTTTATCAACCATATCTTTTGTTTTGAAACACTTAATCTCGGACTCACCTCGATTACAAAACATTTATCAAAGTCATGTTCGACATCATGATCGGTTTGTTTAAATACTTTAGCGGATGCACTATGTTGAGCAGTTAAGGGTACCTCATTACATGACACATGTTTAATTTTCGATTCGATATCGCATCCACATCATGTGTAACAAGAGTCTTTGGACATTGGTCGTGTCAAGCTTATCTATCTCTGAGCCTCTATATTCAGTGTCAATTGATCCATCATCTGGTGCTTTACCCGACTCAACACTACAATCTTTTGATTGTGCCCGACATTCATTCCCCTTTCTGATTACTGCATCTACTTCTTGTGTGTTAGGAGTAACTGAACAGCTAGTTACATTATTATTTGTTGTCTTTGACTGTTAGGAATTAGAAAATTCGGTCGTTAAAGAGTCGGTTACCTCAAGTATATGTATTCGTTAGAAAGCTCGTAGTCGTAGTCAAGTTATATTATTAAGTAGTTTGTTATGTAACACCGTGGAGTACGGATGGGTCTTGACCCACTGTATGCCTGATCCACAGCCCGTAGGTGGCGTTTGTTTGTAAGAAACTATAAATACCCTCTACCTCCCAAGGTAGAGGGTTGGGCTCAATACCATTTTCTTTGTTTCACATAGTTCCCAACTCTCTTCCTTTTCTCTCTAGAACTTTCTCTCTCTAAACTACTTGAACGCCCCATAGTGATTATGGTTTAGTGTGTTTGTGAAATCCTATATCTTACATTTGGTATCAAGAGCCATGGTTTGATCATTCATCTTTCATGCTCTTTGTTTTGGTGGATTTCATAAGGTTTTTGGGGTATTAAGTGTTTAGGAGAGTTTGAATCATTTGGACAAATTCTAGTGTTAAAGTTTAAATTTTGCTTGTGTTTAGGATCATCATATGTGTTTATGTTTTGAATTGGAAGGCTTAAATCATTGTGGTTTGGTTGTTTTTGATTGATAAAGTTGGTATTTGTGAACTTTGTACTAAGCGAGTTGAGTCTCGGACTTGAGTTTCTTCGAAGCGAGTTGCTTTGTTACTGGAAGCGAGTTGATATATGCGACTTGGCTATTTAGCGAGTTGACCTTTTAAGCGACTTGGTGGTTAAGCGAGTTGTGTCCGTTTGCTACTAGCTATTAAGCGAGTTGATTCTTAAAGCGACTTGTTTCATTAAGCGAATTGATTGTGTTGCGAGTTGATACTAAAGCGAGTTGGCTATTTAGCGACTTGTTTCATTAAGCGAGTTGATTGTGTTGCGAGTTGATACTAATGCGACTTGGCTATTTAGCGAGTTGATTCCTTAAGCGACTTGTTTCTTTAAGCGAGTTGGTTGTTTAGCGAGTTGATAACTAAGCGAGTTGAGTATTTAGCTACTTGTCTATTGAGACTTGTTACTTCTTCATGACACATTCTTATGGTTGTTCTTTTGGTTTAGTAAAATCCCGTGAAAGAATCAATTTCCCGGTTTAATCAAAGAATAGTAAAATCCCGTAGAACTTGTAATCATGGCAAACATCGTTCCTACTATTGTTTCTTCCATAGCGAGGACGTTCAAGCGGGTCGATACACGTCCACCTATGCTTGCAGGCGATTATGACTCATGGGCACAACGAATCCGATTGTACTATTTGGGAAAAAAGCGGAGTCAACATTCTCAAGTCAATCGATGAAGGACCTTATCGATTGAGACTACGAGAGACTTAATTGATACATTGCAGATGGAACAATGATCTATGGAATAGATGGACCAAAGGCGTATGATGAGCTCAATGATAAGGAGAAAAAGAGATTCGATGCAGATATCAGGGCTTCTAACATTATACTTCAAGGTCTTCCAAAAGACATCTACAAGCTTATTAATCACAACACTGAAGCAAAGGCTGTATGGGATAATGTCAAGATGCTTCTCTTAGGTTCTGAATTAACTATTGAGGATAGAGAATCACAACTGTATGATGAATTTGAACACTTCAAGATGAAACTAGATGAGAGTGTCTATGAATACTATGTGAGATTCCATAAGCTTGTGAATGACATGAGGAACATCAAAATGACCATGCCTAACATTCAGCTGAACTCAAAATTCGTGAACAACATGAATCCCGAATGGCACAAGTTTGTCACCTCTGTGAAGCTAACCAAAGGATTAAAAAATACAAACTATGAGCAACTCTATGCTTTCCTTCTTCAGAATGAAAGACATGCTATGTTTGAGAAAAGGATTATGGAGCAATTCAAAACCAATCAGGGAGAATCAAGCTCACCAAATGATTCAACTGCTTTCTACACAAATGTTGGAATTACCACCAAAGCTTCTCAAGTTATACCCATAGGTAATGGTAATCACAAACTCATTCCTGATCCAATGTTCAAACAAGTTAATGCTGATGCACGCGTGGGACACTTCATTAATCAAGCTGGCTCTCATGATTAGTCAAAACATGAATCTCTCCCACACACCAACAATAACCTCGAGCGACATCCGATCCACACAATCAATCTACCGTCGAGATGGAAAGGTTGTGGTGCAACCAGTTCATGAAAGACAATATGAACATGGAAGAGGTGGAGTTGGTAGAGGATATGTAGCAAATCGAATCGTGGAAGGAATGGAAATCGAGGGACAAGCAAAGCCGATCAAGTGCTACAACTATGGAGGTGAGGACATATTGCAAGGAACGCACATCACCAAACGCCTCTCGAATCTTGAGTACTTGAGGATAAGATGTTGCTCGTGCAAGCTCGGGATAATAGAGCGACCTTGGATGAAGAGGAGTTATTGTTTCTTCTTGAAGGAATGCAAAGACATATGACGCGATGTTGATGAGCGACCAATTCGGAGATAAGTCACAATCATCGAATGCCTTTCAAGTCATCGATCGTGATGCATACGACTCTGACGTCGATGATGAACCTACTGCACAAACAATTTTCATGGCTAGCATTTCTCCAATGGTCTCTCCTAAAGCCTCATCATCTAAGCAAGATGGTCCATCCAAGGAGTCAATCATCTCAGAGGTATTAAAACTATACGATGATGTTGATGAGCAAAAGATACATGACAAAGTACAATCAACTAAAACTTTTGAGTCAGATATTGAAAATATGGGTAATATCAATGTTGTCCCATATGATCAATATGTGAAACAAAGTGAAAGTGTGACTGTACCAAGTGATGCATCTTATGCAGTCAATGATGACTATATTTTGATGAATACCTTTGCATGTGCTCATGATGATTCATTGTTTCGAGGCGAATGCCTATAAAGAACAAGTTGCTATTTATGAACAGTGCTAAGTTTGAGTTAACCACCGTGAGCGGGAAATGGATGACCAAATGCGTACAAGTATTAGAAAAAGTAAATTTAGAAGAAGTATTAAAACAAGAGTTAAACTCCTTACAAGAAAAGCTTTCTAAAGCGCTAAGCAAAAACAAGAACTTAAAGAAAATATTAAAATGCTTAAGCAAGAATTGGTGCTAAGGAATCAAACTTTTGAATGATTTTCTAATCTAAAACCTTGAAAAACAAGCTTGAAAATAAGTTGTACATACAAGGGATACCATTGATCGCTCACATGATCACGAAGCATAGAGTTCTCGTGATAAGCATAGTATCCCATTATAAATGAATCCAACCACGAGTATGGTAAGATAGCAAAAGTGCTCAAAATGTTATCTATGATGGAAATGAAATCCTTAAACCTAGGCGAAACCTAGTTGCTCGAAAACCGTGGAAGATAAGAAATCGATGAGGTCACTAGGGAGAAAATGGATAAGAAACTCAACAATCCTACATGTAAAGAGAAAACATAATTATCGGACCCCATGACTACAAAAGGAAAATTGGATTTCCTTGAACATGTTTAAGCCTCAAGCGTTGTTAACACCCGAACAAGTGTTCGGAAAAGGATTTAGATAAGCAAAAGCGAGAGAATCTTGTTGTAACAAATTCCCCTTTAGGAAAATGCCTACATCAACTGTGTACCCTCCTAATACACCAATGCATCTAGTCCCTAGGACTATTGCCACTAAAAGCAAGACCTTAATCAGTCAATATGTTATCTTTCAATTATTTGTTGATTTTGAGAAAACTTGTAAGAAAAGGATCACACCCACTGGGATAGCGAAGGGAAAGGGTTTTGAGCAAAATAAAGAATGCTATTTAAGCGAGGTCATGCCTTTCTTTAAACAACTAAAAGATCAATTTAAGAGTCTTAAAAGGGATGGATTCGGATATTAAAGAAATGGAAAAGAAATTTGATGCAATGATAGTTGAGGTTAGTGACTATGAGCATGAATTAAAATATAATGAGATTGAGAGGAAGAACTTGCATACCTTGAATGAGAATCTTATTTCGAATGTATTGCTCAAGATGTGTTTTACATCGCTACGAATCACTCCATTATCGCTTCTCGATTTCATGAATTATCTATTGCATTGAAAGTCTCCCATGATCGTGTCATTGAGCTTGAAAACAAAAACTCGTAACTTAGTGAGAAAATTGATCGAGATGATCACGATAATTTGGTAAAACATCTTTCTAAACTAGAAGTTGAACATTTTGATTTGCAACTAAAATATCAACATCTTAAAGAAAATGTTAAAACCTCAAATATCAAGACATCCTCGGATGTTCCGAGTTTGATGCGATTTTCGGATAAATAAGCGTGACGAATGATTCAAGCTCATTGTTGGACGATCGAAAGTTGAAAGCCCAAATCTCTCAATTAAAAGGTGAAAAGAACAATGTGGTGGCTCCCAAATGCCTCCTCCTTTAGATTCTTAGTATTCTCAAACTTTTCATCTTCAAAACTTAGTAAATGCTTTACAAAAGAAAGCGAGAGTTTTCTAGAAGAAAATGAAAATTTAAACGACACTTTAAAGAGTTATATGATTCAATGAAAATCACTCGTGACAAAACAACGAAAAATAACTTCTTTTCAAAAGGAAATTGAGAATCGAGGAGTCGGGAAAAGGAGACCGCCACTTGTCTTTAATGAGAATGTAGCTTCAAGGTCATCTCTCATTGCAAATATCTTGTGTTGTTAAATATATTACTCCTCATCTTATGAATAATGAACTTGTGTTTCATAACTATTGTGCTCACCTTAAGGATAGTCTAGAATGTCTCCGTGAGATTGTGGAAGAGGATTTCATAAATAAGCCTCTTGATAGAAATTAGGTTTGCTTGCATTCGTGCCAAACGATCTCAAGAGCGCTAGAATGTCTAATTGCAACATGTCCTAAATCCTTAGGTGCGAAAGGTAAAGTTGTGATGCGGTGTTCTATGCCTAGTGCCAAGCATACAAACCATTCCATGCCCGACTTTAAGAAAGTGAACACTAATGTGCCTTCTAGTAGTTCGGATCCTTGCACATCTAGTTCGGGAATGCAAAAGTAGATCAACCAACTAATGTTCCCATAATTCCTCTACAGAGTAATCATTGACATTAAAGCAAGGAGGTCAAAGCCTCCGGAAATACCAAGCAAGATAGGACCTCACAAGCTAAGAATGTGCATTGGAAGAGAGTAGAGGACCATCCAAAGAACTTTAAGTTTGAGTTGAATAAAGCGAATCGTGTTGATTCTAGTATTAGCCATAGGCGTCTTGTAATTAATTGATTCGATACTATTTGCAAACCATGTATTGATGTCTCGCTTGAATTTCGCCGCTAATCATGAATGTGGTGTGAATGTTTTGTCTAATCTTTGTCAAATGCCCGATTAATATTGTTAATGCTAAAAATCATGCTAAGAAGGATAAAGGAAAAACAAAAGAAAGTTAGAAAGCAAGTGGAAACCCACAGGAAGAACATTTAGTAAGATAGGCTATCAATGGATACCTCTTGGCCATAAGGATAATCGATTCGTCCTTAACTGCTAAGACAATGCCCACTAGAAAATGGATGCCTCTTGGTAGAACCATTCCTTTAAGAATTGAACATACTTTGAATAGATCAAATACGGAAACCAAAGACCGCATCTAATCCTAATGATTCCATTGCTTCTATTTACGATATGGATGTTTCTATTTCGATGTGGGTATTCCACCATCATTACTAACCAAGTGGAACCCATTATTGCATGGGGTTCCCAATTATCCGATTATCCATTCTTGTCATGTTCAACTGCGGATCGTTCAAATCGTTACGTGGTACACGGACTCAGTTGTTCCAAGCATATGATTTGGAGACCGGTCATGGCTCATGAACTTTGTGAGTAAATTCATCGGAGACGATTAGATTCGGGAACGACCATTTTGGAGCAATTATGGGTTATGGAGATTATGTGGTTCGTAAAAGTGTAATTTCCAAGGTATATTATGTGGAAGGTCTTGGTCACAACTTGTTCTCTGTTGGTCAATTCTGTGATTCCGATCTAGAAGTGGCTTTTAGAAAACATACTTGTTTCGTTAGAGAACTTGATGGTGTGGAATTATTAAGATGTACTCGTAGTTCTAACCTATACACCATCTCTATCGATGACATGATGAAGTCTTCTCCAATCTGCTTGTTGTCAAAGGCTTCTAAAACAAAGTCTTGGTTATGGCATCGTCGTCTCAATCACTTGAACTTCGGCACCATAAACACCCTTTCAAGAAAGGATCTTGTCGAGGCTTACCCAGTTAAAATATGAAAAGATCATCTTTGTTCGACTTGCCAATTGGGAAAAAGCACGAAATATGCCCACAAACCAAAACCAACAAACTCGTAATGGAAGTTCTTCATACCCTTCATATGGATCCATGCATGCCCAATGAGAGTGCAAACTATTAATGGGAAGAGATATGTGCTAGTAGTGGTTGATGACTTCTCCCGATTCACTTGGGTTAAGTTTTTGAGGACAAAGGACGAAACTCCGGATGTCATCATTAAACTCATTAAACAACTTGGATCCGACTCAACAAAGCGGTTCGAATCATCCGAGGCGATAATGGGCGAGTTTGTTAATAAAGAACTCGATGAATTTTATGAAAATGTTGGAATCGGTCCTCAAAGAAGTATTCCTCGAACTCCTCAGCGAGCGGTGTAGTTGAAAGGCGAAATCGAACTCTTGTAGAAGCTGCAAGAACAATCTTGATTTACTCGAGAGGTTCCAATGTTTTATGGGCTGAAGCTATTGCCACTGCATGTTACACTCAAAATCGATCTCTAATTCACACATCTCATGGAAAGACTCCATATGAACTTGTCCACAATCGAAAACCTTATCTATCATACCTTCGTGCGTTTGGTGCTTTATGTTATCCAACTAATGACGGTCAAGATTTAGGTAAATTGAAAGCTAAAGCGGACATTAGAGTATTTGTTGGATATGCACCAAGCAGAAAAGGCTACCGAATCTATAACAAGAGAACCCGAAATATCATGGAAACAATTCACGTTACGTTTGATGAGTGACGGTCAAATGGCTCTGGACAATCCGATTCGGACCCGAGCGCAAAAGCAGTCCCATTGGTTCATCCTTGTACCAAATTCCTCTCCAAAGAACTCCATATGTACCTCCAATGAAGATGATTTAAAGAAATTGTTTGATCCAATGTTCGATGAACACTATGAACCAAATCTTGATGAAATGTCAAATCCATCAGAGGTGCTCCTATCCTCGTGAATGAAGTCAACCCTTCGGTCTCAATATCATTAAGTCAAGAAGCGCTGCTGCGATCACTCGATCTCATCAACAAATCATCAATCTTCAAATGTACATCATGGAACTATTTCGCATCAATGATGAACTTTGCTACTCTGAAGATGCTCCATTTGAAAACATATTTGCTCTCGAATCATCATCGAACCATCTTCTTGAGAGACATCGACTCGCTACTTTAGTCCTCAACAATGACCACATGAACACCTCGGAAAATGGACTCATGATCATCCATTGGACAACATCATTGGAAATCCCTCTCATCCAGTATCCACACGGAAACAACTTGCAACCGATGCCTTATGGTGCTTCTTCAACTCCGTAATCTCAAAGATCGAACCAAAAGATGTTAAAACCGCCATGAATGAAGACATCTGGTTCAATGCCATGAAAGAAGAAATTCATGAGTTTGATCGACTTGATGTATGGGAATTAGTACCTGCTCCAGATTGTGCTATGATCATTGCTCTAAAATGGATCTTCAAAGTGAAACTTGATGAGCATGGTGATGTCCTAAAGAACAAGGCTCGATTGGTGGCTAAAGGATACCGTCAAGAGGAGGGTATTGACTTTCAAGAATCATTTGCTCCTGTTGCTCGTATTGAGGCAATCAGAATCTTCTTGGCTAATGCTGCAAGTAAGAACATGGTAGTCTATCAGATGGATGTAAAGCGGCGTTTCTTAATAGAGATCTTAAAGAAGTCGTCTACGTTAGCCAACCTGAAGGCTTTGTGAATCCAGAGAATCCTACTCACGTTTATCATTTGAAAAAGGCTCTTTACGGTTTAAAGCAAGCTCCAAGGGCATGGTATGATACGTTATCAATGTTTCTTCTATCTCTTGGATTCAAAGAAAGGAGCGATTGATCCTACATTTTTCACCGTGAAGTCGTGCAAACATTTAATTCACGTTCAAATTTATGTTGATGATATCATCTTTGCCTCGACCGACACCAATGAGTGTGACCGTTTTCAAAAGAAATGGGTTCTAAATTTCAAATGTCAATGATGGGGCAAATGTCATTTTCTTGGGATTACAAATTTCACGAAGTCCGGAGGCATTTTATAAATCAATCTAAATATGCAAATGAGATTTTAAAGAAATTTGGATTTGATTCTAGTGACCTGTTGACACTCCCATGATTGAGCGTACTAAACTAGATGAGGACCGATCGGGGATCATGGTAGACCAAATGAAATATCGTAGTATGATTGGATCACGATGTACCTCACAACTAGTAGACCGACATCTTGTTCATTGTTTGCATGTGTGCTAGATACCGTGCTAAGCATACTAAAAGCACCTTGAAGCGGTTAAGCGGGTCTTCGGTATCTCCAAGGAACCATCAATATGGGACTATGGTACCCGAAGGACACCGGTATGTCACTAACGACCTATGCAGATGCCGATCATGCGGGATGTCAAGATACTCGTCAAATACGTTTGGAGGTGCTCGATTTTGGGTGATAAGCTTGTGAGTGGTCTTCAACGAAGTAAATGAGTACTTCTATTTCCTCTACGAGGTGAATACATAACCATGTCATCTTGTTGTGCTCAAATCCTATGGATGAGATCCCAATTATCGACTATGGCTTTGAATTCAACAAAATCCCTACATCTTGTGATAATAAAAGTGCTATTGCTCTCTCATGCAACAATGTACATCACTCAAGAGGAAAGCACATCGACATTCGACATCATTTCATCAGGGAGCAAGTTGAAAACGGTGTGGTGGAACTTTACTTTGTGAGGACTGAATACTAATTAGCAGACATCTTCACCAAAGCTCTTCCTAGAGAACGTTTTGAGTTTATCCTTCCACGTCTTGGTCTAAAGAGTTTACAACCAGAAACACTCAAACGTCTTCAAGAGGAAGACGAGGAGTAAAGGTCTTTATTCATCTATCTCTTGTATATATTTATTCAAAAAAAAATGAAAAATCTTGAAAAATTCCAAAAAAATATTGCTATTTTGTCATGTTTTTCCTTATTCGATATCATCTACGGACTTTGTGTTGACATTCAAAGAATGTCACGGGTTTTAGATGTTCTTCGAATGCACATAGTTTTTGTTAAAAAAAATGAGGCGGAGAAAAATTGTGGTTTATTGTCATTTCAGGCAGTAACCCGTTTTAAATGAAAAGAACAGAGCCATGCTTTATCTCATGTTTCAAGTCTTATGCTCTGTTTCTTAAAACAAATGTTTGTTATCAAAAAGACAAATGTTTCTCTTTCCAAATACTTTTCCGTCTAATGATTCTTTTGAAAAATATTTGCCATCTAATGAAAACTAAATTGTTTTGAAAATACCTCGTACTCTATTATTCGTGTAAATCATTTGTGCTTATCATCTGTCAAAATCTCTATCTCTCAATCAACAACTTGTGTCATTGATTATGGGGGAGAATGATTTTATTCGAATTAAAAAGGTTATTTTGAAAGGTCACTTTTCAAATAATTGGCACGTAAATGAGCAAGGTTTATTGTTGAAAAAAATCAATGTTTTATACAGTTGATTCAAAACCTTTGCTAATGTTATGTTTTCAAAAGACAATCTTGCATGTTTAATCAATGGAGTTTAAAGTCTCAAAATCCGATCCTTATCAGTTAAAACGTTTTGATAATCAAGTCACAATTCTCCTTAAAAAGCTTTCAAAATCAATTTATATCTACAGAGATCACAAATCTCAAATGATTTGATAATTGTGATCGGGGAGAATTTGTGATTTAAATTGGATTTAAAGCGATAATTCGATAAATGGTTTTATAAGGATGTACAAGCTCTCCTTCCCACATGTGCCAAACAATTTCAAAGTTTCCATGCACATGTTGAGGGAGCATCTATCTTAAACCACAAAGATTTGAAAGCGTGATCAATTTATCCCAAAGTGCGTCTTCCTCTAGTATGTGCAAAACTCTTTCAAAACCTCGAGGCATATATTGAGGGGAGCAAAATTTTTGAAAACCTCATCCTTCCCAAAATGCTTTATCTACTTGATTTGATTAGGAAGTGATGTTGATATCTTTAGAAAATAGAAATCAAAGAAGTAAATTCTTCCTCTTGCCTCCGTGTGCCAAAAGATTTCAAATACATGAAGCACATGTTGAGGGGAGCTCCTTTTCTAAAATTATCAATAACAATTCGGTACAAAATGCTTTGATAATATATCACAAGTATCCGGATTGATTTTCAAATGGTTTTCAATTGGTTCCAATGGCGGATGAACAATACCAAATAGACCGACCAACTTTACTTTATGTATGGTGATATAAGGATGATAAGATTAGGTATTTGTTCCCATGATCCGCTTGAACCGGAGGGATCTACCCAGGATAATCCACTAAATAGTGTAGAAGTCGTTAGGTATATTGAAAAAAAGGAGAAAAGTGAGATATGGGAAGAGTGCGGATCGAGATTGAGCTAGTCTTGGAATAAACCCAACAAGGTTCTAGTTATGAAGTCTCGGTAAGCACGTAAGGGTTGAAGAATGAAAAGAATTGAATGAGAAAAGGGTGAAAAAATAGCCCTCAATTTTTCAACCTTAGGCGATCTGGGTTCAATTCATATACTCTGGTGTTTACCAAGGTAACACCGGTATTGAAGACAAGGCGTCATGGACCCGGTGACGACCGCACTACAACTTCTCAAGCTACTCAAGTTTCTCTTAAAAGGACTTGTTTCATTCTCACGGGGAACCAACATAATCTATCGACTTTCTCTTAGAAATTGTTGATATTGAAGAAGAAGAAGACCCTCTCCCTAGTCTCCGGCATAGGAACCAAATATGCACAATTGAGTCTAGAGCCACGAGATCATCTATAAATCTCATTAGAACACTTTCAATGAAGACTCTCATTTCACACATTGAGGAAAGAGATTAAATCTTATGAGTCCCACGCATTATCCGTGTGGTATTGCGAACATCCGAGTGATATGCTAACATATTCACAATGAAGATGGAAAGCCTTACGAGCCAACATCATACAAGCTCCGGTGGGTGGCATGTGAGATCTATCCAATAGATCAACCATGTGACAACCGAACAGAAACAATGGGCGATTCAATCTTTTGAATCAATCACGGTTCGAGATATGGATTGACGGGTACCTTTGAAAACCGGTCGTTGTGCTTAAAAACTCTTTTACATTGCACATCGATGTGTACTAATTTCTCAAAATAAAAGGTGTTTATGATTGATAATTGATTTTCATTAAAACCTTCGTTGTATTGCAAAAACAATTTCTATTGAGCGATACGATTGTTTTTCAAATCTCTTTTCATCAATCGGTGAATCTCAATTATTGGTTCACTCACTCCGTGTTGTCTTCTTTGAGACATTCGGTTTGAGAACGACTAGTGTTTGTTGTGAAACCCTGTCAAGGAAATTCTTGAATTTTACGATCACGGTGGTACATGTCTTGATCAACGGGAACCGTGGGCGTGTACCTCAATTCAACGAAGTGATCAAAGACACTTTCGTGCACTTTATTGCTAAGCTGTTGTATGCGTGTGCGCCCGACGTTTGCGGTGATCGAATGAAGCGGTCAATCCATAGCCGCATGCTCACACCACATTCATCTCTAAAGAAATCATGATATGTGCTTCAACGACTATGATACTTTCACTCCATGCTTCGCTATCTTCACGCAAATATCATGAACCAATAAAAGCTTCCGCTACTCGATGAGAATACATCATGATCCGAATGTGAGCATGTCGGTCCAAATGTCACAACATCACATAATACCAACACCACAATGGATGAGTCAAAGATTTATGTTGGTGATGATCTCAATCTTGGCTCAAAACTCATGATCACGTGGATCGGTTAAAGACCTCCACTTAAATTATCCAAACATGCAAAACATGAAGAATCAAAGACTACGAGCTCTTGAGCAAAGGACTTAATCAAGAATCCTAGAACAATCTAATGTAATATCCGCTTGTATTCATTGTAAATTGAGGTGACCTCCTTGGGGAGATTGTTAGGAATTAGAAAATTACATCGTTAAAGAGTCGGTCACCTCAAGTATATGTATTCGTTAGAAAGCTCGTAGTCGTAGTCAAGTTATATTATTAAGTAGTTTGTTATGTAACACCATGGAGGACGGACGGTCTTTACCTCTTGTATGCCCGATCCATGACCCGTAGGTGGCGTTTGTTTGTAAGAAACTATAAATACCCTCTACCTCCCAAGGTAAAGGGTTGGAGCTTCAATACCATTTTTTTTTGTTTCACATAGTTCCCAACTCTCTTCCCTTTCTCTCTCTAGAACTTTCTCTCTCTAAACTACTTGAACGCCCCATAGTGATTATGGTTTAGTGTGTTTGTGAAATCCTATATCTTACACTTTGACATTCTGCATTCAGCAACACCCGATTCTTCAACTGATACATTACCCAACTCATCACAACTTTCTGTCAACTGCACCAGACTCTCATCTATTTTTTCCTCTTTCTGAGTAACTTCCTCAATATACTTATCCACATTATCCATGAGATGGATAAGTGTCTCTATGAACACGCTAATTTCCATTCCAGTGTGTCTCTTGAAAGACATTTCAGTCATGTCTTGATCATAATCTGATGTAAATTCCCCACTGATGAATGACTGAAAGTGTTTGTGGATCACCTGAAGTGCAGCTCTAGAACTATCTTCTTGAACCTTTTCTTTGACAAGTTTTTGTTCCAATTGTTCTAAGTTCAATAGTAATGTTCGCGTTAATGTGGATAAATCTTGACGGAAAAGAGCATTGCACGTTCGTTCCATACCAAAAGGTAGAAGTAACATGAGGTGTGAGTGAAGTTGTTGATAGGGTATAATGCAACATTCCTTTTGCATGGCATTCTGTAGCATTAGCAGGTGCAATTCATTCTCATTGTACTCAGAACATGAAGATCTCACATCCTCATTGATTAATTCAAACATCTTTAATCGTTCAGTGTAGCATTCATTATCATTGTTGTCCACAACATCATACAATTTAAGCACTTCTGAAATCACTGAATCAGGAGTGTAAGACATGATGTTGCTGTGTACACGGGATTTTACAAATCTATGATTTAAACCGAGAAATAGAATCTTTCATGGATTTTACAAAATCAAAAGAAACCGTTAAGCAATGACCAATAGAACGTATTAAGATGACTGATGGATCGACACAATGATAGACAATTGTGTGTTAGGACTTATGATTGTTTGTATGATTAGCTGAGATGTTGTTTAGTTGAGATTTGGATTGGTTGTTGCACGATTTTCTCGAGAAATTTAGGTCTAAAAACTTAAAACCTCAATAACTTCAGTTCGGAGCGGATTTAGGCCTTGAAGGTTAACCCGAATAAATTTTAGTCTATTCGGCGTGCCATTCTCCTCGTTCTCACAGTCGTTTTGATGGGTAGAACGCTGAAAACGGAGTTACGCTTCAAAAGTTATGGCCGTTTAAAGTTTTGACGTAAAAAGTCATCTTTGGTCAAACTACAAGTTGCTAGACAGACAAGTTGCTAGACTGACAAGTTGTTAGACTGACAATTTGCTAGACTGACAAGTTGCTAGACAGATACATCGAATCTGGACAAACCTCTTCCAAGAATAAGTGACAAACCTCTTCCAAGAAACTCTTCAAAAACTAAGCTTTTCTAATCCAAAAACACTATAATCAAGATGAATTAAGCCTTCCAAACCAAAACCTAAGCACTTATAATGAATCTAAACACAAAAGTACTATCAAAATCCAAACTTTAACACAAGAGATGATCCAAATGATTCTATCACCATTTGTAATATATTGGTTTTCATAAACACATCATAAACCTGGCTCTGATACCATTTGTAATATATTGGTTTTCATAAACACATCAAATAACAATATATGGGTCGAATATGAGTAGGTTTTAGAGAGAGAAAGTAAAAAAAAGAAAGAAGGTAAGATTGAGTGAAAGGTCCAACCCTCTACCTTGGGAGGTAGAGGGTATTTATAGTTACATACTATCGTCCTCCTTGGATTGTGGATCGAGCATCTGATGGTAAAGACCCGTCCGCCTCCATGTGTTGCTCTAAATTAAATAACTAACTAAATAACTAGTAAATAATATAATATCTACGAGCTAACATATGCTAGACTAGAGTTGGGGTGACCGACTCTTCACTATCGATTTTCTAAATCCTAACAAGTAGGGCAAGGAAGATGTCCTTGTAGCCGAACCACTATAAACACTTGTGTCGTGGTTTTGTGTTTCTCACTCTTCTCTTTTACATTACACATTTCCATATCTATCTATCAACATCCAACATACACATCTAAATAGATTCACATAAGTCAATCTAAATATTTTAAACATCATTTTAATTGGTAAAACTATTCAACCCCCCCCCCTTCTAGAACTATCTTCTTGAACCTTTTCTTTGACAAGTTTTTGTTCCAATTGTTCTAAGTTCAATAGTAATGTTCGCGTTAATGTGGATAAATCTTGACGGAAAAGAGCATTGCACGTTCGTTCCATACCAAAAGGTAGAAGTAACATGAGGTGTGAGTGAAGTTGTTGATAGGTTATAATGCAACATTCCTTTTGCATGGCATTCTGTAGCATTAGCAGGTGCAATTCATTCTCATTGTACTCAGAACATGAAGATCTCACATCCTCATTGATTAATTCAAACATCTTTAATCGTTCAGTGTAGCATTCATTATCATTGTTGTCCACAACATCATACAATTTAAGCACTTCTGAAATCATTGAATCAGGAGTGTAAGACATGATGTTGCTGTGTACACGGGATTTTACAAATCTATGATTTAAACCGAGAAATAGAATCTTTCGCGGGATTTTACAAAATCAAAAAGAAACCGTTAAGCAATGACCAATAGAACGTATTAAGATGACTGATGGATCGACACAATGATAGACAATTGTGTGTTAGGACTTATGATTGTTTGTATGATTAGCTGAGATGTTGTTTAGTTGAGATTTGGATTGGTTGTTGCACGATTTTCCCGAGAAATTTAGGTCTAAAATCATAAAACCTCAATAACTTCAGTTCGGAGCGGATTTAGGCCTTGAAGGTTAACCCGAATAAATTTTAGTCTATTCGGCGTGCCATTCTCCTCGTTCTCATAGTCGTTTTGATGGGTAGAACGCTGAAAACGGAGTTACGCTTCAAAAGTTATGGCCGTTTGAAGTTTTGACGTAAAAAGTCATCTTTGGTCAAACTACAAGTTGCTAGACAGACAAGTTGCTAGACTGACAAGTTGTTAGACTGACAAGTTGCTAGACTGACAAGTTGCTAGATAGATACATCGAATCTGGACAAACCTCTTCCAAAAATAAGTGACAAACCTCTTCCAAGAAACTCTTCAAAAACTAAGCTTTTCTAATCCAAAAACACTATAATCAAGATGAATTAAGCCTTCCAAACCAAAACCTAAGCACTTATAATGAATCTAAACACAAAAGTACTATCAAAATCCAAACTTTAACACAAGAGATGATCCAAATGATTCTATCACCATTTGTAATATATTGGTTTTCATAAACACATCATAAACCTGGCTCTGATACCATTTGTAATATATTGGTTTTCATAAACACATCAAATAACAATATATGGGTCGAATATGAGTAGGTTTTAAAGAGAGAAAGTAGAAGATGGGATCCTTTCTAGAGAGAGAAAGTAAACAAAAGAAAGAAGGTAAGATTGAGTGAAAGGTCCAACCCTCTACCTTGGGAGGTAGAGGGTATTTATAGTTACATACTACACGTCCTCCTTCGAACTGTGGATCAGGCATACAGTGGGTAAAGACCCGTCCGCCCTCCACAGTGTTGCTCTAAATTAAATAACTAACTAAATAACTAGTAAATAATATAGTGTCTACGAGATAACATATGCTAGACTAGAGTTGGGGTGACCGACTCTTCACTATGGATTTTCTAAATCCTAACAAGTAGGGCAAGGAAGATGTCCTTGTAGCCGAACCACTATAAACACTTGTGTCGTGGTTTTGTGTTTCTCACTCTTCTCTTTTACATTACACATTTCCATATCTATCTATCAACATCCAACATACACATCTAAATAGATTGACATAAGTCAATCTAAATATTTTAAACATCATTTTAATTGGTAAAACTATTCAACCCCCCCCCCCTTCTAGTTTTCCACAATTGGCATCAGAGCTTCGTTACCAAATTTCTTAGAGTATCTTGTACTTTAAAAACTTGATACGATCCGTGTATGTTTGAAAACTACAAAGAAGGAATTCTTTTAAAACAAATTGTTTCTTTCATGTTGGATATTGATAGATTATTCTAACATTTTCTCTTCAGGAAATCTTCATGCTAGGATCTCTCCAAAGTCTTCATTTCTATTCAAAGAATAATGAAGTCAACTTTCAAGGAAGAACCTAAAAGTAATCGCAACCTACTTATTCTAAGTACAACTGATTACTTTAAAAGCTCATGAAGTATTTTCAGTTTTATGGTCTCCATAAACCATGCCAAGAGCGTAGAGGTATGTTTACTTATCATTAGCTAGTTTACATCTACATGAATATGTTAACACAATTTTTTTTATTTAGACTTTAATAATTGCTAATCTCTAAAAAGTCTCTTTTCGCCACTTTCCCGACTTACTCATCATCGGGAATAGTATTCCTCCTTGATCTCGTCAAGCTAACGCCACCGTCACAAATAGATCCTTGATAATTAACTTATCAAATCCCGTTCACCAAACATCTATTCAATTATAAACCTCAAAGCTATTTTTGTTCCATAAGCTAGTTTATAAATTATTACAAAAATAACGCCAAACACCCTTTTCTGTCCACAGTAGCCAGATCCCTCAAGTTGTACTAGCCGGATCCCTATTGCAAGGGATCCGGGTGAAACGTGTGACAGAAACCAGCTATACGCTTTTCAAAATCAATTCTGCTTCTTTTCCCTCTCTTCACAAAACACAAAAAATGACCCAAGTGCTGTTTTCATCTCCATAGGACTTCATATCCTCGATCATCCTCCTCTAGAACATCATTGTAAGTAATTACACTCATATGTTCTAATCTTCATCATTTTCATCCTAGGGTTTATGGTTTTCAATTTTTCTTAATCAATTGATAAAATTAGGTTTTGCAAAATTGATCACCAGAAAAGGTTTCCACATAACTAAGATTACATTATGCTTACAATATTGTTAATACAAATCAAAACCATAAACCCATCTCAACAAATTTTACCTAATTGGAATATTTGTTTTTCTAGGACCAACCATGCCTAAAGCTACCCAACAAGACCACCATGATACCGTCCACTACCTCACCAAATACTATCGAAAAGAGGGGTTGTCAAAAACAGATCGTAAAGTCCGCAAAAGACTTGAAAAATGACTTATCCACGAAGGTCGTGTAGTCAAGGAATGTTTCCTTGAAAATACCGACATTCGTCAAGTCTTCTCGGCAATCAATTTTGATTGTCTTCTTGATATTGATGAACAAATTTGTCCGGTTTTCATCTTTGAATTCTACAAAAGCGTTAGGGTCATTCGAAATACTGATGATAGCATTTCAATTGCTTATATCATCAATAAACAAAACTTCACTCTACCCCTCAACACATTTGCTCAAATCCTTCGCATTCCTTGTGAAGGAATTTGTATGTACTCCCAAGATTGGGCAATATCCACTCAATCCTTTGCACTTGATTCCAAACCAATCTACCGTACTCCTCTTGGTGACCCCGCAATTGTTTGAGACACCATTTTCCAAATTAGAGCCGACCAATCTCGCTTCAACCGCAACAAAGAGCTCATTCATGGTGATCCCTTTCAAATGGAACTTTTCGAAATGCATTCCATCTACAGAAAATGGGAAGAAATTCTTAGGGAAAATGTCATTAGTTTGGTCAGAAACAAAGACCATCCAAATGCATATCCTGTCCAAATGATTGATTGCTTCATTCACCAAAGTCCATTTTTAATCTCGCCTATTACATGGTGAAGAGAATGGCCGGGGTATTCAAAGTTGCCAACATGGTACTTCCCTATGGTATGCTCCTAACACGACTCCGTGAGTATGTTAGTGCAATGCAACCATCTCAAATCAACGATGATCATTTCCTTTCCAATCACGTCATGGTACCACTTACCAAACAACCCCTCTAAACGGTTCATGATCAATGGAAGAAAACCTAAGGCTCTCCCGGACTCCTCGGACGAAGAAGAAGTAAATGTCAACCCCGCTTCCAATGTCGACTTGGACCCCATTACCCACTTTTAACAACTTCCAACTCTTCCTAACGAAACTGCAGAATTCAAACAATTAAAGGGTATGATCCAATGCATAACTAACTACGTGGTGAAGTCGTGAAAGAGGAAGAGAAAATATTGACAAAAGAGACATTAGGATTATGTTTGCTTTTAGACATTTTGTTTATCTATTTACAATGAATGCTTATGTTTGTGAAGCACTTTAGTTTGGTTGTTTGGATATTATCATCACTACACTCATTTATGATATGGTTTATGAGTTATTTTGTTTGTTTTTGTTGTTCTTTAGAGTAGAGATCAACAGAAATTACTATACATAGTATAGTGCAAAATCTGCATCCCTTTCTGTGATGCTTCTGATCTGCAGTTGCCGGATCCCTAACGATATATTAGACTTATCCCTCCTTAGAGTGAACCGTGGGATCCGTGGCAACAGATGGACAATGCAAAATCCCACACATCAAAACTGCTCACTAGATCACTTCACACTAGCTAATTATAAGGCCTTAGGACCACTTAAGTCTTCTTCAAGCTCAGTAAGCTTCACACCCACTCATAGCTCATTTAGGATCACACTCAAAGTGTTTTTTAATTTACCATATCACCAAAACTCATCATCCTTCCGCTCTTACACTCACACATCATCTATCACATGTCAACACACCTAGTTTTATAAATCTCTCAATTTAACAAATTGATTTTAGTCATCTCTACCTCAAAATGGGTCAAAAACTAGTTTTTCAATTCTTATAATTTTTAAGAATTTTTCAAAATTTATCTCAAGTTGCCATCTGATCTCTAGGATCATTTAACATGACTTGACACTATTAAAATTCCTAGTGTCATCCTTGATCACCCATTGGTGATCATAAAGTCCCATTTTCCTTCTATAAAAGGCAATCATTAGCTACCACCACTCATTACCCTTGATCACTTAAGTCACACCTCATTTAAAACACTTAAGAAGACTAAGACACTCAAGATGTATAGGTATTAGATTGTACCAACATCATTTTCTTCTTTTCTTGACTGCTGATAGCGGATCCCTAGGATTAGCCTAGACGGATCCCTCATAGGAGGGAACCGTGGGAACCGGCTGACAGATTCAGTAAATCCTGTCGAAAACAATCATTTCAAACCCTTTTGGCTAACTTGAACACTCCATCATGCCTTAATTAAACTCATAGATCAGTGCACATCTGTAGTTGACCCTTGTGCATGCAAATCATCACATTTCTAAGTATTTTAGTGGTTTAAGTCTTTAATGCACTTCCTAAATTAGTCCCTTTATAAGTCATCTTGTTAGAATCTCTTAGTCATCAACCACAACATAATTCTCAGCATTTAGAAACCTTCCCCTTAGTCATTTCATCATGAGGAAAGCTCCTAGTGCTAATTCCTCCACCAAAGAACCACCCAAGAAACTTGCTCGTGTTGTACACGAAATTTCCTCAACCGAATCATCTCCCGTCAAATCCACAAATGCTAGGATTTCTCCTCTACCAACTCAACCAATCAAACCAATCCCCAAAAGGATTGTTCCTACAAAAATATCATCACCAAACACCACAATTTCTACTAAACCAAACACACCCATTTCCACCCAACCATCATCTTTGGTTCCTAGAGCCATATCATTTACCACCTCACAATCATCTCCACATCTCTACAATTTAGAGTACTTGCCTCCTAGGCCATCTAATCCTCCTTCATTGCTGACACTCTCTTCAATAGAGAAGAATGTGCAACAAACCCAAGGTGTTGAATCAACACTTGCACCGGTATCCTTTTCTCCATTTCCCTCAAATGGTCCATTTTGGATTATGAGGAATTATCAAAGTCAACCACCCAACCGCATGGAAGTTGACACCTTTCTACCTTCACCATCATCCTTTGTTGAGCCATCGTTGAATGTGCCTCCACCAATCCCTCCTTCGTTTGAGGATCCTCAACCTCCTTCACTTGAACCTCCACATCAAGCCGCTCCATTTTTACCACCACCTTTTCCAAGCCATGACAAGGATTGCTATGATTGTCAACACGTTGAAGGCTTGATACATGAACTATGTAAAGAGCAACGTTTTATGTTTTATCACCTCCTCAAACGTTTCGATGAGGTTAACAAACCTAAACAACCGTGAGCTTAAGGATTCAAGTGGTGTTCTAGTCTTAAGCTTAACTTAGATAGTTTAGGAATCACATTTCATGTTTAAATCATTCTCTTAGTTCTAGAGATTTGTAGATCATTTCTCCTAGTTTTATTGAATGAAGTTACATGATATATGCCATGTTGTTTTGAGTATATGATTGGTGATTTAATTACATATCTCATTTTGATAGTGACATCATTTGTTCACATCACCATTGTTGTCTTAAGCTTTCAGACAGACGAATCCCGCCATTTTTCCTAGACGGATCCCTCCAAGGAGGGAACCGTGGGATCCGTGCAACAGAAGACTTGTTTTTACTAACTTGAGTCTTATTTTCAGGAAATTATGCATTATATACTTGTTTTCTAACCTTTGTTTTGTAGATTTTCAATATACACATGAAGACTTTGACACCCTAAGCTAGGGGGAGTTTCGTGTCAAA
The DNA here is from genome assembly GCA_022545495.1 of Chrysanthemum lavandulifolium. NCBI lineage: Eukaryota > Viridiplantae > Streptophyta > Magnoliopsida > Asterales > Asteraceae > Chrysanthemum > Chrysanthemum lavandulifolium. Next base: position 157,497,984 of record CM040243.1, read on the forward strand.
GCAATACATTACAAAATCAATTGCAATATATTTTAGGATTATGTTACATGACATCCCTTTGCAAAGTTGCAATAATCAAAGGGGAGCATTATCGTCACAAAGACGAAACCATTTGCAAACATAGTTGCAATGCATTAGCTTAGTAGTGTTAATACAAATAAGCCGTAAAAATGTTTATTTATATTTTACGATCTTCTAATGTTTTGTCGATAACAAACGTAAAATCATTTAAACGAAACAAATAAAATACGTAAATTGTTTGAGCCAATAGTTTACTAACATACTTATGTTTTCATATAAAATACTAAACAAGTAAAAGTGATTTTATGATTTAGTAATACATATGTACAACAACTAGTGTTTACATATTGGGTAAATATATACATAACTAATATGTATTATAATGGGTAAATATAAATGGGTAGAAGTTTAAAGTATTTGACCCATTAACCAAATACATTGAATGTAGTTGGGTAAAACCCAAAGTCCATGACCCATACCCATGAAGCATAACCCATAACCCATTGCATGACATCATGCATAAGTCATAAATGGGTATTATCCATGACCCATAGTTTTAACCCATGACCCATGAACTAGATGCATTGCATCTTGTAGATACATCACATCTTGTAGATACATTGTACCTACTTGGATACCCATGGTCCAAAGTTTAGGACCCATGACCCATAACCCATGACCCAAAACCCATGGGCAAAGAGGAGCGTTCCACGGATCCCCAGGAATACACTGGACGGATCCCTCAAGTGAGGGATCCATGGGATCCGTGGAACAGTAGCTAAATTTCTTCTATAAATAGTGAGTCATTTCTTCATTTTGGGTTGCCACTCCCACACATACTTTCTCCTAGTATTGTAAAACTTCTAACCTATGATCTTAAAGGATCTCTCTATGTAGTTTGTGTTTTGTTTTTGTGTGATTCTCTAGGTTTCTCTTAAAGGCGAGATCACCACCTATTGAAGTAAAGCAAGCTCAAGTCCATGAGTTGCAATGCTTCATCATCATCAAGACTACTGAGGTTCACTTGTTGATAGTTATTTCTTCCTCCATAGAAGTTTTGTGTCAAAGGCATTAGTGAATGATACTGAAAGAGTCAAGACAAAAGCATTAGTTAAGGTGCTTAACGTCCATGTCAAAGGCATTAGTGAAGGATGCCAAAGGAGTCAAGATGAAGGCATTAGTGAAAGGTGTCGAACATCCGTGTAAAGGGCATTAGTGAAGGATGCCTAGAAGTCAAGTCAAGTGGCATTAGTGAAAGATGCCAAGGGTGTATAATCGATGAGGTGCATCGAGGTAAAAATAGAGATAGGTTGTATCCAAGGAGATTGATATCCTTGATGATTTTGTAATAAGGAGTGGGTCTCCTTTGGGATAGGTGTTGTGTAGTGTTGGGTAGTAGTTCCTCCATTGTACAGGATAAAAGGTAGGCGACGTTGTGATAGGTGTGGTTCTACCTTGTGGAAGTCTAGCCTAGTATCGAAAAAAGAGTAGGCGACGTTGTGAAGGCTTCTCCGCCATAAGGAGTTGGTGTCGTGTAGTGTTTACGAACTCTCGAGTAGGTGACTCGGGGAGTGGAGTAGGGCAAGGAAGGTGTCCTTGTAGCCGAACCACTATAAACACTTGTGTCGTGATTTTGTGTTTCTCACTCTTCTCTTTTACATTACACATTTCCATATCTATCTATCAACATCCAACATACACATCTAAATAGATTGACATAAGTCGATCTAAATATTTTAAAACATCATTTCAATTGGTAAAACTATTCAAGCCCCCTTCTAGTTTTCCACAAAACGCTTGGATGTAATCAAATTTTCATAGGGGTATTAAATAGTTACAAGTTAACGATTCGTATATGATAAGGAGATTTCGATTTGTTTGTTGATGAGGCAGCACCCGGATTTGAACCGGGGAAAAAGGATTTGCAGTCACACGCCTTACCACTCGGCCATGCCAATTAACTAAGTGTTATAGTGCATATGTTTGGGATCTGCCAACGTTTTTTGTCTGTATAAGTGAAATGTTTGATGGCTTATTACATAGATTTGATGTTGCAATTGCATATTTGTTTTTATATAATAATTAAGTTTTACTGGTAAAATAGGAACTACTTAGATTATGCCAAGTTCATTTAGTTGCTGAAATTAGTGACTGTTTAATGATTTTGGTATAAGAAGGCATGCTTAGATCCATCAAGCAGTGGCTCACATTGGCTCTGTTGCTGAAGTCAATGCTTAGGTAAGAACTTTAATACCAATTAGTTATCTAACCAAGACACAAAACACCTCATTTATTCATTTCTTTATGTTTTTTTTCCTGTAATGTAGTAAAAACATCTGACTTTTAATATGGCATATTTACTAACAAAGAAGCTCAAAAACTGTGTCAGCAAATCGCCAACCTTCAGAACCAAAATAGGTAACATTTAAAAGTATATTATATATTTGGTTAAGCCTTCACACGATTCATTGATATCAATGTCATAACCTTTTATGAAAAGGCAATTTTATAGAAACATCATGAGTGAATCACTTAGGAACATGCAAGCAAAAGACTTCAGGAATCTTGAAACCATGTTAGAGAAAGGCGTTAGCAGAATCAGATCTAAAAAAGTACGTATAGAACTCCTCATTTGTAATTCATATTTATATATGGTTTTCAGAAATCTAACATCAATCTTTCAATGGGCAGTTTGGGCAACGGGTGAACGAGTCGGTTTCTGTTTAATTGTTAACATGGCTGGGGTCTCAAAAGTAAACTCACCCAACCACCCCCTTAATGTATGTAAACTTTGGAAATATATAAGTTCTTCTTTTAAACTCGGGTCAAGTCAGAATAACTAAAGACAACTCAGGATGAAAGCTTTGATCTTAAATTTGAAATCATAGTGGCAACCATAAGTAGACTGATGAATACACAAGGTTGCAAAACTGAATCCATATTTAAGAGGTTAAAAGTGGGTACAGTGAACCAAGATCCCGAATGTTGTAGCATCAAATTAAATATTGAAATTTTTACTAATGTCCCCCTGAGGGAACTTAAATTCCACAAAAATGGCAGTGTGAAAAAACATCAATGGATGTTATCCAGTGGTAAAATCTGAGAAATTTATTTTTAAATATCGATAATGTGCTGGTCCAAAAGTTTCTTGATTTAATTATTTATACATTTCGATCATGTTTCTTAATTTTTTAAGGTTTTTTTTATAAAAAAAATTAACGAATGAAAATGGATTTTCTATAATCTTATAAAACTGACTGATGTGTATATTAACAGGTACCAGATGGTGAGGTTCGTGGGCCAATGCTTTAAGGGCACAATTACAGTGTTTTAGTTTTCCATTTTTATTGTGACCTTTACTAAAATTTGTTATTGGAGGAATTGATAACCACTTAGTGTTGGTCATTTTGAAACCAAAGGTAAAACAAGAGAATGTCACATTTATAAATTCATTAGTTTAATAGTTATTAAATGTCGATCATCACAAGTACTTGATATATATCTTTCACGGAATTGAGTTTTCAAGGGTCGAAAAGGTATTGGAAGTTGTTCACATTGGAGCCAATAAGAGCACCGTTTCGCGATGTGTACGCCATGGTTTCTGGTGGTATCCTAATGGGTGATGAGGATTTCTTATTAAATTTATTTATAGATAACAAATTTTTCAATAATGAACAACAAGAACAACTTTTATTTTTTATATACTCATGCTCTCACTCCTATGGGATTTGTTGAAGAGGATTTTGCCAAAGTTTCCTACCTCTTTGGCTGTAAACCTTTATGTGAAGTTCAAGGGTGAAGCTCAAGGTATACTCAAATACTTTTATGTAGTTCATTATATCTATTAGAATCATAAATAAATGAAAACCCTCTTAGACCATTTATGATATGACACCTAATGAGACTAGGTCAATTTTGTTTAGTGCTCAACGTGAAAATGAGTACCGTTTTAGCGTATGATCTGAAGTTGAAGTTGAAGTTGTCCATTTCCTTTCACATTTTCATTTAAATGTATGAGATCTGAGCAATTTATTAGTGGGTGTTTGCCTTTGTTGCTATTATCATCTTTCTTACGCTAGTTTACTTTAAACTCATTATTAATTTGGTGATTAGTTACACTTCTGCTCATTACTTTTATTGTTATTTTCTAATTAATGTTCATTATCCACAGTCTTTGCACAATGTAGGTAAGTTATTATCCAACTCCATTGCATGAAGTTAGTACTGAATCCATGATCGAGAAGAATGTAGATAAGTTATTGTCCAACTCCAACACTTATTCTTGAATTAAACTCCGTGTTCCACTTCAACTCAACGTTATCTGCTTCATCAACCCATATTTTTCCTTGCTGCTATTCCAAGATCCGACTCCAGTGACTCATTTTTGACATGCCATTGCATAAGCATTTACAACTACTTTTTTTAACGGTCCACTATTAGTGAGGTAAAAGTAGTTATTGGCCACTTGCATATGCTCTTAAGAGTTACTATAGTTCTAAGTAATGACGTTATATCTGAGAAGACTATTTTTTTCTAACCTCCTAAAAGTTTATTATATTGTAATTTGAGTTATTATTTATCTATTTTTGATATCATAAGTTTCTAATGACTGAGTATTTATGTTACTTTAGGTAAATCTTTATGTTCACTATTACTTGAGAATAGACTTAAATTTACTAATCTTACAAGTATTGATATGAACATAGGTTTGTTGAGATGATGGCACCTGTATTCTCACGTAAGCCTTGACGTTGCGTTTGGCATACAATTCAGGTGGCTTTCCTACTTTACGTAACAGATTAACTCCTAAATTTATTGCATGTACACCATTCAAATGAGTAATAAGTAAAAATGGCCTTTTGGTAATGTTTCTGCTATGATATTTTTGCTTAACTTCAACCCATGTGACCGTAAGAAATTACCTATAGATCGCAAGACAGGGGAGGGATCAGACATGTTTGATAATTGGTCAAAACAGGTACGGGTGGAAAAGTTTCATGTAGGTTGGTCAACCCGCGACCCACTATTTTTAGAACATCTTATTGATTCAGACACTCAGTGTAACAGTTAGTACTAATTATAGATTAGATAGGTTACCTAGCAGTTGAGAAACATCTTAAATTGCTCTAACCTTATTAGATGATTAGTTAGGCTGAATTCAGATTGGTAGTTTAATATGTTCATTATGTGGCACCAGTTTCCCTGTGTCCTCTAAAAACTGAACGCGTTCTATTTTAGCCGCCTTCAACGTGAATATGCATCATAAGCTTTAGTTTAAGTTTTATTTTTATTTAACAAGTGATAGATACTGGCCTATTATAGTTTTGATAATTTTCGTTACCAAGTATCACAAATTTCTTAATGTCTTTATTGTTTGCATGTTTCATATATGCACACGCTTTTCCATTGAATATATCTAAAGTAAGTCTTAATTGTAACTTTGGCTTCCATAGTCCCTACGTGGCTAAGTTAGCTAAAGAAGGCGTAACCAAAAATCCTTACGAAGGTCTTAAGGTGCATCTTTCTGGAGTAGATTAGCTATTAATCACCAACAAAAGGAAGCTTATGTTGTATCGAGCATTGAAGTGTGAAGGCCAGAAATTTAACTTTGGTGACACAATATGTAAAGGCTAATCATTGGTGCAAATTTCAATGTAACATCTGATGTCAGTACGAGTAGCATGTCAAATACATTTGTATTTTAGTATGCATACAATCAGGGTAATCTTGTCATATCAATAGTTACCAATAAATTACATTAATAGTGTAGCTAAACAACAAGTCTAAAAGACTAAAACCGCTCAAACACTAATGCAATTAAGATCGAGGAGTATAGAGTCTCCCGGTCGTTAGGAGCTATGCAATGGATCAATGTGATGAAGTTTCGAAAAGGGATTATGAGATTATAACTACGTAAATATCAAACAAATACAAAGGCTAAGATGCAAATGAGAGGAAATTTAAAAAATAAAATCTATTAAATAAACGCTATCACTAAAATTAAATGATGTTTTTGTTTTTAATTTAACGAAATTAAAATCTTAACCAAAAACGTGAAACTAAGTCAATATTAACCCTAAAAATATGAAAATGATGTTTTACAATCCTAATGATAAAAGAAAATTTTAGGAAAATTATTTTAAAACTAATTATCTAATTAAAAACTATTTTTAACTATTAATTTATTACCTAAAATACTAATAAGGCTAGAAAAATAAGATTAAGACTTGAAAAGTCTAAAATATCAAAATAGACTTTTCAAAACTATTTTTGTATTTTATGACTATTTTTCTATTTTCTATGAATTTTAAACTATTAAAACTAATTAAATCACTAAAATTACCAAATAAATGAAAATCTAGAAAATTGCTTTTTCTACTTTTTATATTTATCTAAACCTAAGAAAATTGAAAATTATTTTTTGAACCTTTTGAATTTTTATATTAAATGCTATTTAAAAATGATTAAAAACTAGATTAAATTAGGAAAAATAGCAAAACAAATAGGAAAAATCAAAATTTGTGGAAACTCTAAAATAATATTAAGAAGCTATGAAAATTGGAAAACAGGCACTTGTTTGCAAGAAACTGAAACTGATGATTCAAGTGCTTATTGAAATAAGCACTTGATAAGCAAATGAGCAAAACAGTAACCCATCGATCACGTAGCAATAATATACTAAATATCACCAAATGAAACTTAAACAAACAAGCTACAATTACCGATTAACAAGATACAAGGATTTGGTGATTATGATTCAAGCACTAAAACAGATTTTGGTACCAATTAGCAGTTAACAATTAAGCATCCAAATAAGCTATAAACTAAAATCCAATCATTGGCACCTAAACTAGACCTAAGTAACTACTGTTAACCAAAAGATCAGACTTTACAAAGCTTATACAAGCACTGAGCAGACTTGATCACAAACTGAGAAATCACTCAGTTAATACTGAGTGATGAACAGGCACCTGGGACCTATTTTATGTTAATCTAGAGGGCAAAAGCTAAAACTGATACTAGGTCTTAAAGACCACCTATTAAACTACTTGTAACCAAAAATTCAGACCCTATAAAGCTTTAGTGAATTGTATGCAGGAGCTGCAATATCTGCTCAAATCCACATTTTGACATGACTTGACTTTTGAGAATGGTTGTAACTTTGACTAAAGTGAAACTTGAATCCAATTTTATGACTGAAGATGATGTTATGTGATGCAAAGAGCACAATACAAGCAATCTCTAACACTTTTGAACACAAAACAAGATTTTACAAATCCAAATCCTTAACAGTTTTAACAGTGAGACAGAATGAAGCTTATTGTTGACTTTTTGAGTTGCTAGCACAAATCTTTGAGTCTAATGAGTTACTTAGAGTTAACTAAACTTGAACCAACAAAAAATTTACCGCTGCACAGTCCTTTAGTGCAGATTAAACAAAAAAAACAAACACCCCTTTATCACTAGTTTGCAAAGCAATACTAAGTTAAAAACTTAACTAGCATAAATTAATGATCAAATTAACTAATACTAACTTAAATACTGCTACTAGAACAAGTTTTAACTGATTAAAGTTGCAAATATACACTATGCATAAGAACTTGAATTTACTTACAACTTGTCCATTGGCCACTATGGCTCGCCAACTATGAACCAAGAACCTCAAGAACTACTATCCTATTTAAACCACCCAATTGCTTCCATTTCACCCTATTTCCATTCCCGAATCAAACCATTTCACCCTTGCATCATTTGTTCTCCAAGTTTTGACTTTTGTTGACCAACACCAAAGTTGCATGAATTGAGCAAATAAGCTTATACAAAGCTTTGACAAGCTTGTTAGAGCTTGTTTAAGCTTAAAATAAACTACCAAACAGATTTCACATAGGACTTTGAGAAATAAAATTCAACAATGGTATAAAATTTGAACCGAACATGAACTGAGATTGATACTTAATTAAAGTTGAAATACACTTGAATGCCTTTTTTGAGTACAAATAAACTTTAAAACATAATTGAAACCTAGTTTAGATGTTACAAACTACAAAACGACATACAATTCTTAAAAAACTAAAAACTACTATCCCTACTTGCTTCTTCTTGGCTTCTTATAAGCTCAAAAGTCTTTCTCTCACCTTCCGAGCATTTCCCAAAGAACAATATGAGTAGTTGATTGGCTAAAACTCATCCCGCCCTTAATCATGTTTTGCGCCAAATTCGGTTTTGTTATCCGGGACAGAAAGAGGGCAATTAATGCATTGGGAAGGGTAGTGAGGAGAGGACAATGGGTGAGATAGAGTGGATAATAGCGGCGGAGGAGGGGGAGATAGCACACAATGGTCTGGGATGACGGTTTAGGGGGGGGGTTGGATTATTTAAATGTTTGGGTAAATGGGTTGGTCGGGTTAAGGTTTGACCGGGTAAAGTATTTGGGCCAAGGGTTTTATTTTGGGCTTGGGTAAAACACTAGGGTCAGGTTTGGTTTGTAGAATATTAATACATAGAGACCAAATGTGTAAACCTTCCAAACTGAGGGACCAAACATGAAACTTATGAAAAGTAGTCAAAAGGGTTTGTTTTGCCAATTCAAATAATCCAAGGGTTAGTTTTGACACTTTTGAAAATTCCCAAGGACTAGTTTTGAACATTTTGGATTTTTAGGGACTAAATTGTAATTTTCTCAAAACTTTTAGATTTTCCACCAAAGGACTAAATATGACAATTTGTGATTTTAAAAAGACCTTTGGTGACTTTTCTTTTGAAATTTTAGCTCAGGGACTAATTTTGACAATTTTATAAACTGGGGACTAAACCGCAATTTTGCAAATTTGATATGTTTTTCATCCGATTTTGATATTTTGCATTTGAAACACATAAACACCGATTTGTGATATTTTGATCATTTTGATGTGTTTCGAGTGTTTTCGATGATTTTGCGCTTATTTTGTACAAAATGACGAGTATTTACACACTCATCAATCCCCACATCGAGATATTGCTAGTCCCTAGCAATGATTTGAGAAAACATAATGGATTTTAAACTTTACCAAAAGCCATTACTCGGAGTAGCCAAATGTTTTAGTTCAAGTAAGAACCATGGTACACCGATAACCATGTGATTTTGAGCAAACCACCGCCTTTCAACGGATTTGATTTTGTCTTTACCGTGCCGCACCCTTCTCGGACTAGCCAACTCTTAGATAAATTATCAACATTATCTTTGGTGAGTCGACACCAATTATGGTTTTTCCATCGCCTTTACCACAAGCCATAATCTTGCGGGCTAGCCAACTCTTCACTTTTAAGGATATGGTGAATAAGACCATACAATTTTGGGCAAATTGCAAGCCATATAAACGGATTTGAGAAATCTTTACCAAGAGCCGTTTGCTCTCGATTAGCTAATCCTTTTGTCTTACGTATATGGCGGATCGATAATCAAATGAGTAAGTGTAAACACTTACTCCAAAAAATTTTGGCCAAAACGGGAATTGGTATAATTATATGATAAAATTCGTGAGAATTCCACACTTAGAAATGAATATTGCCCTCAATATTCAAAGTACCGCGGTTATGCCGAAACAAAGAACGTGAAAGGGAAATACTAAGGCCATTATTTAGAAAGAAGATTTTTTTTTTTTTTTTTTTTTTTTTTTTGAAACATGTGGGCAACCCCCACACTAGTGGTGGTAGAAAGAGGTGAGAAGATGTAAATACGGGTGAAAACCCATATGGCATGCTATCGTTTTTGATTACCGAGTCGCTAGCTTGACTCGATCCCGCATTCATTGGTTCATGGGGAAAGTTTGAAGATCCGGACAACCATGGGTGGAATGTCCTCCAAAGTAATGCTTCACCGATGACCATTCACTTTGAAATTAGGACCATCGGGTTGAGATAACTCAATGGTACCATAAGGATAAACCTTAGCGATAGTAAATGGTCCGCACTAACGGACTTGAGCTTTCCGAGAAAATCTTCAATCTTGAATTGAAAAGAAGGACTCGATCACCAACGCTGAAAACGCGGTTCTTAATTTTCGAGTCATGAATCTTCTTTGTCTTTGTTTGTAGATCAAAGAGTTCTCGTAAGCTTGTTCACGGAGTTCATTTAATTCATTCATTTGAACTTTCCGATGATCACCCGTCCGAATATCAAAGTTAGCATGCTTCAAGGCCCAAGATGCCTTGTGCTCGAGCTCAACCGGAAGATGACACGCCTTTCCGCACACCACCACCATGGAGTGCACCATGGGTGTTTTGTAAGTCGTACGGAAGGCCAAGAGTGCGCCGTCTAACCTATCCGACCAAGAGGCACGGTTTCGCCAACCGTCCTCTCCAAAATTCTTTTATCCCTGTTAGAAACTTCCACTTGCCCACTTGTTTGTGGGTGGTACGCAGAGAGGTACGGTGAGTTACACCATACTTTTGCATGACTCTTGCAAATTGGTCATTGCGTAAATGCGCACTACGATCATCGATGATGGCTCTTGGAGTTCCAAACCTAGCAAATAGGGATTTCAAGAATTTCACCACAACTCGGGCATCGTTGGTAAAGTAAAGCTTTAGCTTCAACCCATTTTGACAAGTAGTCAACGCCACGAGTATGTACTTATTACCATGAGAAGAAGGAAATGGCCCCATAAAGTCAATGCCCGGATGTCAAAATCTCACACACTTGAATGGCGTTTGAGGCATTTCATTCCTTTGTGAGATATTCCCGTGACGTTGACAAGCGCTGTGTTTGACGAATTCATGGGCATCCTTATAGATTGCGGCCAATAGAATCCCGAATCAAACACCTTCTTGGCGGTGTAGTTGGGCTATGATGTCCCCAAGAGGTCCGAATGGCAAGCTTTGAGAATGTCAATAGCTTTCGACCATACACACATCACCGGATGACTTGATCCGCATGTATCTTAAACAAGTAGGGTCGCCCCGTAAGTAATGTTTCACATCTTTGAAGAATTTATTTTTCGTTGGGATGACATCCTTTCACAACAAAGTTACCCGCATGGTAGTTTGCAAAGTCGGCAAACCATGGGGTAGAAGAGTTCCACTAAAAGAAACTATATTGAGTGTTTCGAGAGGAAATGTTTCATTAATTTCCTTTTCTCGAACACATTTTGGTGAGGGTTCTCTAATCGAAAGATGATCTGCAGCGTGTTCTCGGCTCCTTTTTATCACGAATGATGATATCAAATTCTTGTAGGAGGAGAACCCAACGGAGCAATCTCGGCTTTGCATCTTGTTTTGCAAAGAGATATTTGAGTGTCGAGTGATCCGTATACACCACGCATTTGGTCAAGATGAGATATGGCGAAACTTCTCAAACGCATACACCACCGCTAATAATTCTTTTTCCGTAGTGGTGTAATGGGTCCGAGTCACCATAGTTTTGCTCGCAGAGTGGATCGGCTGAAAATGTTTGGTTTTATGTTGCCCCATGACCGCACCGATTGCAAAATCACTTGCATCGCACATGAGCTCGAAGGGTAAGTCCCGTCTGGGCACTAGAATGGGTGCTTCCGTAGTTTTTCTTAAGTGTTTCAAAAGCTTCATGCACTCGGGAGAGAAGATGAAAGGAGCATCTTTTCGAGAAGATGGGTCATCGTCGAGCGATTTTAGAGAAATCTTGAATAAATCTACGATAAAACCCGCATGACCAAGGAAACTCCTAACACCTTTGATAATCGAGGATGAGGTAGCTTAACAATGACATCAACTTTGCTCTATCTACCTCGATCCCATTCTTAGAAATCTTATGGCCGAGGACTATGCCCTCTTCGACCATAAAATGGCTCTTCTCCCGCTTTAGACAGAGATTGGTGTCTTCACACCTTTAAGCATTTTGTCTAAGTGGGAGAGACAAGCTGAAATGAGTCCCCAATGACCGAGAAGTCATCCATAAACACCTCCATAGTTTCCGATCATGTCGTGGAAAATGGCCATCATACAACGTTGGAACGTGCTGTGAGCATTGCATAAGCCAAAAGGCATACGCTCAGAGGCAAACGTCCCGTATGGGCGGTGAATGTGGTTTTCTTGATCCAATGGATCAATGGGGATCTCAGTAACCCGAGAAACCATCAAGGAAACAATAGTACTGTTCCTCGCTAATCTCTCAAGCATCCGTCCATGAAGGGTAGAGGAAAATGGTCTTTACGGTGGCTTCGCTTAACTTTCGATAGTCAATACACACACGCCATCCCGTAACCAATCGAGTTGGAATTAACTCGTTTTTTCATTCGTGACAACAAGAATGCCACCCTTTTTGGAACGCAATGAATGGGCTAACCCAAGGACTATCGTAGATCGGTAAATCGACCCAAGATCAAGAAGTTTGAGAACCTCTTGTTTGATAACCTCGTGAATCTTAGGATTCACCCTCTCTCGACTTTTGATCCGGTTTGAAGTCATCCTCCATTAAGATTTTGTAGTACAAAACCTGTGGTTGATACCCTTAATATCGGAGAGTTTCCAAGCAATTGCTTGCTTGTGTGACTTCAAGACCTTTATGAGAGCAGCTTTTCCTCCTCGGTTAAGTCTTTAGCAATTATGACGGTAATTTATCATCACCTCCAAGAATGCATACGAGACGAGGAGGTAGGTCCTTAAGTTCAACCTCGGAAATTCTTCAATGGAAGATTGCACCGATTTGATTTCCTCAATAGAGATCTCTTTCGAGGAGGTGAAGATAATGGATCTTCATTAAGCAATTGCTCAAGATAGAGAATATCTCCTCCGAATCATAAACACCATCAATTCCGTGGAATTGATTCATCCAGCCGTAAAGTCATCGATCTCTTCCAAAGGAAGTCACCTCCTCAAACGGAGTGAGAGAGGGGAAGAGTCGGCAATGATAGGTTGAGGAGATGTGGTGGAATTGGAATTCTCACTCACGTAATTATGAAGATAACCAAGAAACTCTCGAGAGTACTCCTCGAAGCAATGTCAATTAAATCGACTCGATTAATTGATTCAAGATCACAATTTGAGGAGTACCTCAAGTTTGATCGAGGTTAAAGGTACGACTTCATTACCCACACGAGAGTGATCTCTTGCTCAAACACATCTATAAGAGCACGGCCGTCCTTAGGAATCCCCACCAACAATGAGGGAACTCGAGGATCAAGATCGAAATCAACGACCACAAAGTCACCGGAAGTGGAACTTTCCTACTTTCACGAAAACATCCTCGCTATGCCAAGAGGACGCGAGATAGAACGATCGCAAGCTCAAGAGTCATGCGTGTAGGAATAAGTTCGGAAGAGACAGTTTCTTCCACATCGAATACGGCATCGATTGATGCTTGCTCCAAGATCGGCAAGGCAAAGCATTCAATCATCCTGTGAAAACACAAGGAAGAAGAAATTTTCGGGATCTCCAAGCTTCTCGAAGCTTTTTCAACAAGATCGCCGAGCAATTTTCATTCAAAGGAGTTTTAGCCATTTCAAACAACTTTTCTTTGTTGCTCAAAGATATGTTTCGAGTGGATGCAAACTGGGCATTAACATGATGGCATCCGCGAAGCTTATGTCAAAGTGAAGTTCTTGGAAAATTTGAAAGAATTTTTCCATCCGATGACTAGCTTTCTCATGAGCTTTGCTCATGTAACCGTGAGGATAAGGAATAGAAGTTTTGATTTAGGTCCACAACCGGAGGTTCAAAACAACTCGTGTTTGGGTTTGGGGACGACCGAGGATGGACATTATTGGCACTTCCGCTATTAGTAGGAAGTTCCTTGTCCTTCGTCGCCTCAGTGTTCGCTTCCACTACCTTCTGGAGAGAGAAGAAGAGGTAGTAGAACAATGGGTCCGTAATAAGAAGCACCACTGGTTGTGATCGCTTTGCATCGCCTCTGATTAGCGATCGTATTGCTAGGTAGAGTACCGAGCCCGAGGGTCGATCATTTAAAGACTTCTTAATGTCGCGAATCCGCTAACCAACAACCGATTCATTTCTTCCCGACTTCATGAACTGCTTCAAAAGCTCATCGAAGATGGTCCATTGGAACAATGGCTTGAGTTTGAACAGAAATTCGCCTCTATTGTTAGGATTAGGCCTTGATTCGAAAATTCTGGATTATTGCCATGATAATACCCTTGGTTGAAATTTCGACTGGTTTCTATTGTAATTTCCTTGATGTTGGAAATTTTGATTCGATTTTGAAAACCGTTGTTTTGATTGAATTGACCTTGGTTTTGAAAACCTTGGTTTGGTCTATTTCGATTCGATTACGGTTTTGGTTTTGATTGAAACCGGAGGTCCAGAGTAGTGGTTAGGACGGTGGTTCGGCCCTCTGGAGCACGATATTGATTGCCTCCTTGATTAGACATCCCGCCCACAAAGATTGGCTTCAAAGGGTTACCATCGGTGGCCATACAGCTATAATAAGCATGGGGCCACCACATGTAAACACGACTTCCACTTTCTTAACTTCAGCAGGAGGAAGTTTGTGAAAAGAGACTTTCTTTGATTGAGAGGACCAAAGCTTGATAGCTTCCGTGAGTTTATCAATCTTAGCATCGGTGCTAGACCGACTCACGGGCGATGAAGAAGAAGAAGGACCAACACCGACTTGAGAAACAACCGCTTGCTTGCAAGGCGGACCTTGGACTTGTTTTCGATTATCGCCAAAGCTTCTTTGATGCTTTGTTTAGGAAATTTCTCCGCGGAGGAATTGAGAGAATCTTGGTCGATTGACTCACCCATTGTAGAAAGTATCGAGTTGCATCAACTCGGAGAAACCGTGGTGAGGACATTTCAAGCAATTCCTTGAAACGATCCCACGATTCATCAAGGATTCATCAAATTTCGAGTTAACTTGATGATTTCATTTTAAGACTCGTGGTCTTGGAAGGTGGATAGAATTCATTCACAAATTTCTTCACCGCATCTTCCCATGTCTCTATAGATTGAGGGGTTGTTTTCAAGCCAACCGGCTTGCCCCTCGAGAGAAAACGGAATGTAAGAAGCTTAACAATTTCAGCTGGGGACATTCTTATACTTGATGGTAGATGCAATCTTGTTAAACCATCGAATATGAGCATGAGGATCGCCCCGCCAAAACCAAAGAATTGATTAGAGGTTACAAGATTCAAGAACGGTCTTGAGTTCAAAGTTTTCACCACGATGGTCGGCATAACGATAGCATCTCCATACCCGCCGATGGGTGCCGGAGAAGCTCACATAGGAATCTCATCCGCCATGATAGCGGAGGTAGTGTGAACAGTCCGATCTCGATCCGATCGATGGAGCAGAAATCATGAACACGCCTTCTTGGAATCTTGACAAGCTCACGAAATGGGCTTACAGATCTAGAAGAGCGAAAAGATACACTAGAATTAACTCTATGGAACCCGAGTTAAGAGAGAAATGGAATTATGAAAATCTTTCGATGAGAATGAGAATTATGAAGACGCTTTGTAAAAATGGGGTGAGAAGAATCTTTATGGGTTTTCTCGTTCAAACGTCGATATCACAACAAAATCAATTAACACAAAATCGAGGCAAAACAATGATGAACTTAACCAATAATCCAAGATGAATGGCTTTTAAAAAGGTACACCAATCACAAGGACACAAAGGCAAGTTTTATATCTTTAGTTCGAACTTATTATGGTCGCACCCCAGCTAGGTAGTGCATCGCCTTGGTTTTCGTGGTAATCTTTTAAGTTGTTAATTATTAGAAAACGACGATTCTTTTGTATTTTTATTTTTGATACATATATAGAAACAAAAGAGAAAATATTTTTGTGTTTTATACGCTTTTGCTTGTTTTTGGGTTTTGGATTTTTAGAAGAAAATATGGATATGTATATATATACAAAGATGGATGATATAAACAAAGAGTGAGGATTCAAACAACTAATCTGCTAAAACGGAGATAAATCAAGACAACACCAAGAATGACGCCAAAATTTGATCGGTGCTAAACAACAAGTCTAAAAGACTAAAACCGCTCAAACACTAATGCAATTAAGATCGAGGAGTATAGAGTCTCCTGTCGTTATGTCCCAATGAAGCTATGCAATGGATCAATCAACGCCTAGTGATCGAGAAGTTTGAACGAAAAGGGATTATGATGTGATTATAACTACGTAAATATCAAACAAATACAAAGGCTAAGATGCAAATGAGAGGAAATTTAAAAGATAAAATCTATTAAATAAACGCTATCACTAAAATTAAATGATGTTTTTGTTTTATGTTTTACTAAACCGAAATTAAAATCTACGCGACGACAACTAAAACGTGAAACTAAGTCAATATTAACCCTAAAAATATGAAAATGATGTTTTACAATCCTAATGATAAAAGAAAATTTTAGAAAAGAAAATTATTTTAAAACTAATTATCTTATTAAAAACTATTTTTAACTATTAATTTATTACCTAAAATACAAGAAAATGTGAAATAAGGCTAGAAAAATAAGATTAAGACTTGGAAAAGTCTAAAATATCAAAATAGACTTTTCAAAACTATTTTTGTATTTTTATGACTATTTTTCTATTTTCTATGAATTTTAAACTATTAAAAACTAATTAAATCACTAAAAATTACCAAATAAGCTATGAAAAATCTAGAAAATTGCTTTTTCTACTTTTTATATTTATCTAAACCTAAGAAAATTGAAAAATTATTTTTTTGAACCTTTTCTGAATTTTTTATATTAAATGCTATTTAAAAATGATTAAAAACTAGATTAAATTAGGAAAATAGCAAAACAGCTAGGAAAAATCAAAATTTCAGGAAACTCTAAAATAATATTAAGAAGCTATGAAAATTGGAAAACAGCACTTGTTTGCAAGAAATCGAATCGATGATTCAAGTGCTTATTCAAATAAGCACTTGATAAGCAAATGAGCAAAACAGGTAACCCACTGATCACAGAAGCAATAATATACTAAATATCACCAAATGAAACTTAAACAAACAAGCTACAATCACTGATTAACAAGATACAAGGATTTGGTGATTATGATTCAAGCACTAAAACGCAGATTTTGGTACCAATTAGCGCTAACAATTAACATCCAAATAAGCTATAAACTAAAATCCAATCATTGGCACCTAAACTAGACCTAAGTAACTACTGTTAACCAAAAGATCAGACTTTACAAAGCTTATACAAGCACTGAGCAGACTTGATCACAAACTGAGAAATCACTCAGTTAATACTGAGTGATGAACAGGGCACCTGGGACCTATTTTGAGCTTATGCACAGGTTAATCTAGAGGGCAAAAGCTAAAACCAGATACTAGGTCTTAAAGACCACCTATTAAACTACTTGTAACCAAAAATTCAGACCCTATAAAGCTTTAGTGAATTGTATGCAGAAGCTGCAATATCTGCTCAAATCCACATTTTGACATGACTTGACTTTTGAGAATGGTTGTAACTTTGACTAAAGTGAAACTTGAATCCAATTTTATGACTGAAGATGATGTTATGTGATGCAAAGAGCACAATACAAGCAATCTCTAACACTTTTGAACACAAAACAAGATTTTACAAATCCAAATCCTTAACAGTTTTAACAGTGAGACAGAATGAAGCTTATTGTTGACTTTTGAGTTGCTAGCACAAATCTTTGAGTCTAATGAGTTACTTAGAGTTAACTAAACTTGAACCAACAAAATTTCATCACGCATACCCTTTAGTGCGATTAAACAAAAAAACAAACACCCTTTATCACTAGTTTGCAAAGCAATACTAAGTTAAAAACTTAACTAGCATAAATTAATGATCAAATTAACTAATACTAACTTAAATACTGCTACTAGAACAAGTTTTAACTGATTAAAGTTGCAATTATACACTATGCATAAGAACTTGAATTTACTTACAACTTGTCCATTGGCCACTATGGCCTGCCAACTATGAACCAAGAACCTCAGTAACCACTATCCTATTTAAACCACCCAATTGCTTCCATTTCACCCTATTTCCATTCCTGAATCAAACCATTTCACCCTTGCATCATTTGTTCTCCAAGTTTTGACTTTTGTTGACCAGTCACCAAAGTTGCATGAATTGAGCAAATAAGCTTATACAAAGCTTTGACAAGCTTGTTAGAGCTTGTTTAAGCTTAAAAATAAACTACCAGCAGATTTCACATAGGACTTTGAGAAATAAAAATTCAACAGTGGTATAAAATTTGGAAACTGAACATGAACTGAGATTGATACTTAATTAAAGTTGAAATACACTTGAATGCCTTTTTTGAGTACAAATAAACTTTAAAACATAATTGAAACCTAGTTTAGATGTTACAAACTACAAAACGACATACAATTCTTAAAAAACTAAAAACTACTATCCCTACTTGCTTCTTCTTGGCTTCTTATAAGCTCAAAAGTCTTTCTCTCACCTTCTGAGCATTTCCCAGCAACAATATGAGCCGTTGATTGGCTAAAACTCATCCTGGCCCTTAATCATGTTTTGGCGCCAAATTCTGGTTCTGTTATCTGGGACAGGAAAGAGGGTGCAATTAATGCATTGGGAAGGGTAGGTGAGGTGGAGAGGGACAATGGGTGAGATAGAGTGGATAATAGGTGGCTGGAGGAGGGGGGAGATAGCAGACACAATGGTCTGGGATGACAGTTTAGGGGCGGGTCGATTATTTAAATGTTTGGGTAAATGGGTTGGTCGGGTTAAGGTTTGACCGGTAAAGTATTTGGGCCAAGGGTTTTATTTTGGGCTTGGGTAAAACACTAGGTCCGGTTTGGTTTGTAGAATATTAATACATAGGGACCAAATGTAAACCTTCCAAACCGAGGGACCAAACATGAAACTTATGAAAAGTAGTCAAAAGGGTTTGTTTTGCCAATTCAAATAATCCAAGGGTTAGTTTTGACACTTTTGAAAATTCCCAAGGACTAGTTTTGAACATTTTGGATTTTTAGGACTAAATTGTAATTTTCTCAAAACTTTAGATTTTCCACCAAAGGACTAAATATGACAATTTGTGATTTTAAAAGACCTTTGGTGACTTTTCTTTTGAAATTTTAGCTCGTGGACTAATTTTGACAATTTTATAAACTGGGGACTAAACCGCAATTTTTGCAAATTTGATATGTTTTTCATCCGATTTTGATATTTTGCATTTGAAACAAATAAAACACCGATTTGTGATATTTTGATCATTTTGATGTGTTTCGAGTGTTTTCGATGATTTTGCGCTTATTTTGTACAAAAATGATGAGTATTTACACACTCATCAGTGTGTATAATATTTTTGTTTTCGATTATTTTGTTTAACATATCCGCCGTTATTCATTATTTATTTTACGTGCATATGATATTGTCAAATAATATTATGAGTTTAACTTACCATCAAGTGGTCATGAAACTAGTGTGTGTATATATATATATATATATATATATATATATATATATATATATATGTATAGAATCCGGATCGATTGAGAAGGTTTTATTTTGAGAAGGTTTTCAAAACGATAGATTTTAACTTTGATTCATGTTTTTCAAGCTTAAAACTCATTTTAATGTGATTAAACTTCAAAATGTGTAAAAAAAAATTTGAATCAATGTTAAAAATCTCTCGATTTTGCAATATATGTAAAATACTGAATCATCTATACAAATTTAATGAATCATCATCATAACTCGATTTTAACAATGATTTGTGAATCAAATTTGTGATTTATAGATTCGATTCACCATAAAATGATGTTTACTTGTGAATCAAATAAAAAACATGAATCAATATGCTCAAACGAATATTTCTCAATCTTCTCAAAATAAAAACCTTCTCAATGGAACCGAGCCTATATGTATATATATATATATATATATATATATATATATATATATATATATATATATATATATATATATATATATATATATATATATATATATATGTGTGTGTGTATGTGTGTATGTGTGTGTGTGTGTGTGTGTGTGTGTGTGTGTATATATATGTATATATATACATTATATATAAGAGGAGGCATGACATATATTATTCCACGTGGCATCCCATAATGGCACGTCATAAATCCATGTCATCACATTAAGCCACCTAAGCAACAAATTGCGAAATAAATATGTATAAAAATAATAGTTGTGAGGATTGAACTTGGGATCTCTACTAACAATAACAAACATCTCAACCACTAGAGCAACACAATTTTTGAAATAAAGTTTGCAATTCAACAAAGATAAACCTATAGAATCTATTAATTCGGCTAATGAATATCTCCAAAACCGATTAAAACCCCTTAAAAATTAGTTATTTTCTTCTCGGTTAGTAACACGAAATTGATTCACTGCCATATCTCAAAAGAAAACCCTAAACTCTTATTCCCAGCCTCTTCAATAAAGCTAATGTGCTTCCTCTTTGTTCATGTATCTATGATCAATTGAATGGACTGAAACTTTGTCATAATACATTTAGGCTCATCACCAGTTTATTAACTTTGGATCCTTTACCAGGTTTTTTGGATTCCTTAAAAAAATTGGCTTATGAAGAAACTTGAATGGATATCAAGGAATCAGGATACTACGTAATTTTTATCTTCTTCTTTTTTATATGCTCATCTTTTGGTCTAAGGTGATCCCATCTTATATTGTATGAACCTGCTTTGCACAAGGAGATCCACATACGTGGAGGACTTGGTCAAGTCGAAAAGACATTGGGTGGAACGTGTGCTCATACATATGGTAAACAAGAATTGATCGCCTTATCATTCTATTGGCCTTCCTATAATTTGTGATTTGACTCTTTATTTTGCATTGATGTAAATGATATTATTGTAAGTGCTTGCAATTTATATATTGACACTCATCTGAAAATTTTACATTATTTGCTTTTGCATGTGTGATAGGTACGTTTCCTGGCCAGGTCTTTTAGAGTACCCGAAAATCATCTTGGTCAGCAAAGTCATGGTTTCGCTAGCCATATTGCCCTGTAAGACACCCTTTAGCTGTTAGAATTTATTTAATTAATTAAAAATTCCTTCAGTATATGTAAATAAGAACATGCTCCACTTCTCACATGCTGCACTATATATATGTTAGCAATATATTTTATTCTTTTTTCTGAAAGGTTCTATATTTTCATTTATTTATGAATTGTTTGGTTTTTAATTTGTTTGTTTTGTCATGGTATGGCACACAGAAGCCAATGATAAAAAATGATGAGCTATCAATCTTTGTTGTTTACATATTTTTTTATAAAATGATGAAATGGTTGTGAACTAATTTTAGTGAACATATGACTCGGCATGTCTTTTACATCAACCACTAACTCCAAATCTTATTTATCTACTCATTTGAATGGTTATTTTTGTTTTTCCAGTGTAATAATGAAAATGGTTTGTTCAAGAAGAATAGGAAAAAAGGTTTCATGCTGCTATGACAAAGACACCAACAGGATACGAAAAAATGTGAACTGATTGACATGAAATGTTAAGTGAATCCAATAGAATACTTTAAAAGGGTTGCGCCTTTTTCGTTATTTTTCTGTGTTTTTGATTAATTATTTGTTGTCGTGTGGTGACTGTTACCATTAAATGTGTACTATGGTTTACATATATTACAAATATAGTAGTAGCTGATGTTAGTTTATTTGCATATGTATTGAAGCTTAAATTGGCAGCACCAACTTTGTAAAAGGCCGAGAACGAATCCGGATATTAAAGTTATTAGCCTTTTTAGATGCTTTGAAACATCAAGAACCCCGAGAAATCTTTCTGTCAATTATCCGTGTGCAGAGACCGATCATATAAGTAAAACAACATGGCCCATGGGGATAACCGATGAGGTAATTTCGTTTCACTTGAGTTTTGTGAAACCATTTACAGTTTAAACATTGATGTTTTCCGTTATTAAACATATGTAAATCTACTTGTTAATGTGTCGGCTGTGTCATTGCCGGGGCATAACGATCATAGTTAAGCTTTTAATGCTTCTGATGACTTGGCAAAAACAATTGCACGCACTTTAAACCAGGGTTCATCCCCTATGAGCATGGATATTTCTTCATTCTGGGTACATTTGTAGATCGAATTTTTCTTTTGATACGTCATCGACTTTCATTGCATCGCATAATTCTTACTTGTGGTTGGGATTTTCTTTTGAGGTCATATTGTATGTGACTGCGGAAATATGATGTTGTACATATGGTTAGCTTAATTTCACAAAATCTGACCAGTTTCAAAAGACAGCAATATGAATCTTACTATTAGGATCAATTGCAACTGCTGAAATAAGCACATCATCTAATTTTTAGTTATTGACACAACCATTGCCCCTATTGTTTCCAAAAAAAGGTATAGATCCTGGGGCCACACTGGAGCAGAAGATCCGAACGCCTTTATGCACCATATGGTGAGTCGTTATAACCTTATCGATATACCTATTTCAAAATTACTTATTTCATACACTAAATCTGCTACATCTCAAATTTATGTGTTTTGTAAGTTGTCTATTGTTGATAAAAAAATATTGAAAAATTGTATGCATGTGTTTGGGAGCCCCGGTTTGCTACATTTCAAGGTTGTAGAATAATTTGAACAACTACCACAAAAAACCTTCTCAGTCGAAAGAGTCAAAAGAACATGTTATAATGGAATGCGTTTCAAAGAATGTGCATAATGGTGAATTGATGATTATTATTATTAGAGATATAATATATAGATAGGTCGATATGGGTTTCTTTTGTATCTTAACGGGTCAATGCGACCAAATTGTATTTTTTGGCATTCAACCTCCGAATCTGATTTATTTTTAGATTTACACTATCATATATTGTTTTGGTCATACTTTAGTTTACTATAAATAAAAATAAAAAAATGTGGTCAGCCCAACCCGACCCACCCCTTACTATAAAAGACTCGGTTTAACTAAACTCAGCTTTGACCCACTAACCAACTCGTCCGACCATTCTCTTTAAGAATACTAAAGCTTACAATGGCGTCGTTAGTGAATGGGTGGGTGGGGAATATTGGGAGGAAGGTTTATATCAGTAATGTGGGACAGGAGGTGGATTCCAAGAGGTTGAGAATGGTTTTTAGAGGTTTGGTGAGATGGACGCAGTGAGGAATTCTTTGGGTGATTGGGTAAAAAGTGAAAAGTACCTCGTGATTGTGTTGTATTTGCTACCAAGGTGCGTGCTTCCTATTCCCCCTGCTATTGCTTATTGTAGGAATGTCATATGCAACATGTATGTATCTATGATGCACATTGCTCTTAGAGTCTTAGGTTTTAATAAATAGGGTTTGGCATTTAGAAGTGGTTATGTGATTTGGAAAATTTGAAGATAATTAGTTGTTTTGGTGCTTGAAAAATCTTATTATTAGGTATTTTATAGGTAAATACACATTAACTGATAATTAGACCCCTTGATAATATGATAGTCAGAAGCAGTTTCGGTATACCTAAGCACCAACAACTGTTGAGTACGTTAACATAAAAGCAATGCCAAACACTCCCAAAGTGATTGTGCCATATAATGAAACATCATGCATGTTTCATTAGAAATTTGTTTTGCAGTTTAGTGAACCTTATGGGAAAATGACTTAGATTCAAGGCGGCCCGATAAGTTTGGATGGTCGTAATATACAGGAGCCTATCGAAAATAGGTGACTTCACATTAGCCTATCTGAGGCTCAACCTTTTTTTTTTAATTTTTTATTTATTTTATATTTTGTACTGATATACGTATGTAGAGTATTGATGGGTGGTTTTTTGTATATTAGAGAACTAATGCAGTTAGCTGCTAGCACAACCTGATTATATTGATCTTTAACAACTGCACTTGCCTGATCGGTTTTTACATTGTCCCGTTAATTTAACACGGTACCTAATATTTTACCTCTAAACATTTCCGGATTTGATGCAACTATGTCCCGATGTTTGGGAACCGATTATGATCCTTCCGCACAATATAGTTATGTTAGTTTCGATGAACAACTTGATGCTTTAGGAAGAGCAGTTGAAACAACACATTGAAAGTATAGCTATGTCCCGATGTATGGTTCTATTTTCATCTTCCAACCTGTAATGGCTTAAACAACACATTGAAAGTATTATTTGGGATATAGAAGGTCTCACGGTCACTTGAACTTTCTAGGTTAGCCTCATATCCCATTTTATAATGGGTGAAATTTTGTACCTATTGCAACTTAATTAACTTAGCTGATAACGATGCGGCGTGCTACCACTTATGAAAGTTCAGATTATAGTTGCATAGTTTTGATATGCTAAACCAAACTTACTGCTTATCATACTGCAACAAAAGCAGTAGAACCGTGATTAGAATTTAGAACTAAGAAGATGAAATAGCAAGAGCCTAAGAGGTGATAAATGGGTGAATTGACATTTTAGTAAAAGATCAAACAAATGATTTTTAAGTTTGGGTAAAAATGGGTTAGTTTGGGCCTTTTTAAAATTGTCTATATAGATGGTTACATAACTTATATTACTAAACTTCATACGCTTTCTTTTAAACAATATAATGTACACTATAAACTTTTGAATGAACGCGAGGCAACTTTGGAAAGAGTTACTTATTCCTTAAGCCAAAATGCACCAGGCCACATTCACCCATTTACTTTTTGATATTTAGTAATTATATAGGTCCTATAACTTTCATATATTGATGTGTTGCGAAATAAGTTAGGGTGAATGACAATCTGCTAAAACAAAATTTAGAGGGCCGTTTGGGTCAACCTGCAACGGGTTATGTATTTTACTCAAACATGTAATAAAACAACAATGGGTAAAGACAGTCAAGGAGGAACCGGACTGGGTTGATCCTTTTTCTCTAGGGAAAAAAAAGATACAAACCACCACCACCTTCTCCTTACTCATAGTTGATGAATTTAATATGCGTGACAGTGGATGATTAAACGATTCTTGAAATATATTTTTTAAAGATAATATTTGTTAGTTTGAATTTAAGTATTTTAGTAATGTGGTGTTAAATTTGATATCATTTTGTGGTGTGGGTTTTTGTAGGAAGTGGAACTTGCTAAGCATAATATGGACAAGTACAAGCTATACAGAGCACGCTTTTTTGATGTCAACATGTTTGACGATATTGCAAAGATCTCGAGAGTTCCAGATGAGTGGTCGCCTCTGGCAACTACATCATACACACCACGGGTAGGTATTTTGGTTTGACTGAAGCTTTATATCTACCGTATTTTGTGATTCTGTTTTAGTTACATGAATGTTAGTACACTTTGATGCTATGTCTGTGATATTTTCATAGAACATTGTCCTCTTGTAGTACGGAGTAGTTAGCTTCTTATGACCTGTAATTGCATCACAACGTAACATTAACTTGGTGTGGTATCTGTGCTGTTGTTGTTATACTATGCAAAACAAGAGGTCATTACTTAGTGAAACTAATGCAAATTTTCTCACATGAAATTTGAACCTTTTTATGCAAAGAAAGTGCTTTCTCCGTCGCCATAATGTAGGTCGTGATCCGATGAAGAATCATAGTGTCATTTCCGAGTGGCCTAAAGGTTAGTACAGTCCTCCATGTGGTCTACTCTCTGGAAATTTATACACCTGACTTTTTTGAAATTATGCGGATGTACGAGTGTGTTTATGTGAAGTACGTCTACCGATGTTCTTTTTGGTTTTATTTGAATGGAATTTGATTTGTTTGTGAGAATGATAAGTTGGTTTTAGCTAAAGTAGACTTAATGATCACAATATTCGACCACATACATAGTTTTATGCGCGTATTCAACTATTTGTTAAACGAAAAAAATAAAACAAATAATGGTGTTGGAACTGTAGAGTCATTGTGCTCATTGCAGAGAATAATGTCTATTTATGATTACATGCTCTTTTTGTGCATTATTTTACGTTGTTTCTGATCACATGCTCTTTTTGAGCAATGCAGAATCACACACCATGTACACATGTTCCCAAACACAATGCTTGATCTCTTGGTTCAAGGTATATATAAATTGCTATACTCCTATTTGTATTGAGTATGATATTGATGTAGAGGTGGTTAAATGAGGTGGCCGACTAAGATGACAAAAACATTTTTTTTTGTATGTCAGCATAATGATGTTGTTCATGATACACAGGCAGGCTGGAGTCGGTGGGTAATGCATTCACAAAGTAATGAATTAGAATATGTAAAAAAATTCGTAAATATGTTATGCCCATATCTCTTCAAGCCTGTTTATGCAAATAACAAAAAAAGGACTGTTTTCTCAGCTGCCACCTTTGTAGATGTATATTCTCTTCAAACAGCAGATGAGTTTGTAAAGTTGTTATGTATTTTATGAAATCGATAAGGATATCTCTTGGAAGATATAGATTTTTGAAGAGTATCATAAAACGGGAGGTCAAATCATGAGGATTGTTTATCAGTCGGGAAAAAGAAAATGGATTGGCCTGTAAGGCTTAAAGTGGTGATTAATCCAGCAAGAGGACTTGCTTACTTGCATTCAAGTTCTGCTGTTGGAATTCCTGTTGTAGATAGAGACTTGAAATTAACCAACATCCTTTTGAGTGATGACTACGAAGCGAAGGTATATTCATCTTTATTTCGTTTACTATTATTTTGTTTCTAGATTTAATAATCAAATCATTTTCACAGATATCAGAGAAGGTCAAGAGACTCATGTGACAGCAAGGGTGCTCGGTACATTTGGCTATTTTGACCCTGAGTATACATCGGTAAGCAATAATCCTATTTGTTCTATAATATTCAAGATTATGATCTTCAAATTTTTCATTTTCTACTTGTAAAGACTTCTACAAGTCATTGATTTTTATCAAGTGCCAGTTATGATATATTTTAGGAGGAAATGGTGCTATTTGGGTGACGTAACCTATGCTTGCTACCCACTAGGTTCCTCCACTTGGGAGCCACATTCTGCCTTTTTATGGAAACCTAATCCACCCCCTAGAATTGTATGGGTTAACAATAATTCTGAAAACATAGTAATCTAGGGGGCGGATTACTGATTTTTTGTTAACACAATAATTCTGTTAACCCATACAATTCAAGAACACTTGAAACTGATTTTTTGTTGTCTGAAAACACAGTAATCTGACAAGCCGTTTTTATTAAGTAACTCAACACCCCTTCGGTGATCTAAACTATAAAGCGTTCAAGCTGCAGTACTTGAGATGAATGCTATGCTACACTAATGTTTATGCTACTCCAAACGAAAGGAATAATGCTATAGTTTGTAGTACTGATATCCGTAATTAGACTTGATAGAATGTAGGGTTTGAGAGCATGTATGTTAGAACTAAAGTTAAACGGGTCGAAAATTGTGTAAGTGCATTAAAACCTCCTAGATCACTTATACTTTTTGGAAAAAAAATATCTAGTCAAGCCGGGGGCACCCAAAATTACCGATTTTCACCCATTATGTTGGCGCTCATTTTGCCACCTTTAGGAAGACCAATTTCGCAATCACTAATACCTTATAATTTATCTACAGAAATCTATACGTAGGTTTCAATCTTTGCAAACTAATGTTACATGACATTTGCTTTGTTGTTAAACAAAGCTGGTATTGATGAAGTTAGAGATAAATACCATTATAATATAAGTTTGCTAGCTAAATACCATTTTAATATATATTAAGTGATGTCAATATCTGATGTTTAAGGATTATTTATAATTTAAAGTGACATACCCAGTTTAACATTTTAGACTTTTTTTTATTAAAGTGCAAGTACTATATGACCTTCTGTTGACTTAATGCGTTCTTCATGCGCTTCTTTATTCTTTTTTAAACGATGCCCATGTTATGGAACGCCTTATACTTAATGATGGTTGTTACCATTGTAGGTGTGGTCAGGCAAGCAACAACAACTTCTTACACCTCTCATGAAAATACTAGGCACACACGGGAGACCTCACGATGTCATTTAACCACCGAGTTTTAACATGTTACAGATAATGCAGTTACATTTATTCATTGCCATGTCTTCATTTAATTGGAGTTCAGTGTTTTGTATTTCTATATTGCAGAATGTTAGATATACTTTGAAAGCAAATGCGGCAGCATGTACTTCTTCACATACATGCGTAATGCGTGAACAGTTACGTGGTGCCCATGTCTATAAGTGACCGGCCTTTAGGTGGCACATATGTAAATAGCCACCGTCGACATCCTACAAGTGAAGGCAAGTAATTCTAAAAGTTTTTATGTAAGGCCCTTTCTTTCAACATGTACACTTTCCAACCATTTTTTACCACCCTTCTTTCGCTATAGTAAAATATGCCAACAATAAATGAAGTTCGGTTGGTTACGTGAAGCCAATCGTTGTTGTATTCTTCATTTTTCGGTTCACTGTATTAGTTAGACCAACACGCTACCTAACTTATGTAATCTCATTTTTTTTATCTCAGGTTGTATATGATTTACTATGAAGAGGGCATATCCATTACCTTTGGATATATCATCATAATGATGATGATGAACCTTCTCCATCCAATGGTAGCAGCAATCGGGCTGTTGGAAAGCGACCAAATATTGAGATTGCACTTATTAGTCCTGCCAAAAAAGTAGTATAAACTGAAGGTACTTTTTCCCTTTTTGGATAGTCGTATTCAGTTGGACATGCGGTTACTTGAGTGGTAAAAGGTGAACCTAATGTTAAATTAGCCATTGTGGCAATTGAGGTTTACGTTTTCTGATTTTAAGGGTGTTTGAATATGTGTTATATGTTAGTGTTGCAAATTGAAGTCGTAACAATCAATTTCCGCCATATTGCTCTCAACTGATAGACATAAACATTAACATTCAGTCATCGCGGCTGCTAATTTCATGTTTATGTAAGTTATAAATTTTAAAAATAGAAACTTGTTCGAGTATCGTTACATTTTTTGCAAAATAAGAAAATCTAAAAACAATATTCAGAAACAATTACAAAATAAACAACGACTATTTTTCTATATTTTTTTATTAGCTTAGGGGGTGCTTGAGGCTCTCAACGTTGTCTAATGCTGATTGTAGTTTAATAAACCCCCTCTTGGACTCATCACTTGCTAAAAAAGAATCATGATGATAATATCCCATATTTAACCAGCTATGCTCTAACTTCCCATTTAAATTACATATCAACATCATCAGATGGACATCTATGAGCAGGATTTGATGCCGATGTTTGGAAGAAACATTCAGACCAAGAATTTGTATAAAAAGACTCGGGCGAGATACGCTTGTGGGGCCCAACAAAGTTAGTTTGCAAGATCACATGCCTAATGACCTCTTCAAAACCAAGAGTATCGTCCCTTTTCCTCTTAATGAAGATGGGAGCGAGACCTTCCTATCGGTCGAAGCGCAAGACGGAAACCATGGTAGAGCCGGTGGCCCAAAAGGTTATTGGCAAAATTTCTTGGTCCGTCATATGTCGGCATAAAATGTCGATAGAAGACAAACCATGTAATCAACAAACAACCAAGTAAACCTGGGTGTTATCTTTTAACTCGTTAGATGAATCCACAAATGATGTGATTTTCAAGCGGTGGAAACATGGACTGAATGGCTTCATGAACCGCTCCCCACCAAATAGTTCACCACCGCAAGGTATATTCGAGTGGAACTGTTGAACCCCATTGCTTTTAAGATCAAACCCACCGTAAAATATACAAAATCAAATAACTTTTGCTTAATATTTGAACAAGCAAGAAGAGTTGCAAATTTAAAATTGTTTCAAGAATGAAGAAAAGGTAATTTAGAGGAACCTCTTCTGGAGTTAAAGGACATTTTCCAATAGCCCTTCTTTCACTACAAATAAGTTTCTTCTCAGCCAAGTTTTTCTTTCGATACTTTTTTAGTATCTTTTGCTCCTCAGGGGAAAATATATCGAAGCACCTGCAATTGATACAAATAAATGGGTTGACTTGGGTTATTCTTTAGCTCTAACGGGGTCAAATGGGGGCCAAAAAGATTTAATTAAAAAAAAATGAAAAATGGTCCAAAAGGCATCCAGAGTGCAATGAATGCATAAAACCTCTTAATTGGTCAATTAAAAAATGAAATTACTGTGGTAATACATAAATCTAATCATATTTAATACAATTAACATATGATTAACTAATTAATATAAACATAGACAAAAAGTGTATGCAGGTTGGCCCAAATCCATTACTCAACCCCCACCCATTTTTTCTAGCTAGACACTAGGATCCTTGTCATGATATTGAAGCAAATAGATACAACCATATGGTAACTTACCAGGCAAAAGACAGCATATCCATTTCAAACCACAGATGTATTGACATGAAATGACCTTGTGCGTGAAGCTTGTCAACTATTTTATGACTCAACTCCATGATATGTGGTTTAAATACAAGGGCATGATAATTGACCCTGCATCTTAATCGTTGGTATTCAGGGTTGTCAATCTCTTCTGCTACCTAAACTGATTTGAACAACATTGACTAAATCAACCAACTTGGCTTCGAATTCAAGAATCTGTATAAGACATAAAACAAACTTACCAGATAAAATTTTACACAACACTTGCATAAACTTCCAACATCAAAAGATTGTATGCACTATATCGGTTATTGTCTTGATGATTTTGCAGTACTTTGTAGCTTTTAGTTTTGAAAATATTTGAATGAGAATTTTGAATTCTAGCAAGTCATTCTGGTTTCTGATCCTATACGTAATTACAGAACCAATTACATATATATCAAGCAAGATAGATCCACAAGGGCATGGGCAACCCCAAGGTAGCAACATCATGACCAACATACCTCAGTTACCATATGCAACAAACCCATATGATCAAACCCAAATAAGCACACCTGGCAGAGGACCAATAGTACCACCAGGAGGAGTTGCCCTTCAAGCCGCTACTCAGCCCACCACAGCGCAATTAACACAACAACGATTGGCTTATCATCCAATACAACAACAACTAACAGGAGCAACAACTCCAGTCATTTTGGGTAAACCGATATCGAGAAGTAGAAAATGTCAATGATTTCAAGGACCACAACCTTCCATTAGCAAGAATTAAGAAGATCATGAAGGCTGACAAGGACGTAAAAATGATATCAGCCAAAGCAGCTATTGTGTTTGCAAGAGCATGTAAGATGTTCATATTGGAGTTGATTCTACGGTCATGGAATCATACTGAGGAAAAAAAGGAGGACACTACAAAGAAATGACATTGCTGTTGCAATCACGAGGACTGAAATATTTGACTTTTTGGTTGATATAGTCCCGAGGGAGGATATAAAAGAAGAAGTTATTACATGACACCTTAGCATTCACCGCAGTCCAGATCACCAGGGATGATTTCAAACAAGCCTATGATGGATCCTGGTCTTTATGCACAGCAGGCTCCACCATATATGTCCAGCAATGTGGCCACAGCCACCTCAGCAGCCACAGTCACCTTCGGATTCTTAGATGCTATAGCCTAATCCTTCTTCGCAAGTATGTCAACTAATGGACAGTTTTTTATCGACAACGACTTCAAGTTAGGACACCTTTCCCAATTGACTGAAGGTCTTCGTTCTTGATGTTTGAGCAAGATTATAATGCGAGTGATATCAGGTGGGGATAGTAGTTTGCAATCGTAATTAAGGACTTATCCGTAACGGAAAAGCATTCAGAAAATTCAAGCTTTTCTAATAGGTAATAGTTGTTAGCCACCACAATCCCGAGGGTATTTTTGATTCATTATATTTCTGACAATATGTTAGTCTTGCAAGGACTAATTGAGCAATACATTTCCGACAAAATTTTTGATTCATTATATTTTAGTGCATTGGTCATGATCAGCTGTAATGTTTGTCTATTGGATTTTGATTTTTGGTTTGTGTTTTTTCAACCTTATGGTTCGACAGTCGGAGCAACAATGGCACCTTTTGTCCAGGGACACCGTGGTTGTTTTACCCTATTTCTTATCCTATCAGCAAGCTAATTATCAAGTTTCTTATTCTCTTATCGAGCAGTTGTGTTTAGTTATGTCATTTTGTTAAACGTCTTTTGTTACCTTTGTTTTGTAACTTTTTGTGCAGGTTCTAGATTGGATGTTGGGCAAGGGGCAATCTACCCTCTAAGTAGACTAAGTGGTCCCGAAAAGTGGTTTTAGTGAAGTTCTTGACCAAATATGATATATCTTAAACACCCTTTATGTCTCATGACATGTTGCCTATATTACTAATCCATAGAAGTGAACATTTTTGCAATTCTTATGATACATCAAGAAAAGAAAACCGAAAGGAGCATTAGCCTTTCAAATATGAATCATAAATAGAAACTTGAATTTAGTAATTAGCATCTTGCTAGCTTTTGTCATATAAAAATGGGTTTTGCTAATGACAGCCGCTGTAATTAAGAATGAAATTTTATTACATGACCACAATGAATGATTATGATTGGACGAGAATTTCGAAAAAAGTGGAGACAATCCCTAAAATTACGGATTTAAAACCAACACTTGATTTTTATTGGTTCATTTTGTTTCTTACAACCAATTGTAATAAAATTTTCATTTTTAACTACATCGGTAATTCTACTCTAGACCATCTTAAAGGGGTTTGGATGTGTGTCCAAAAGGATTATTACCGGTATAAGTCCCAATGTTTAAATTATTTAAGGTCAAAGTATTTAGATGCGGATAAGTAGGTAAGGATGCACCGTAAGAAAATTGATTAGTAGATAATTGTATAATACTATTGTCACACCCCAAAATAATTGCTTTGCAAATGGAATGAATACGGGCGTGATCGCCATAGCATCACAAGCATGATTATATTGAACGACCTAAAGTGTCGTGTTGAAAACACATCGTTTGATATAATAAAACATTTAGAGTTTACAAAACATATGTCCCAAATGACAATCAACATGTGCGGAAATAAGTTTGTTACAATCCAAACGATGTTTTAAAGTGCATAAAACCCATGTGAGACGCGTCGTCACCGTGACTCTATGATAACTTCTTATGTATGCCATGAAGTACATGCTTTAGATACCTGAAAATACATTGCTAAAACGGTCAACACGAGATTGGTGAGTTCATAGGTTTATGTAAATGTTTTATACGACTACCACAAGTATAAGTTATGTATGAAAAAAATGCCACATAAAAATGATACAATTGCTATAAGCTTATGACACCGAAGCTAGACTGATTATGATGTTCGCCCCAACAGAGTGTTTGCCAAACAACTCTCATTCTGATATTAAATGAAATGCATCCGTTTGACCAGTTGGAACTACCAACCCGGATGGAGGAGTCACCCTCAATAGATCTATTCACTCCCTCTCGCTTACTCCGTAATTAACGGTTCATGATAAATAAATAGGGACATTCATATGGAAATGCGGTAACTTAAGCAATGTAAATGAATTTGATATACTTGGGCTCGTAATAAAATGATGTGCAATGTATTCTCCCCCATAGGTTTGAAATGAATTATAAACTTGAATAAAACGGGGCTATGAAAACTCAACTGAAACAATGATTATGATGATATAGTGGCAATACTGAAATGAGGTGCAATTTCTATCTGCAACCTAATATGAATGATATGATCTATTATAAATCATGAATATATATCGTACATGCAAATCTACATGTAATCTATACCACTTGTGCATTTTTGAAAATGAATTTTATCGTCGAAATATACGTTTATGACATATTGTCAAGTTATAAAATACTTTATGCTTATATATGTTGAAACAACATCCCACGATAGTCGTTTAGAAATAGAACAAGAATTTATAGTTTTTCGTCGTAAAATAATATACTTTGACAACTCATGAAAATGACTAAGTAACCTCGCGAAGCTTAGTCGCAAAATGGTGAATATTGAGTGTTAGTGTTGAAGAAAATAGTTGTGATCGTCATATTTCAAATACGTATATCTTGAGCGTTATAGGTCCGTTTTCTACGATTTATATATCCTTGGTTTCGTGTTAATGTATACTAATATATTTTTGATAATTCGACTCATTTAGATTAGGTTTAAAACTCGGTTTTGCCCCTTGAAAATCCCTTGACAGCTTGTATTATTTCAGAAAATTAGTTTTCGTCGTTAAACTTGAAACTAACATATATTTTTCGTTATAAACCTGTTTTAATCCATTCAAGCGACCACGGTTTCGATTTCAAATATATTTTCTGAATATCTAGACCAAGATAATCCCCAACCTACTAAAATTTCCAGATTTTACAAAATAGGACAGCCCTTAATTATATGTTGTCGAAAATGATTTTTCTAGTTCAAAGCTTGTACTAAACCCTTCCAATCAACACCAAAACTATTATAAACCTACCATACACCTTCTTAGGGTGTCATGGGTTCTTAAACTTCACCAAAATGATAAGGTTCATGAGAATATTAATTATAACTTGTAAGTCCATTTTATGTTGAAAAATATATATAAAGTGGTATAAACACATGGTATACTTGCATGATTTGTTATAAGAACATAAAAATAGATCAAGTAGGAGTATGTAAGATTAGGAAAATTATTTGAAACACTTACTTGAGTGATTGAAGAGGTTTAGGTAACTAGGTACTTAATTACTTCTAGGTTTTTATTTCAAAACCTTATATAAAGTAATCTAAGGTTATATTATCACTTGAACTAGAAAATTTTGATCTTCTTCTTGATCTTCTTGGGGTGGCCGATCATAGGGATGAAGAGGAGAGGTTTTCCTTTTGTTTTCACCTTCTAAAAATGTGTTCGTATGTGTTTTATTTTTAGGAATAAAAAGCAAGTATTGGGAATATCTAGCCACAAGGGCAATTTGGTAATTTAGGTAGCAAAGATCAAATTTGTTACATCTTGTGACTAGGGGGGCGGCAATGGGACAAGGGAGATGGATTTGGTGTATTTTTGATGATTAAATGTGTTTAAAGTTAAGTATAATGTATGTTTTGTACATATAATTAGTTATTAAGTGTAGCGTTAGCTAGAAATCGATTTGAACGGAACAAAATAAAATATATCGAAGTCATAAAAATTATAAAGTTACATTTTCAAGTATCGGGTGATTATATAATTATCGGATAGAATTATTAAAACCGTCATATATATATATATATATATATATATATATATATATATATATATATATATATATATATAACAGAGGCATTTGGCATTAATGCCACCTCACCGCCAAATAATCAAATTTCATGCCACATAAGCATTTTTTGTCCAACTAAGCAATTTATTAATCCACCTAAGCAATAGTATATAATTTTCGGATTTAATGTATAAATTATATAAATTTTTAACATTTTTTTTGTGAAAATTGATTTTTATAAAAAATGACAATAGTGAGATTTGAACTTGGGTTGTTTGTAAGAGTAGCATTAATAACTTGTGTGTTTACCACTTAGGCAACAAGTTATTTTGATAATTATGTTGCATTCTATAATATATAAATAGATTTATAAATTTCGGATTTTTCATTATTTTTAATAATTTTATTTATAAATTTGGATGTAAATTATATACCATATATTTCTATACTGATTTAAACCCTACTCTCACCTTGGTTCGTAATATATTTTCTCAAACCCTAATTTTATCTTTTCATCAATTTTTTTCTCAATTCTCTCATGCCGATTTTCTTTTGTGTGTGCAGGTTTGAG